>CM053509.1:94916774-95244300 GCA_028627145.1 Eidolon dupreanum | reverse complement strand
GAGGGGTGGAGTGTAGTTACCCTCCCCTTGAAGCTAGGCTGTCTTTAGTTAACTTCTTGACCAACAGAATGAGGCAGAAGAGATGTTCTGGGACTTTTGAGGTTAAAGCAGGAGAAGCCTTGCAGCTCCTGCCAAGTCCCTGAGGACCTGTGATAGGCAGATCGTGTGCCAACCTAGGATATATGTGGAGCATGAGGTGCTTACAGCTGGGATTCCTAAACTGCCATGTAACCAGTCCAACTACAGTGACATCTTCATGCTGGGGAGGCCATGTAGAAAGAACACACGGAGAGACCAGAGATAAGCAAGTAGAGAAATGCTCTCAGCTAGACACAACTTGATTTCTTTGGCTCGAATCTCTTGCATAAATGTATTTCTGCCTTTTAGTTGTTGTATGAGGGTATAAGTATACTTGGAAGTAACTATACACCTAATTGATATCTTCAGGCTCTAATTCTTGAGGATGAAGATGTTTTTACATAGGAGTTTTAGGAAGAATTAAAGTCTTGGTTCACGAAGGGAAGGGAAGGGAAGGGAAGGGAAGGGAAGGGAAGGGAGAAAAATCATTTTGAGGCCTAAGTTATTGCCTGCAGTGGGGTTTACTTGTGTGGTGGGCAGCCAGCAATCAACATAAAAATAAAGCACATACCCGAGTAGGGTCCCCATAGGACCTCTCACCTTCGCACCCACCCTCATTGTGTAGGACCACGATGAATTGGCAGCAGAGCTCTGAACAAATTTGAGAGGGATCATGGATTCGATCTTGTCTACTGAAAACTCCCAGTCACCTTATGGAAGCCGTTTGGGTCTTTTGAAGAGAAATAATAAATAGCAGCCCTCTTCCTCAGCCAAGCTATAAACAAATTGAAAAAAAAATCCCCTGAAATGTATATAAACTGGGAACTGAAACTTCACATTTATTCTGATAAAACTGATGATGGAGGGTGCAGCTTGAGGTCTTGTAGCTTCACAGGTTTATTTTATGAACCCCAGAATTAGTTAGACTGCATCATTTAATCACAGAAAGCCTTAGATGATGGTGGGACTCCCAATGTGGACAAAACTTATGACATGAAGGAGCACAGGAAAACACACATTTCCTGTGGGCAACTGAAAGAAAAGAGAGAGGGGCTGAAAGGAACAGGCTCAATGAATTTCTCCCAAATTTATAAAAAGATAAGTCCCTGCACATCCCTGGATGGAGTAAATAAAGAGTCAGAGAGAGACTAGGAGTATTACACTAATAGAAGTCATTCATTTGGATGCAAACAATAAGGGAATGAGGATGGAGCACCACCCTCCGCCCGCTGAAGGTGGAGTAGATGGTCGCCTTGCAAGGTGGCTCTAGTAACACAGAGCTGGAGCAACAATATAAGTCTCAAGACCTTAAACAGGTTCACCAGCTCTTGTGCTTACTTCTCTTTTCATGTCAGCAAGCATCGATTAAGTATCCGCTTTAACATCACGCTTTGATTTTGTGATCTTAACTCTAAGGACCTGCATTAATGAGGGTATAGGGTAGGCTGCTAGCACCCAAAAGCCCTCCATACAAAGACTCTGTGCCTGACACT
Organism: Eidolon dupreanum; assembly: GCA_028627145.1. NCBI lineage: Eukaryota > Metazoa > Chordata > Mammalia > Chiroptera > Pteropodidae > Eidolon > Eidolon dupreanum. The sequence continues at coordinate 95,242,729 of CM053509.1, read as the reverse complement.
TTAACCAGGTTCTGGAATAAGGAGATGAATAGGACAACATCCTGCCATTAAGGAGCTGTAAAATTAGATAAGTATGGAACAGTAGTGTCTACTGGGGATATTTCCATAGCATTGTGGAAGTAAAGAAACAATCAGTTTTGCCGGGGGTGAGGGTAGAGGGGTTGTATAGGAGACGTGATGGCTGAGCTGAGCCTTGAAAAAATAGTGGTGGTTTTCCAAGTCAGGAAACAGCTTAAGGGAAGGAGTGGGAGAGCAAGTCATATGCTCAGACTACAGAGGCTTCCCTCATTCAGCAAGTATTCATTGAGTGCTCCTGCCATCACTTTTAGGGATTCAATGTTGAATGAGATAGGCACAGTTCCTGTCCTTGGGAAATTTATTTTTCTATTCTATAAAAGAGAGAGCAGTGGGAAGAAAAACTGGAAAGGTATACAGGATCCAGATCATGCCATGAAGGTTGGACTTTATTCAAACCCCATTCCTAGTCCCTTTTTGCCCACATCATGCCACAGAACAAACTTGTGATGTGTTCCCTTCTGGATCCAAAGGGCCATGCTCATGGTGATGGAAAGCAGGATGTCCAGCATAGTGATGGCCTTTCATGTTCTAGAAATTTTAGAAGAACAAGGAGTCTTTTCATCTTTTTTCCCATAAGGAAAATGAGTGAAAACACTAGTGAAAATAAACCAAAAGTAAAACAAGCATATGCACCATTATTATACTTAAAACTGAAATGCAATATATAAAAACTTTAACAAATATTTTGAAAGTATCATAAAGATTAAGTAAAGTCTCAGAATGCCCTCCTAACCAATAGAGAAATAACAAAAAAGGAGGAGTTTATAATAAACTCCAAAAATCTGACCAAATTTCTTCTAACTTTCAGGACTGTTATTTTTCCTCTTTTTCTAAGTTCAGAAGATGTTTAAATTGGTCTGGAAGATAGTTTATTGGAGAAAGAGAGGGAAAATCCAATTCAAAAACATATTTATTGGGCATCTTTTTGCTCTAGGCAAAAATGGTGTAAATTAAGTCTTTAACAAATATTTAATGATCCATATTTAAAATATTTAATTAATAAAACCTCATTACACTCAGTCTAAACAAGTCCCTAAAAGTAAAGTTTCAGTCCACTGGTTTCTATACAAGGAAAAGAGGTATTCTTCATTGAAATAAGTTAACCTGAAACACTTGTGGAGGATGCATTGCTTGAGCGTTTCATGAATAAATATAAGCCCTTGTGCAAATTTCAAGTTTTTTTTTCTGATGCTCAGAAGGTAGAATCTTTCTTTAGAAAAGAGAAAATTATTTCCTTCTAATTGGGGACACAAATATAATGATGAGAATTCATATTGCTAACTGGAAATGTACTGTTCGGTGTCAACCAACTGTCAATGCTACCAATTCAACACCAACTGGAGTCCACAATTCGGAGTAGACTGAAGGGAGAGAATTTATTCATTGCAAACAGCTCAATTGTGAGGCAAACGTGATAACCACTACACTAAAGGAAATGTGCTTCAAACCACTCAGTTGTGATATAGCATGGCTGTGAGGCAGCCCTGGAGCAAGGTGGCCCAGGTGTTGCAGCTCTGCTCTACTATTCAGCGTTGCAGCTCATCCGGCCTCCAGCAAGATAGCTCCAGTCTGGTCTGACGAGACAGCTTCTGTGTTTTAGTTTCAGCCTTACAGCTTCAGCCAGAGAAATACAGTCTTCAGTGCACTCCCCAAACCAGAGGGGAGCTGACTCATAGAAAGAGAAGTCCCTGCTCCTGGTCCCTGATTGGCCCATCCTCATGCAAATGAGGACTCCAAATCCTGGAGAAGAAGGATAGTTTTTCACCACCATCTTGTCTTGTCCTAAGCCTAGTACCATGTTTGATTGATCCGAAAAAGCACTGTCCTGACTGGTCGAAATGGAGCTGCTCTGATTGGTTGAAGAAGATGCTAATGAAAATATAGCTGTGCAGCTCTGACTGGAAGGAGAAAGTCTCAGTCCTACTGATTGAAATACAATTCCAGGAACTCCTTTATAAGGGCTGGCTCAGATGGCAGGAACACAGTGCCGGCAGGCAGTTCAGTGCATACAGCAAGCAGTTTAGTGCAGGCTTCTCCCCGAAGCATGGCTTGCATGAGAGGCCCCTGTTTAGCAGTGGCTACTGGGCTCTGTTTATAAATTTGAGCCCAATTAGCCACCAGGAGCCCTTCTTAATGGGGTCAACATTGGCTTAAATGTCTCTCTGTTCTATATTTTTAAAGCTGGGAGGAGGAGAGAAGTGTGGATCTTTGAGACTCTCATCCCATTTGTTAAGCAGAAGACACAGGCATGCTGTATTCATTCACAAATACTTCCTGGATACTGTGGTAGTCATTAGGATTCCCCACAAATAACCTGGTTCACCTCTCTTTCTGGACTTGGTGTTAAGTTTAAACTTCCCAGTCTCTTGGAAGTGAGGTGTGGCTGTGTGACTTGCTTTGGTCAATAGAATGTGAAAGATCCAAGTGCTAGTGTATGACTCACCACGTTTCCCTCTCCACGGGTCCACAGCCATGGAGGCACATGGCAAGGTGGCACGTCTGTGCCTGAGTTCATTAGATAAGGAGATCTTCTCAGTAAGAAATAAAGTTGTTGTGTTGGGTCAAAAGATCTGGGAGTTGTTTGTTATTTTAGCATAATGGGGAACTCTGCCAACTGACAGCTACCCACAACATAACCTACATAGTGCTAGGCTTAGGATGAGATGGGATGGTGGTCAGAAACTATCTTTCCTCGCCAGAAACTCCTGCACCAGGGAGAAAGAGAAACAAGAAAACAATTAAGTGGCAGATAAACACAGGTGAATGGTAAACCCGGCCCCAGGCGAATTAGAAAATGAAGGAACATGGTGAGATATGTTTCTTTCTTATGAAACATGAGGGGAAAAATGAGAAAATCTTCTTGCATATTGAGTTACAATATGATCTAAACTTAACATGGTCTATGTTATTTATAGTGAAGTGATAGTATTGTTTAGATGATAGTAGAAAGTTTGATATTCTTTAAGTATTTCCATGAAAATCTTAGTTCCAGGATGGAAAAATGGGGGTTATATTTTGAATCAACTCCACAAGATAAGTAGTAGCTGCCTGGCATTTTATTCAGGAAAGATTATGATGCTGCATCTCCTCTTGGGAACAGTGATGTGATTAATTAGCAGTGTCTGGCTTGTGTATAGGAGAGGGGAGTAGCAGCCCATATGTTACTATTTGCCAACCTAGCTCTTCTGAAACAGAATCATTTGACAGCTTATTATGACTTCTCACCCCCCAAAAAGAATGGAATAGCCAGGAAAACTCACATCTATAAATTGTAGCATATGCTCCTGGGAAATAACAAGAAATATTCTATACAACTTCAGTGCCTACACACACACACACACACACACACACACACACACACACAGCAACATAGTTACATAAATAAGGCTAACACACATGAAGCAGAGAAATATACATTATCTTGGTTGTGCTTTCTTAACTCTAAGTACCTGTGATAGAAAATAGGTTAAGTTGCTGTAACAAAAAGACCTCAAATACTGAGGCATTATTTCTCTTTCACAAAATAGTTTATGAGCAGCTCTGCCATCCTTGTCATGTGTCCTGGTCAGGCACTAAGGCAGTTGCTCAAGTATGCATAGCAATGACAGCTCCTAGAGGAAGTCTCAGAAAAGAGATTTTATCCTTCATGGGCACTGCTCAATCCACTCACATTTCATTGGCCCCAACTTGGTCTATGATCACACCAAGATTCAAGGGAATCTGGAAAATATAATCTCTAGATCGTGCCTGTGTTCATCTTCGCCTTGGGATGTTCTATTACTGAAAGGAAGAAAAGAAGAAATTCCAGTCAAGGTGGTAGAGTAGGTGAACCCTGTGCTCGCTTCCTCTCATGACCACATCATAATTTCAACTAAACTACAGAACAACCATTGTTAAAAATCTCCTGAATTCTAGCTGAACAGAAATTCTACTAATAAGGACATAAAGAAGGGCTACCTTGAGACTGGTAGGAAGGGGCTGGTCCCACAATGGCCGTTGGAAATCAGCGGGGATATCTCAGCTGCGGAGGTCTCTCCAAAAGAGTGAAGGCTCCCAAGCCCAGGGTTCCAGTGCTGGGAAGAGAAGTCTCCACAAAATCTGGATGCAAAAACCAATGTAGATAGTGGCTGAGTGGGGTGAAGGACTGTGGAGTTCCTGCCCATAGACTTACTCACTGATGAACTTACTTGCTCTGGGCTCCAGTGCTGGGACAGTGACTCTGGGTGCCAAGGACATATGGGTAAAAAAGGAATTGTCTGACTTCAGGGTGAGGACTGGAGAGGCAACTTTCTCTTAGACAGAAGTGCTGGCAACAAAGTCCACTGTTCCTTTGTTGGCCCCTCCCCCCACTTAACATGCAGATGCAAGTGGCACCATATCTGAGTCTTCATCCATCTGGCTAACACTTGCGTCCTGCCCTGACCTGCCCTTGTGATTCCTGGTAACCCTGCCCCACCCAACTTGCCATCCCACCCAAGCCACTTCCAGTGGCTATTCCATACAAATGGCCTGTCTTGGCTCATACTACAAACTTTCCTAAAATCTCTCAAAGGTTTGTGAAACCCAAAGAAGTAGCATCTGGCTTCTGCATGCCCCATACCTCTTGCTAAGCAGTCCCAAGCCTGGCAGTAGCAGTAGCCACCCTCAGTTCATGGCTTGGCCTCTCAAGATACCTCCAAGCCCAGCGTGGGTGGTGGCCATCTGCAGATTGCTTGGTGGCTCCTGCCAGATGGCTTCAGGCAGGGCACAGGCTGTGGCTGAACTTGGCCTGTGGTGGGACCCCTCCCAGGAGGCCCCAGCGCTGGCACGCCCAGTGGCCAGCTTCAAACTGAGCCGAAGCACCACCCGGGACCACATCCGAGGACGACACACCCAAAGGACAGAACTGGACAGGAACCAGAGCCCTGATAAAGTGAATCCTACTCTGTATGGTCAGCCCCTGAACAACAGCTCCACTGTAGTCACCAGCCAGTCCTCACAACCAATCAACTTGAGAGTCAATCCCTCCTATCGACATGCAAACAGCAACCAAGGCTCAACTACAATGGGAAGGCACACACAACCTATACAAGGCACATATCTGGAGCACTCAGCTCAGGTGACCAGGTGACTGTGTCACTGAGCCCCACAGGACACCTACTACATAAGGCCACACTACTAAGATCGGGAGACATAGCAGCCCTACCTATACATAGAAACAAACACAGAGAGACAGCCAAAATGGGGAGACAAAGAAACATGTCCCAAACAAAAGAACAGAACCAAGCTTCAGAAAAAAGAACTAAACAAAATGGAGACAAGCAGTCTACCAGATGCAGAGTTCAAAACACTGGTTATAAGGATGCTCAATAAATTAAAGGAAAGAATAGATGAACTTGGTGAGAACCTTAACAAAGAATAGAAAATATAAAAATGGAAATAGAAAACATAAAAAAGAACCAGTCAAAAATGAAGCATACAATAATTAAAATGAATAACTTAGGAGGAATCAATAGTGGATTAGATGAAGCAGAGGATTGAATCAGTAATTTAGAAGATAACATCCAAACAGAAGAGCAACAAGATAAAAGAATCCCAAAAAATTAGGATAGTTTAAGAGGCCTCTGGGACAAATCAAGTGTAACAACATTTGCATCATAGGGGTACCATGAGAAGAAGAGACAGCAAAGAATTGAAAAATTTGAAGAAATGAGGATTGAAAACATCCATAACCTGGTGAAGGAAATAGATATATAAGCTCAGTAAGTGCAGAGAGTCCCAAACAAGATGAAGCCAAAGAAGCCCACACTAAGACACATCATAATCGAAATGCCAAAAAGTAAAGACAAGGCAAAAAATCTTAAAAGCAGCAAGAGAAAAGCAGTTAGTTACCTACAAGGGAGCTCCCATAAGACTGTCAGCTGATTTCTCAACAGAAACTCTACAGGACAGAAGGGGTTGGCACAAAATATTCAAAGTGATGAAAAGCAAAGAACTACAACCAGGATTACCCAGTAAAACTATCATTTAGAATCTAAGGACAGATAAAGAACTTCCCAGACAAAAAAAACTAATGGAATTCATCACTACCAAATCATTATTACAAGAAATGTTAAAGGGACTTCTTTAAGAAGAAAAAATTTAAAATATGAATAACAAAATGGCAACAACTATATACCTAGCAAGAATCACTTCGGATGTAAATGGATTAAATGCATGAATCAAAAGATAGCATGGCTAAATGAGTAAGATAACAAGACCCTTACATATGCTGCCTATAAGAGACTCACTTTAGATCAAAAGACACAGACTGAAAGTAAAGAGATGGAAAAGATATTTCATGAAAATGGAAACAAATATAAAAAGCTGAGGTAGCAATACTTATACCAAACAAAATAGACTTTAAAATAAAGGCTATATCAAGAGACAAAGAAGGCCCAGTAATCCCACTTCTGGATTTAGCCTAAGAAACCCAAAACACTACTTTGAAGGGACATGTAAATCCATATGTTCATCACAGGATTATTTATAATAGTCAAGATATAGAGGCCATCTTGGTGTCCATTAATGAATGAATGGATAAATAAGAGGTGATACATATATACAATGAAATATTACTCAGCCATAAAAAAGAATGAAATCTTAGCACCTGCAACAACATGGATGGACATAGAGGGTATTGTGCTGAGTGGAGTAAGTCAGAGAAAGACAAATGCCATATGCTTTCATTTACATGTGGAATCTAAAGAACAAAATAAACAAACTCATAGATATAGAGAACATTTTGATGGTTGCCAGATGGTCAGGGTGCTGGAAGTGAGTGAAAAAGGGGAATGGATTGAGAAGTACAAATTGGTGGTTACAAAGTATTCATGGAGATGTAAAGTGTAGCATAAGGAATATGGTCAATAATATTGTAATGACTATGTATGGTGTCAGAAGGGTACTAGATTATAGCAGTGATTACTTTGTAAGTTATATAAATGTCTAATGACTATGTTGTACACTTGAAACTAATATAATATTGTATATGCCAACTGTAATTGAAAAATAAAAAGTATCAATGAAAAAAGTAAATGGAAGAAAAGGAGGATGTATACACACTTGGAGGAGTCAGCAGTCTGCATCACTGCTGCAGGAGAAAAGAAAGACCAATTTGTTCCAAAAAATTCAGGAAACCTCTTTATGAAAAAAAGAAGAGTAAAAAACCTAAATTGGTAAAGAAAAAAGGAGACAGACTCAAAAATGAGATTTCCTAAAATGTTCACCAATAACATTCACCAACTGGTGAATGTTCACTAATCATCACTAATAATGACATGTCAATATCATGTACCTCCTGATGTGTACTGAGAAGGGTAAAACATCATATTGTAATCTTGCTTAACAAGCATATCATCAGTCTAATCATGAGAAAATATTACATAAACCCAAATTGAGAGCCTTTCTTTACAAAATAGCTGGCCAATACTCTTCAAAAGTTTCAAGATGCTAAAAGACAAGAAACCGAGGAACTAGCCCAGACTGGAGAAAATGAGATGTGACGACTAAATGCAATGTGAGGTCCTGGACTAGAAAAAGGACAATGAATGGGAAAGACCAAATTCAAATGAGATGTAGATTAGTTATTGGCATTTTATCGACGTTAATTTCCTGGTTTTGATAGCTGTAGTACAGACATGACGATATTTACTCTAAGGAAAACTGGGTGAGTATTTTATGTAAACAGACTATTATTTTTGTAACTTTTATGTAAGTCTAAAATTATTTCAAAATAAAAAATTGAAAAGAGTACCCGTCATGTCATATCAACACATTTCACCTAAAAGGTTGATGAAAGCTATGAAGTCAGAGACCCAGGCCTCCTGAAATACACTCCTCTCTTCTCCTTTCTGGGCTATTCTAAAAGTCACTTAATTCCATATTCCTTTATTCACTCCCTAACCCTACAGCCTGAAGGACCCATTTCCAATACAGGTCTGATCACCCCATTGTGCCCCTTTGGACCCTGCTTCAGCTTTCCATTACCTGGTGGTGGATTAAATCCACACCCTTTACAACACCCTTCAGGCACTTAATGGTCTAACCCAAATCTGCTTCTCCATTCTCAATTCCAGCCACTTCCAGTCATTCACTCTCTTCTTCAACTCCACAGAACCTCTTACACGTTATAAAATATTCCATTTTATCCCTATCTCCTGGAATTCACACTTATTGTTCCAACTACCTGACCACCTCTTCCAAGCTACCCTCCACCCACTTTCTGGTGAAGTCTTATGTTTCCTTAGAGACTCAGCCTAAACATTACCTCCCCTCCAATGTCCTCTGTAATTCCTCTTAGAACTGTTTTCTACTTTTTTTTTCTCTCTCTTATAACTCTTACTATTAGTACTGTGACTCATCTATTCTTTCGTGGTCAAGTATGATGGTTGGTTCTTAGATGACAAAGACAAAAGACAGAACCTCTGTTTCTAAGAAGCTCCTGCTGGAGTAAGACTAGTGGGTGAACCAATGATCATAATATAGTGTGATCAATGGTATGATAGAGGTCAACACAGTACAGCTGACCCTTGAATAATACAGGTTTGAACTGTAGGAGTCCACTTATACATGGAATTTTTTCAATAAATATTGTAAATGTATTTTCTCATTTTTATACTTTCTAAATAACATTTTATTTTTTCAGGCTTACTGTACTCTGAAAATATATTATTTAATACATATAAATGCAAACTATGTGTTAATTTACTGTTTATGTCATTGACAAGGCTTCCGGTGAATGGTAGGCTACCAATAGTTAAGTCTGGGGAGAGTCAAATATTATAGAAGAATTTTTAACTGCTTGAGAGTCAAATATTATAGAAGAATTTTTAACTGTTAAGTCTGGGGAGAGTCAAATATTATAGAAGAATTTTTAACTGCCAGCAACCCTAACTTCTACGTTGTTCAAGGGTCTAGTAAGAGGAAGTCATGAAGTTTTGAAGGATGAATAAGGATTCCCAATTTTTCCACTGAAAGGTCAATTTTTCTCACATTTTACTGCTTTCTTTCTCTATTCAAATTCTATCTGATCTGTCTAGTTCAATTGTCAGTTCAACTAAACTTGAAAACTTTCCTATACAGTCTTTTATTTAAAAAAAAAGCATGAACATTAATGAAAAAAGGTGACACATTCATGCTTACATACAGGTGGTATTCTCAAAACTATAGGAGACCAACAACTACTTATCTTGACCCTTGTTACCAATAGGTTAGAAATTCTTTACAAAGCAAGTATTACAGATGACCAAACATTTAGATTTTAAAGAAAATCACAATGAAACACATCCTGCATTTTTTAAAATAACTACTTAAGGATGATCAAAATTGTCACTGTTAATGATGAACCAAGAGTATTTATTAATATTGCTTATGCCCATGGTTCTCAAACTGTATGTCAAGGTACCCAGGTGTGCTCCAATGAACACCCAAGGATATTACAGAACATTTAAAATTTTTGAGGTAAATGCTGGCTACTTGACAACTGTCAGACACTGAATGAGCTAGAGCTTAAGGGAGTTTCAACATCTAATTATACTACATTCTTCTTGATGATGCCATATTTTTGCAAGACTGGTATTCAGTGTTTTTGTGAGTAAAAGCCAGTACTGCATGAAAACCAATGTGGAAGAGGAAATGAGGAGGCAGTGGCCAATCTAATTCCAAGAAATGAGAAGTTATGCAGTGCCAATAGGCATACACATCCCAGTAGTAATTGTGATTATTAAAGAATTAAAATATTTTTCTTTCAATGTATATATTTTATTTTTTTCAAACAGCTACTAAATTGTTAGGACATAAATATTATTAAGGTGTTTGGATTTCCTTCATAAATAGAATATTAGGTATTTCTTTTGGCTGAGAGTACCAAGGAAAAAAATTACTATAAAATTAAGGAAGCTATGAACTAAGAAAGTTTGGGACCCTCAGGCCTACATTGTCATTGAATTGACAGTGATATTACTCTTTTTATAACTGCTTCATTTGTAGGACACTGAGTACTTTGGATTTCAAGGACTTTGTGGGTCTTGAAGTATAAAGACATAAATATAAAGGCTTAACAGAAGAAACTCCTGTGTGATTAAAGGAAATTTAAAGAACCTGTTTCATTACTTTGGGTTTCACTGGTGAACTCTTGCAACATAAGACATGCCCATTCTACAGATTTGGATGTCATTCATGAGTCATATCAAAAGGTGATGACAGTTGGTTGCGCTATCTTGCACTGTTTGTGACAAAACAAATAGACTTGCCAGTTGGGCAACCAGGTTTGGGGTTGCTTTCTGTAACTGATTATGATACAGTGAAGTTTTTTCTTATTTCTCTTTGCATAAAACTACTTGTCTCATTCAGGTTTAAACTCATTACCTTGCCATCACTGGCTTTGTGATCATTGTGATTACTCTGATTTTAACCAGATAAAGCTGCCAGCTCTTCTTTGAAGCTACTTCTGCTATGCAATTAAACAAGCCAGTTGAGTCGTAAGTGAGTGTTCAGCCACAGGAAAGAATCCAGATTAGGCTTGGGGGAGAAAGTGGAGACACTAAATGCATTTATTTCAGCAATAGTGAGTTAAGAACATTATCTTTTTTCTCGTAGAAATGGAAATATCAAAATTACAACTTCAACAAAATAGTTGGCTAATAAAAGTACCCAGTGTGTTCAAAAAACTTTTGTACCAGTATACAAATAAAGTTTTCAGTTGAAGAGCCTGTTTTCCAACAGACTCTTAATTCTTTTAAAGCTGAAATAAATATTTAATAATATTTCAGAATGCATCTAAGTAAGCTGGCTAATATAAATAGATTATTTTGGCACCCTGGGTTTCTCACTATATCAGATGATTTACTTGTTAAGATCATTACTGGTCATCCATTCAATACATTTATTGAGAACATGCATGCTCACAAATCTGGGATTTGGGAAAAGGCATAAATCCAAGTAGATTAGCTTTGTCTTTCTCGCCTAATAATGAGAATATGGAGAATTACACTGTGGTTACAAACACAGTGTCCTCGGTAGATCAAAGAAGGGTGTCTTTCTCGTGAGACTGAATGACACATGGGTTTGGGCAATTGCATATCTTCCTTGGCTTAGAGGGGTCTGTTCAAATATCATAAGAGTGCTTGTCATGAATGTCCACCACCAATGAATTGTAGAATTGTCCAAATGTTCTTCTTTCTTGGAACCACATCCTGTTTCTGAAGACTGAGACAACAAATTAAATGATGAATTCATAGTTTACATTATCCAGGCCTTTGTTCACATGTGTTCAAATTAAGAGTAATAAATATTTATGAATAAATAATATTATCTAAGATTTACATTTAGCTCTTTGTAAAGTGGATAGATGATGTCATTCCTAGAACTGATTTCCTTAAACTAACAGCAAGATTATATAATACTCCTTATAATATCAGAAAGATATTATATGACAAATTCCCAGTTATACCAGGGAAAGTTGTTGGGATTCTGGCAATAGAAAACCCAACCCTGAATGACTTAAGTAAAAAGGAAATATGTTGGTTCACAAAGGTAAAAAGTCAATGGGAAGAGCAGGCTTCAGGCAAGACATCAAAAGAGGGACAGAACAGTGCCACCAACACCCAACTGTGTTCTTCCATTCCACTTCTGCTGGGCTGCTTTACTTCTCAGTGGCTTATTCTTATGGCAGCAAGATGGCAGCAGCAACTTTAGATATTATATCTTTGTAGTTCAAGTCCAGCACAAGAGCAAGTGTCTCTCTTCCAGAAGTCACAACAAAAGTCTTTATGCTTCATCAGTGCCAAATGGACCACATGTCTGCACCTGAACCAACTGCTCTGGCCAGAGGAAGGCAGTGTTCTGATGGGCTTTGGCCTAGGTAACATGCTCCATCTCTGAGCCAGGATTGGGCTCTGCCCAAGGCCCTGGGCTGGTTGCGAATAAGTAAATAATATACAGACATAGGGAATTGGGGTATAATTATGCAAGGAAAGAGAAATGATGGTAGAAAGTCAAATATCCACTTCAGAATAAAACTCATCTTTTCCAAGGAAGGGCATGTCATAGAAGATATCTTCATGAATTGTGGAGTCCATGAAGTATATGTCTTAAAACACCAGCCCCACATCAACTGATCAGGTCTTGAAAGAATAGTGATAGAGGCAGACTGCCAGGAAGTGTTTGCCAACCTGTTCTGGGTCAGGTCATAAATACAAAGAGATGATCTGTAGATGATTTCCCTGGTGTAAATATTCCCACCATGGCCAATTTCAAGCTAACAACAGATTTGGAAAGAGATGCATGCAGTTAGCTCTCATAAGCAGGTACAAACCAGTCCAATCCAGTACAGGCTGGCTCTGACAATAAATCATGTTCATAAGAGTTTTTGCAAACTTAATATCTTACTTATACCACTAAAGTGGTCAGCAAATTTCCTCAAAACTTACCAAATTAAGACAGACATGAAAATGAGTGCAGGTAGGGGAGGCAGTTATAAGAGATAGCTTTGTCACCTTGTCAAAAATATACATATTTTTAGCCACTTTTGATGGAAACCATGCAGATTCATCCTTTGGTTGGTCATATAGCCACATTAAAATAGCCTTCCTCACTCTAAATAAAATGGTGAAGAAAAACAGCAATTATGTAGCCGCAACCCCCTCTGTCCCTATGAACTGCTGCACAGTTAAGCATTTCTGCACATACGTCCCCTGAGATGTCACTTACTCCTCAGGGTGGTCTCCTAAGCTCAAAATTTTCTAGCCACAGAAGACACATCTGTTTGTTGGTATTTTTCTAGACTGCTAATTACATGAACCCTATGATTTTCCACTCTGGTGAATGAACAAAAACAAGGTTCACAGTCAACACGGCAACTCAGAACACTGGTGACTTGTTATGAACGAGGAATAACCACAATGGCTGGGACTAAGGTAAAATTCTCACTAAGAAAAACATCTTAAAGGTTTAGCCTTGCTCTTTGCAGTTAGCTAAGACAGCACACCAAGTGGAAATTGTATGACATGTCCTTGGATTTATTTTGGGAATAAGAATAAATTCCTTTTTCAAATGTTTCTGGAAAACCAACTTTCCATGGCACAATGTGTGTCCAGATCTTGCCTACTAGAGTTTAGGGTAGTATTGACCTCTAGAAAAAAGCAGCTTCCTTCAGATTACTTCCTCTTCTGTCTTGTTGAGACCTGCTTTGGGGATATCTGGGTCATAAATACAAGTGGGTCAACACTGATTGGCAGAAAGAATGCATAGCTGAGAAAAAAAACTTTTCAAGATTTCTTTTTTTCCCCTTCTTTCAACAAAGATGCACACGGTTGGGGTGTTGTCCAAATGTAATAATACTGTTCCAAATATATGCCTTTGCATTTCAAATCCCAGAACACCAAAATACTAGAAAATAATCTAATTTTCCTCAAACATCTAAGGGATCACACAACTTGCAGTGGCTAAACTGCAGATTAAAAAAAATAATAATAACAACAAAAACAAACAAACAAAAAACTCCATCTGAAGGAAGAACTTGAATTGAAATCCTTTCACCTATTAAAGGCAGGGTATTAATAAGCTTCCCTGTAAGTCAAACTGTCTAATACACCCATCTCAGTTCTACTAAAATATTCAAAGCCAATCTCCAAAAGTATTATTATTAATAGTTATAATAACTAATATCTATTCTAGACTTTCTTTGTGCTAGGCATCAAGCTATGCTTTTTACAAGTATACTTCAAATAATAGTCAGAGTATCCTCACCATCACAACCTTTTGAGGTAGGTTCTATTGTCCTCATTTTTTATAGATTAAGAAACTGAGTTTTTACTCCTCCTTCCCTAAGTCATAGAAGGAATACAGTTACTCAGAAGGCTCTGCCTGATTCGCAGTTTTTACTTCAAAATGCTGAACAAGAAAACTGTCCACTTCCTCTGAGACCCCCAGAAAGGAAATTGATTATCGGTAGCTGCCTAATTATTACACTAATGGTCAAACTTTAACAAAAGTAAATTCTTTATTTTTTTAAACACAAAGACTTTTCAAAAATTCACACAGCAGCTTTGTAGCCTCACAATTAGAGGACGTTATTTTTTGGGACTCCAGCTGAAATATAAAATTTACATTGCCTTATGTTTTATTTGTCTATAATCTTTTTATATGTAAAAATGAAGGTTCTTTAGTGGATTTTGACCACTATGTAGAATTTTGTACCTAACCTGCTGTTCCAGTTGTCGGGTTTTATTTCACTATCTCTTGTGTATCCTCAGGTATTTGGTTAATGGGGACAAAACCGCAGAGATTATTTTAAACTACATGACCCAGGTGTTTTTGTTTAGTAATATTATAAATCTGAAATGGTAATGCTGCCAATCAAAATAACATGGATGCACAAAAATGAATACTGAAACTCCTAAGTACTTTTATTTAGCCAATTTAATGAAAATATGCTTATTAGTTTAAAATGTCCACAGAAGCAAAATCTTTTTTTAATTTTAAGAATCGAATATTGAAAAATAAAATATTTTAAGACCTAGTCATCAATGAATTATATCAATCTACTTTTCTCAGTTAGAAATCAATTAATTTGCCTTAAATGTTTTAATTTGCTAATTTTCTCCCTAGAAGAATTAATGCATCTGAAATATACTCTTGTGTTTATTCAAAAATTATCTCAAGGACACAGTTTCAATAAAATTCCATTTAGTAGAGGCCCTTTGTAGAGGGCCAGTATTTTCTATGCTACAGGGAAAGGAATGTGTTTGTTGTAGAATTTAAAGTCCCAACTAATGTAAAAAATTAATATTAATTACTTGAATCTGTTCTTGGTTTATCTTTTTCAAACCATGAGAGCTCCTCCTGACACATACCATCCATAGGCACATTTACACAATATTGTACATTTATAGAGTTTAAAAATCAAGAAGAGTTGAGAGAAAGAGTGGAAAGGTAATAAGGAGATAATCAAATGGAATGAATCCAAATTTAAGTGTTCCCATTAACTTTAATAAATTCAAGAGCAGAGAGGTCCAGTCTTCGATAATAAAAATAATCATCTTCCAAAAATACAAGAAGAGCACATGTGTGAAAGTTTAAAAAAAAAAACCTGGTGAGGGGCTTTTAGTTTTATTTTAATACATTAGGAATCTACAATCCTCTGAAAATGCAAAAGGAGTTTTGAATGTCATATACATAAGTCTTTCATTTATACAGTTAATTTCTCCCTCAAGTATCCTATGAGTTATACACAAACAAGCTCTAAGTAGAGCTTAGCTCTCATTTGGGCGCCTAGTATCATATACACTCTGGTAGGCTCTGGGCAGATAAGGGAAATACAGTGAGAAATAGGTGATCTCTGATGAGAAATGCAAAAGCAGATAAATTAATAATCATCATGCAACATGATAATTTACTATATAATGAGAAATGAGAGAATGAAAGAGAAGATAGTTAACTGTCTTGGAAGAAGAGATGGCATCACAGAAGAAATGACTGAGTTGTACAAGGATGAGGATGCATTAAAAGGAAAATAAAAAAATGACCACCCTAGGTTCATCCCTTGAGCAAAGAGCAGAGGGATCTTAATGGCTGGGAAATGAGGAATTCTGTCTTTACATTCTAGTCTGAGAAATGGTGGCGACAAATAGATTTATAGATGTGAGAAAAGAGTGATGACTTGGGATTTGGATGACAGGGTTATGGACTGTGAGGTCAGGCAATACGAGTCCAGACAAAGTTGAGAATGACAGCCTTCTGTTGCTTTCAGTAAAGTACATGATCATTGAATCACACTGACTACATTGGCAATTTTAACTTAATAAGAATACAGAGACCTTCCTCAACATTTACTCACTGTGCTTTCAGGTCTTTGGAATCAATAAAATATTGGGGATAAATATTCCACATGTATATCTTTGTAACAATATTATAAGCTATAATAAAGAAGAAATGAAGAAACACTTCACATAATGTCCAGAATGACAATAAAATCTCTTTAAAGGTTGTAAAAATCTCCATAAATTTGGTTTGAAAATTTTGCCTTCATCTTCCTGCAAGCTTCTGTCAAATTATAAAACACCATAATATGATCCAATAATTCCACTTCCAGTGGGATGTTCAGTGTTTGTGGCAACAGTATTTATGATAATAAAACATTCAAAACAGTATACAGAGCAAATGAGAAATGTTCAAATAAATTATGGCTAACCACAAATGGTTATCTTACATTTAAAGATTATCTTACATTTAAAGATATGAGAAACTATTCGTAATGTGAAGAAAATAAAAATGTACAAGCTATATATGTCTTTCAGTCTAACTTTTGTAATATCAAAAGAAAAACCAGATGGAAAGCAATAGCCCATGGTCAACAGTGGTTCTCTCTAATCAATGAAACTATGGTGGATTTTATTTTCTTCTTTGTACTTTTCATCATCATTTTCTAATTTTTCTGCAATTAACATTTGTTCATTTGATAATCAGAGAAATGCTTTCAAATGTTAAGTAACTGAATAATAATGATTAACCGTAAAACAATTAAGAAAAATATGTATGCTCAAAACTCTACTTGCAAAAGAAGTCCTGGAATTCCAGGGACAAAAGTCCATTTTCTGTACTTCTGCTGTTCTCAGACAAGGTTTTGCCAAAGCATTGTTTACGGCATGCTATGTGCTATTAGGAGAGAGAGCCTCCTTTCCTTTGTCACGTGCTGAGGAAACAGCATATTTGTGATTGACAGCAATGATAATAAAGATGAGATGGATGACTGTCCACCGAACATTCCTAGAACCATGGAGAACCATTACAATCAGATTGAACAACATGAATTCCATGTACAAACTAAACTTAAAATTCTTTTAAATGTTCTAATTTAATGGGCTAAAAACACTCTTGCAAAACTCAGGGGAAGGCCTCAATCTGCCATAGGTCCCTCACTGCAAATGGCAAAACTGCTTCAGTAGCTTCTGGGGAAGACCAAAGGGCACTCTAAGACTAAATTGACAAAGAAAGCCTTAACTATGGATCTAGAAGAATAATGAAGTGCCACAGAGAGAATGGTCTCTAAGTCGGGATTATTCAGGAAAGGCAATGAGATAAATTAGGTTATTATACTGAAAGGAGGAAGAAGAGGAGGAAGAGAGAGGGAGAAAACATGATTTATTATCCAAAATAGTGATTACTTTGCATGGTGAAAAAAAAAACTCAATATAGGAGAAAAAAATTAAAGAGTTGGACCTAGAAATAAAAATGACAGAAATAGACACTAAGGGCCGAGGACGATCTAGATCACTAGATCTAAGTATGACCAAGAAGTGGAATTTTTTTCAAAACTCTACAGAAAATAGAATAAAATTATATGAATTCAATTTAATTCATTAGACTTTAAAATACTCTGTCCAAAATAAAATTTACAGCATTTGCCAACTTTTAATGGTCTTCCTTAAGCCAAGCATGATCAAAGTTGGCTTTTTCCTGGTAGCTGGAAGCCAAGACCAGGTTCAGGGAAGAATACAAAAAGTCAAAAGCCTCCAGGCAGGAGAGGTGATCCCCTGCTCTCTCCCAGAGACAGGTCAGACATCTGGCAGTCACAGCTGGCCCCGAGCTGGGCAGCCAAGAACAGGAGAGCTATTTGCAGATGGTTACATGAACCTCCCAAGGAGAAGGGCAGAGAAAAGGTGCAGAGATGAGTGTCTGGACAGACTAGTTTACAACTCAGAGAGAGTTCCCAGGTAGCTGTAGCAGCTTACAACAAGGAAAAGGCCTTGGCCTGCAGATGGAAAAGAGCTTCTCTAGCCTAAGAAATCGTGTTTAAGACCTAAAGTCTGACTAAACTCGTGATCTTATTTTAAATAAAATATACTCATTATCTTTCTATGTAAACTTTTTAAATGACCTCTTCTCAAATACCAAGTGAGAACAATGAAAAGCATTTGAATCTTTTTGAAGTATTTTAATAGTTTTATAATCAGAATTTGTGGTGATTTTATTGTCATTATAGATGATGATTTTCATTTGTTCACCTCTCCCCCAGTGCTGTTGGCCTCCTACCAACTTACCCACTCCCAGGCCCAATGCATTCAGCAGCAGCAGACCCCAAATTTCCCCACAGTCTCCATTTCCAGCACTTACTTTATAAGAGATTCTGTGGTAGTGGCAGGATTCCTATTTCTCTCTTATTCTACTGAGACCTACATTCCATTGATCTGTTTTTATCCTGTTCCTTACTCACATCCTCTTTGGAGCTTAGAGTCTAGGATTTGTCACTATAACCACTCCTGTGAGTCCCTCTCACCCTTCTTGCTCTTGTCTCACCTTGTCCTCATCCGGTACAGAAAGTGCTGTGGTGTACTGCCCTTCCAAACAGAGACACTCCTTCCCCCAGTTGCTGGAGTCATTGGCGCTGAAGACACAGCTCAGTTGCTCCCTGGGAATAGTCTCTGGGAAAAAGGAGTTGCTCCATCCAGTTATACCTCATCTCCAAGGGCAGTCCGCCTCCACGATGGGGCCACAAAAGCCCTTGCCTTAGTCCCAGACAACTCTGAAAAGCCCTCCCAGCTCCAGGTTCTGGTAGGATTAGCTGAGGCCTTAGCTGCAACTGAATCAAGTTCAGTTTCTCCCTCTGCCTCATCACTCCTTTACAAGAGGACTCCTCAATAAACTCCTGCTTGCAACTCTCCTTCCAGGGAACCCCGTCTAACACGTCTAGCAAGCCCACAGCTCTGCCTTATCAGCCAGGGTCTCAGAAATAGAAGGAACCCTCAAAAGGGTCCCCCAAGAGTTCACTGAAAGGACAGTTTACAAAGTCTTGAAGAGGTTTAAGTGGAACAATGAGGGTTGGTGAAGTGTGCAATGAATAGTAACAGGGTTGGTATACAATAAACAAAGAATATTCTTTAGTTCTTTAGTTATTGATTCTAAATTTAAGTCAATTGTATAAAAAATGCACATTCAAAACAGCAATGTTTTACCTTGTTTCCCACTTCAGTTGTATGAAAAATCAATTAAATCTAAGGAATATTTACTGAGCATCTATTATGTACAAGATAATACAACAGGCACAGCATAACACCAGGAAAAACAATTGACAACAGAACAATACAAACCTTCAGCAAATTATTCTGTCTACATAATGTTGATTGATTTGAAATTAAATTTACTGAATCAATATATTCTTCTAGAATCTGGTAAACAAAGCTATAAAAATGTAATTGGCACATCATTGTCCATACAAGATTAAATTTAATCACAAGGATAAAGCCGTCTTGCAAGCATTTCCTTTAATTCACCAACAAATGTAACTATATCGGGCATCCCGTAAAAGAGAAACCACTCTTCTCCACTCCCATTTCTCATCAAATCTGACTTTTGTTATTTGCTACACTGTTCAACTCTTTATTCCTTAATTTGTAAATAAAGCTTATCATGTTACAATTTTTGGACTTGATTTTAGGGTCAAATGATTGTATTTTTTAATGAAGACTATATTTTCACACAAGCTGTGGTATTTATTATGACAACTCGAGTGATTTGGCAACCTCTAATATATCAATTTCATTAGATATGTCAATGCAAAAAAAAAAAAGAGAGATATCAATGCAGTGTCTAACAGGGTATGTCTATTTTTATAAATTTGTTTTCTCAGCGCCCTCATTTCTGAGTCACTGCTAGAGAATGTTCATTATCTATTCATCTTTCAATTAAATAGAATTTCTTGAGTGTTTGCCGTGTTCAAGACTGTAGGAAACTGTGGAAATTCAAAGAACTGTAAATCATGATGGGGAAATGACACAGACACTTAAATACTGAGTAGCAGTGACAGATCCTACACTTCAGACTATATGGAAACCCACCAGCTTTCTCTTGCTTTTCAAAGGTAAATCATTGAAAAACAGAAGGAGATGACCACATTGTCCTTATATTCATCACTTGATTTCAAAAGAGAATACTTTAAATCTGTGTCCTCGAATAAACATTTTAGAAGAGGCCTGCCAATCTTTGTTAATTGCAAAATAAACAGATCTTTTTCCAACAAGGAGAGGGCCTGCATTGGCTTTATTTGTTCCTATCCAGAGTATGAACATGCACTCTAGTTTCCATGCTAAGTTTAACGTGGAGAAAGAAATTTGAAGTGAGACATGAAGGCTGAAAGTGATGCAGTAGTTTAATAAAAATGCATATTTCATGCTCCGCCAGAAAACAAGTCTCAGTAAATATCACTGGATTAAAATCTGACCGTAATGGAATTATATCAGAATTATATCAGATGGCTTTTAGAAAAAATATCTAGAAAATATCCAAATACTTGGAGATTTTTCACACCTTTCTAAATACCACATAGTTTTTTTAGAAAGGAAGGAAGAAAGAAAGATCTTTAGAAGAAAAAAATTTTATTTGGTGATTTAAGCTCTCACCTTAAGAAGCTAAAATAAGAAAAGCAAATTCAAAGTAGAAGGAAGGAAATAATATAGGTAAAAGCAGAAATCAAAGAAATAGCAAACAAACAATACAGAAAATCAACAAAGCCAGATGTTGGTTCTTAGAAAGTGTTCTTAAAAAATAAAAAAAAAACTTCAACACACATGCAGCACATGTCCACTCCTAAGTGTTTAGGAAAAAAATTACTTCAGGAAGATAAAAAGCCAGATACTTATTCCATTAAAAAGTAGGAAAAGATCATATTTATGCATGCAATAAAGAGTTTGGCTTCTTATGTCTAGTCAAATGGTGCAGTCGCAGCAAAAGACCAAAACCATACTTTAAACTGAAACACACACATATGCACACATGTGGGAATTTGCCAAAAATATTGCTATTTTTATCAGGAAAAAAGATCCAAATTTTCTTTTTTAAAAATAGAGGATTGCTATTCCACTTTTATATCCCTTCATTGCATCTACAAAATGAGCTGTTTGAAATTTTTTTTGTAGCTACAGTTTAGACCCTTTTCTCTCTACCCTTGTTATAGTTCTCATGCTACATTATTTTTTAGTTAAAACTCTGCATAAGTAGAAAAGCTTCCAAGCCTCCATTAATGGCATATTTGTCATGTATTCAATATATACTCGTAAAAATCTAAAATGTTTAAGCTTCTTAGAATTCAACCTAACAGGGTACTGTCTATAAGCATTACTGGGAACACAGGACTGTGGTAACTTCAGTGTCATTCCAAAAATTCAGCCTAATCGTAAGTGAGTGGTAATCACTCAGCAACAAGGGAGGTGATTGCTGTCACATTGACTAGATAGGTGCCCTTGGGCCAGAGCTTTCTGAATTGTGGGCAGAAAGACAGAGACTAGCTTTCAGCCCTAAGCCTCGCCATGCTCCTTTCTCTTGGCTCTAAGGCCTGGTGCAGATAACATGTGCCAGAAGAAGGTGGCAAAGAGAGAAAACAACCATCCAGGGGCTGAAGAGATTCAGAAACAAGCTTCAAGGCCAAGGTGGACTGGAGCTGGCCTGAGATGGACCTGATACAACGGGCAGGAACATCCAGCTTCTGGGCAGAAACTCCAAATAGAAGACTGCGAAGTGGTTAGCTAGAAGGTTTCATTGTATTGCCAGTTTGCATGAGCTATGAGATACAGCAAGTTTACTTAAAACTATGCACAATAGATTTCCTTTTGCATTTATCTATTCAGTCAACAAATATTTATTAAAGGTTACATATGTCAGCTCTTGCACTAGGCATTGAGATAATCAAGACAAGCCTGATGGAGTTTACACTCTTGTGGTAAAAGCAGACAACAAAAAGAGAAAACAGATTATAGGGATAATTTCAGGACATAATATTACTCTAAGGGACAAAAACAGGGTGATATGATGAGGTGTGACTCACAAAGTGTGTATGGGATTGGCTATTTTAGATATGGTATCCAGCAGGTCCCTAAAATGGTACAGTCACGTAAGGCTCCACACTTGGAAATTAATATTCTGCGATCGCCATATTGAAATTCTTAATAATTTCATGTTTGACTCGCTATTTTGTCATGATATTTAATAGGATGATGGAGCATGTGTCCAGAACAGGTTCTTGGGGTTTTCACCCAACAGGGGCTGAGGAGCCAATGTAGGAAGGCCTGGGTTTGAGCGTGGGTCCCAGAAGCCTGTGCAATCTCTCTATTATTGGTCTGCTTCTTTTGTAGCAGCTGTATATTTCTATGTGTGGTCATTTGCCAAGTGTCTGTCTCTCCAAAGGGACTGTGAGGTCCTCAAAGGCAAGAGACAGGTCTCTTTTGTCAGCAGTGCTATCCTGAGTGCCCCACACAGGCCTGGCACAGTGCAGGCTCTCAGTCACGAAGGGCTAGGGGAGCACAGGAGGGAGAAGAGTGAGCCCCGCCAGGAGGAGCTGGCGATGTTTGAGCTGGGCCTTTGGAAATGCAAGGAATGGTGAGATGGAAGAGGTTTGTCAAGTATAGAATTACGAAGTATGAAAGCAGAGACGAGGGCTGAGAAGACCTTCCCTATTATATGCCAGGTCCTGGAATGTGAAGGTGCCCAGCAGAGTGGCAGAGGCCTGCCATCCTGGAATACTCGGTCATCCTTTTCCTCTTGCCTGCATTCCCTTGCCCCCAGCCCTTTCAGATCTCTTCAATGAGCTTTTCAGTACTGTCCTACTCATCCCATAAAAAACAGTAAGCCAGGTCTCTACTCTGAACATTCATGGTAAAATCTGACACCCTGGGCTGGTCAGAAAAAGATTCATGGGAAAATAGCCTTTAAGTATCATGTCACTCTGACAAGAGCATAAATAAAGAAAATAGCACCGCATGGTAGGCAATCTCTAAGACAGACTTCAGAACCCCCACCTCAGCATACCCACAGCCTGGTGTAGTCCCCTCCCTTTGAATGTGGGCTAGACTTATTTCCGAAAATTTGAATATAACAGAAGTGATCATGTGACCATTCTGGGATTAGGTCATAAAAAGGCTCCCTCTTTCTCTTTCTCTTGAATTGTTCCCCTTGGGGAAAGCCAGCTTCTATGTTAGAAGGTAGCAACCCCACGGAGAGGCCCACATGACAAGGGACTGAGATCTGCCAATGACCACATGAATGAGCTTAGAAGCAGATGGCTCCACAAGTTGAGCCTTCTGAAAAGAACTCAGGCCCGCCCAACAGCTTGACAGCAACCTCATAAGAGATTTAAACCAGAGGCACTTAGCTAAGTCAAACCCAATTTCTGACCCACAGAAACCATGAGACAAGAAACATTTGTTGTGTTAAGCCATTATATTGCAGGGTGATTTGTTGTACAACACTAGATAGCATACAGTGTTATGCACAATTTCTCAACTCTACACCTGTGCTGAGGTTTGATACTTGAGCACCAACAGCCTGCTGGAAACGTTGGCGCACGGCACAGTGTTAGCTGGAATTCCTGCCCAGTGGGGCTTAATAAATAACAAAAACAAATGTCTGGCTGAGAAGTTTTTATAGCACTAATTATTTAAGCAACATTTAGAAATCCATAATCGTTACCAATATCCCTTCCTTAAAAAGAAACTCGTGGAAAAAAAAAAAAGGAATTTGCAAGTTTTTATTCCTTTTTTAAGAATATATTGAAGCATGTGTCCACAATATGTAATGCCAAATCAACATGGCCAGTTTTTATCATGCCATATTCACAAACATAAATAATGCATTGCATACACAGCCTTGGAAGGTCTTGCTTGCTCTCCCTCTCTCTCTGCTTTTCTCTCTATGTCCCTTCCTTCCCTTCTTCTTTCCTTCTTCCTTTCTTTCCTTCCTTCCTTAATACTATAAGTGAAACATTAGCTCTTTGTCCATTGAATAAACTGTTCCTAAATTATGGCAGTCTTTGACCTACATTTTTAACTTGGGCATCACTCCTAACCCATATATAGAGAGAGGGAAAAAAAAAACATTTAGTACAAGCAAGAAAAATTATTCCAAATCACATTTAACTTAGTGTTAACCCAGCCCTGCAACTTATTATGTTTCTTAAAACAGTGTTTCTCAAACTTTATCTATACAAATCACTTGAGGATCTTGCTAAAAAGCAGGTTCTGATTCAGTAGGTCTGGGTGTGCCTGAGGTTCTACATTTCTAATGAGCTCCCAAATCAATGCCGGTGCCACTAGTTCCTGGACCATATTTCAAGGAAAGGGGCCCCAGATAGAGTCATTCCTTGTTTGAGGTCCAAGTATCCGCAACTATAACTGAAGTGCTGGGTTCGCTGACCTCTTAAATTCCATGAGTAGTGATTTTCCCTTCAGGTCTGTCTTTCTTCCTCTTCCCCTGTGTTCCCCATTGCAGTATTTGGTACCATTTTTTTTCTATAAAAATGAAAGCTATCTTCCCTCAGCCTCTCCTTCACAGCACCTCCACATCAAATCCATTTGATATTCTTGTCAGTTTTACACCCTACATCCTTATATCTCCACTCACCTTTCTTCATCTCTACTTCCAGCCTCCATTCCATCCAGGTCCACACAACCTTCTAACCAGGCCAGTGTCACCAACCTTCAGGGCCTCTTGACAAGACAAATCTAACTGCATCATTTCTCTGCTTAACCCCTTCAATATTCTTTAAGGTGGCCTGTGTACAGTCTTTAAAAACTCAAGGTCTTTTCAGCCATAAAGGCATTTGCCCAGGTAATCTGCCTTAGATGACAAAACTGTTCCCAAACTTTTGGCTTGCCTTGGGAAAGCCTTTTCTTACCGGAAGACTGGGTTAGTTACCTTTATTATTCAGGCTTTCATTGTGCTGTATTTTTTCATCATAGCATTTATTACAATTAATTACTTATTTTATTAAATTATTACTTAATTTATTATAATTAATTACACATTCAAGCACACAATCAAGATTATTTGAATGGATAAATATTTCCCACCTACTTTCAGAATTCCTAATAGATATCTCTATATCGTATCTATTAGGTTCTAATGGAAACTAAGTTCTTCATTAAAGATTTGGCACTGGCCTCTTGTAAATGGCTAACATTTCGATGGTGTCTTATAATTCTTATACAAGTTTCTTACCAGCAAGGCTGTCTACTGTGGCTAAGTGTGATAATAATTAGTGGATGGATGCAAGGGGCATATGGCTCATATATTGAAGTTCCAAATAATTGACAATGGAATTCTAAATATTGACACAAACAACACATAGAGAACACGTGGTTTCCAGGCCTTCTCCCTCAGAACTTCAGTTTGTTTCTGCATTTTTTTCTCAATGATGAATTAAAGAAGTAAATTCCTGTCTATCAAAACCCCAGACCATTCCAAGACTCAGACAAAATTCATGGCAAAGGGGTGTCTATCTGAGAGATATGGATGGAGGTCTGGGGAACTCCATATCCATGATGTCTTCCCAGTCACCTGAATTTCACCAGAATAAATGTGTTTCCTTAGAATTTGGAGAGCTCTTTTAAAATGCAAATACCCTTCGGATAGCTGAGCCATCCAAGGTGAGAGAAACACCTTATCCTCAAATCAGAGCTATACATAGCCACTAGATGCATCCTCCTCAAGCGTCCACTTTTTCTACACTAACTTTAACATAATATGTATTTTAAAGCAAATATAGAAATGTGATGGAATAATTTCAAAATTTACATGCATCTTCAAATGGAAGGAGGGATTCAAGGAAATGTGATGAGGGACACTTAGTTCTAGGGAAGGAAGGACCCTTCTTTGGGATATTTAAAAAGAACAGGAAAAGTGTGTTCTCTAACCAAATTCCTCTGCCTATGGGAAATGCACTTGTAGGAAGAGTGTGTGGCAGAATTGCTGTTCAGTATTGTCCTTCTTTCGGAGTAATAGATCCTTTGTTTTAATCTTGGTCCATCACTAGCCATGACCACGTGTGGATTTCCCAGCATCCCTTGTAGCTAAACATGATCCTGTAACTAAATTCTGGCCAAAGTGATGTAAGCTGAAATGTAATGAGGACACTCACTTCCTTAAAAGACAACTGGCACGTGGCCCCTAGTGTCTGTTCTTCTTTTCCTTCTGCCTTCCTTCCTGTTGACTGAAATTCCTGAGGTGGCTGAAGCTGGAACAAGCAGACGTGGCAATGGAGACTCCACATGCAGGATGAATAAGACAGAAGGGACGGGGCTTACATGCAGGTCTTGGACAGTCAACCCCAGACTTCTACAGAAAAGAGAAACAGAAATCAACTTAGCTTAAGCCACTGCTGTTGAGGGTCTCCGTTACTAAACCTAAATCTATCTAATAAAGTGTAAATTTTTTGAAAAGCAATTTATTACCCTACCTGTGATACTTTTGGAGGGAAATGGAGCATTAAAACAACTAAAATTATGTCATTTAAACTACATTTTATTGACTAGCAAATTGGTTTTATACTCATGAATCTTTAAAATAGTTCAAAGACTATTTTCGAAAATACTTTCTAAAAATATAAGTAACATATACCTGCATAGTGTATCCAAAATTGAACATTTCTTTGCTTTGATTATCTGAATGTTAAAAGATAATGTAAGTAGAATAATTCTTGCTGCATATTCACATGTTTTGATCAGATTTTTAGCTCTATCTCAAATGTTATGGCACTAATATTTTTCTTCTGAAAAATACACTTTTCCCAGATTGATCTCATTATTATTCCTTTATATTTTTTATAAAACTGCTTGCAATCTTCTTCAAAGTTACTTTTTATGGTTAATAATTTTTAAAGTATTGACATCTTGAAGTCATCTCAATAGACCATAATATTTTCAACTGAGGAAAAATTTCCCTACAAGTACAGAGGTATACAAATTCTGTTAACTAAAAAATTTTCTCTTGTAATTTTTCAACTTGAAATGTGTAAATATTCCCACCCAAACCTGTATAATCTCTGTCTTTTTAACCTCTATTCAAAGTACTTTTTACAAGGCCAAACTTGTCAAACTGGTAAGATATAAGTGTAGCAAAATATAGGATTTTAAAATGTCATTTCACTAGGGGCCAGGATAAAATTTTATCTAATTAAAAATAAAAACCCCTTCAAAAGATTCTTTCCACAACTCAAGTTTTTTGAAATGCAACAAAATAATTTCAAAATTAAGTCTGTACATTTGAGCTCTTGCTGTCTAATTTATTCAGTTTCTTGCTTTTGTAGGTATAAGTTATGGAATCTTGTTCTCAGCTTCATTTTCAATATTGATAATTTGTAATATTTATAATTTCAATACATATAATAGCTAAAATAGCTCCCATGTCTAAATACTTTGATAAAAGATTTCGAAAACTGATTTTGAACGAAATGCAACCAAAATTTAGAAGACTCATTTATGAAAATGTCCACTATCATTGTAAGACACTTAAGGTTATTCACCAAATAGTTCTGCAAAGGCTCAATCATTTCTAAAATCCAATGAATAGTGGGCAGCAAGGGGAGAATATTCATACTGACATGCTCATTTTTTAAAATTCAATATCAACTTTATAAAACATTTTTGTAATTTACTTTAATTGTATATGTATTTTTAAGTGCAAATTTTAAAAACTAATTATTTTCTTGTGATTTGTAGATTTATCACAGTTTGTTTGAATGTAATTACATCTGTACCACAACCAAACCATTCTTTTCTGTTCCATAGGTACCTTCATTTAGTAAGAACTTGTTTTGACCACAGTGCTATACTATTTCAAAATCTGAATTTGTATTATAAGTGCAAAAACAATAATTTTATCTTCATTGTGGAAATTTTAAACAGAATTTACAATAGCATTTTTACTAACATTGAATATTTCATCTTTGACAGATTAAACTTCGTAAGTTTTATTTTCATTCCATAAATTTTATCAAAAGTAATTATTAGTTGTTCTCTTTCTTTTATTTTTCTTATTGATTTATAATGTATATATAGTAAAATACATGTCTTAATGAATTTTACATGTCTTGACATGTATTCACTTATGTGATCACCACTCAGAAAAAAAATACAGAACATTTTCATTATCCTGGAGATTTCCCTCTACACGCATGAGTGCATGTACACACACACACACACACACACACACACACACTCTGCAA
Source organism: Eidolon dupreanum (assembly GCA_028627145.1). NCBI lineage: Eukaryota > Metazoa > Chordata > Mammalia > Chiroptera > Pteropodidae > Eidolon > Eidolon dupreanum. The sequence goes on along the minus strand of CM053509.1, from coordinate 95,214,645 downwards.
GGCAAACATTAGTTGAACTTCTATCAGCGTAGATTAGTTTAGTATGTCCTTAAACTTCATCTAAATATAATCATACAATGTGTGCTCTTAAGCGGCTAGTTTCTTTAGCTTAACATGGTAAATTTGTACATTCATTTCTGTTATTGCATGTGCTCGAGTTTCTTAATCGCTGAGTAATATTTGATTATATTAATATACCACAATTGATTTATGCTTTCTCCTATTGATGAATAGTTGATGTTTGCATTTGAGGCTATTGTGAATAAAGATCATGTGAACATTTATACACAAGTATTTGTCAACATTTATGTTCATATTTCTTGGGTATACATAAGGAAGAAGAATTAATGAGACATGATTTTCTTTTTAAAGCATCTAATGACCCTGACATAAAACTGATATCATTTAACTAATTGCAAAGTTGTGCTATGAAGCCAATGCATCAATACTCATTACTTCATTGTTCATACATTTGCAAGAGAATTAAGTGTCAAAAATGAGCAAAAGTAATTTGATCTAAAAGAAAAGTCATGCTTCACACAGTGATATGTCAGCACAGTGTCTGTATCTACACAGGTGAAATGTTGTTTTTAGGTAATCTCATCTTCAAACAACTACTGACATAGATGCTAATATTTTCTCAGCAGGTTTATTTCTTGTTTTCATGTGGTCAGTGTGATCAGAGTGGTCCCCATGGTGGAGGTCAAATGCTGACAAACATTTTGTGAAGTTGCATATTTATTATTATCAACTCTCTTGAGAAATGCAAATTCAGTATTTAGTTTTTCATTAAACATGCACTTTTTTAGTACACTACTGCTGAAAGGGTTGATTGTAAATTTTTTTTAAACGTTAGCAAACAAAAAATTAAGTAAATAGTTGTAGATTTATACTGTATGATAAATGACAATAAATGTGACAACAACATTCAGATTCATCGGGACAGTTCAGCCTTTATTTTCTTCATATATTTCATAAATAACTAATGGTTTCACACATTTTCCACAGACCCCAAAGACTAGAAGCCCAGTGGTTTTGTGCACCTGGCAGCTGCAGCATAGGCCATGGCACCACTGAATGGTACCAAGTGGCCAATAAGGACAACAGAAACAAATTCTTCTCCCTCTCCACCTGAAACCAGAAGGAGTTAGACTCTGTTTCTAAGCACACTTTGCATTAGCAATGGAAACTCAGCATGCTTTCTCAGAAAAGAAGATGTGGCTTATTCTGAGTCTGGGAAGGATTGGGAAAAGAGAAACTGGTTTTCATCTTTCAGACATGACTATATGCATGTTGTTACATGTTCCACACATTGCTAGATGAGACCCTGACAGAGCTGAAAGTATGAAGTAGAGGCCTACCAAATCTACCACAGCTTATTTTAATGCAATTATTAATAATAATTCCTCACTAAAAATGAAAGATCTTGGACCAATGATAAGCATATAGGAGCCCAGGGCAATAAGTTTAAACTGGGACTGTCCAAGACAAGAGGGTGAACTTTATTCACCCTACATAAAGGAGAAAAGAAAACAAAGAAAAATGTCCTCTCCCATTTATCTAGAATGAATCCTGAAAGGAAAGCATCAAACTTGTCTCCTTAATGGACTTCTTAGCATAATATAATTTTCATGTTATGTTCAATTTTTAAGTTTAATCTGAGGAATGTTGCATTCTTTCAAGAATTTTAATGTTCTGTAAAATAGATCCAAACAATTAATAGAATACTTGAAATTTCACTTATTTTCACTCAATATTTCCTTCTTTGAATTTAAGTGAATAATGCCACAGTAAGAAATTTATATTATAATGACCATAACATCAAGATAATAAATATATTATAGGCAATTACATCCCCAAGGATAATAGGAATAGATCTAACTTAGAATAATTTAGGATAAAATATATGGTGATTAAAGATATCTATGCGCGGTGCACACACAATGCCTTACTGTTGAATTATATGCCTGAAACTTACTGGATTTCATTAACCAATGTCACCATAATAAAAAAAAAATTAAAAAAAAAAAAAAAAAGAATCCAAGGTAAACTGGAAGGTGAGGCCATACCTGAAATTTTTTTATTTACTTTTTATGGTGACATTGATTAACGAAATCCAATGTTTCAGCTGTACATTTTAACAGTAAAGTATATATATTTCCATTGTGTGTTCACCTCTAATAGTTACATTTCTTTCTGTAACCACATATTGGACCCCTTTTTCCTGTCTACCTCCTCCATTCCCCTTCCCCACTACCCTCTGGTAACCACTAGTCCATTGTCCATGTCCATGAGTCTCTGTTTGTTTGTCCTGTTCATTTGTTGCTTTTAGGTTTATGTCCCACATATAAATGATATCATGTGATTTTCAACTTTTTCTGTCTGGCTTATTTCACCTGGCATGATTATCTCAAGGTCCATCCATGTTGTCACAAATGACAGTATTTCATCTCTTCTTATGGCTGAGTGATATTCCATTGTATATGTGTACCACAGCTTTTTTATCCAATCATCTATTATAGGACACTTTGGTTGCTTCCATGTCTTGGCCACTGTGAATAACACTGTTTATTCTTGAAAATCAATCAACAACTGTTGAACAGGTGCAAGTTTACCATCCTCTTCAGGCCTTCTCTGTATCCCCACCAGCTTTTGTATCTCTTTTCATGATCCTTAGCAGCATACCTATATTAAGTGACTGTCTTGCCTATCGCCCCTGGAATGAGAGTTTCTTGAGGGCTGATCACCAGGACTGTGTCTCTCGACTCAAATACAGAGCCTAGACCAAGAAGGAGATATTCAGGAAGTGTTTGGTGGATGAAAGAACCTTAATCATAGCTCTTAACTGGCTTTGGGTATATTGGGTATATGCAAAGAACTGGATTTATTTTATTACAAGAATCTCCTCTCACTTAATCTTCAAGGTCAGATTTCATTCAATGCCTGAAGCTGTATCTGCTAACACATTTTCTGCTTTAAACATGGTTTTATAAATAGTGCCAAGTCTTTAATCAAGCAATTATTATTGTCCAGCAACCAGGGTATCGCTAAACCTAGACATCTTCCATTCTCTTACCTTTGAGTATGTCTGAAATAGGCCCCCCTGGGGAGTAGGGATGAGAGAAATTTTCTTCCTTTTTCTGTAGACCTTTCTGAGCTCTGTGTATCATTGTAACAAGAGACACGGACAGATGAGACCACAAACCAAAAGTTATACCCTTTTGGTCTGAAAGGTTTGGACAGACACCAATGTTTCTGAAAGACAAAGAGAATTCACAAACATGAGAATGTGGGAATGGATGTTTGCATGCAAAGGAAGGCACATTCTGAAAACATGTTTGGAGACCATGTGTAAAGTCATTTAAAACTTATCAGTAAAAATAAAGGTCAGACATGGGGCTTTGACTATAATAAAGGGACTTGAGAGTATTCAGGAGAAGGCTAGAAGAATCATACTTCCATGGATAAGCAAAATAAAGCACAAAAACAAAACTGCAATAGCCATTTTCCCTATACATCATATCCTGGTAGAATTCCCACCTCTTAAGAGGAAACCTCTGTGACCACATTAAGAAAAAAACATTTTTAATTTCATTCCAGTTTTTAAACGAGTCCAAACTAAAACAAAGATTTTATGACTCTCTCAGTCTGCCATGCGGATTTCCGCCTCTGACAAATGCCAGGAGTCATTGTGGCTACTTTAGATGTTCAAACCATTTATTAAGAAGAATGGGAGAGTGCCATGTTGAAAACAAAGCTCCAGAAAGGTAGCTGAGGTTACCAGTTTGGACCCTAACCAGAAGAAGACTTCTTGGCAATGGAGTGGGCAGTTTTAGGAATTTCACAATTGTTTAAACTCTCCTGTGCAGTTTTAGAATAGTGTTTTCAGTGGCAGGGAGGTGCCATAGAACTGCAAATACAGATGGAAGTATTTTATCCAGATAGTTGTATTATGCCGAAAATGAAAATTAAAACCCAATAAAATGCTGCCATTATCCACCAGAGGCTTAGAAAGGAGCCAAGCCTGTTCTAAGAATGATTGGGCCATTGAATAAGAAAAAGGAGAAGAATAAACTGAACATAAACTTTGAAGAACACAAACTTATTAATTTCCAATTTAATTGGTATCAGGATTTTGGTGAGAGGGGGAAAAAGTGTGTGCTCTGCATATGATACAATTGTCTTTAAATCAAGTAGTGACTGGATATTGAGAAAATTATCTCTGGATATATGAGTCAAGAATTGAGTACTACGAAAATTCATTTGGATGAAGATGTAAAGAGGGAGAAATTAAAAAGAGATCATATGATTATCTGCCATTTGGATGAAAGAATGTTTAACAGTGATGGAGGCAATTCAGCTATCCAGAGAGCCATGGAAGTCTACTTCCAGAATCTAGTATAGTACCACACACGTATACACACACACACCACCACCACCACCACTGCCACCACCAAAATATAGATAGATGATGATGACAATAGATGATAGATAGATGATAGATAGATAGATAGATAGATAGATGGATAGATAGATAGATAATAAAAGTCTTTTTTAGGTTAAATGTAAGACAGACTTTTAAAAATACATGTACAATCTGGTAAAAGCCAAATAAAGTTTGTATCTGAGTAAATAGTATTGTATCAGTGTCAACTTCCTGGTTTTGACAATATAAGATATCATTGGGAGAAGTTCAGGAACTCTCTGTACTATTTTTGCTACTTCTTGTGAGTTTTAAGTGATTTCAAAATAAAAAGTTATAATTAAAAAAGAAAAAGAGCAAAATGTGAGATACATTCATGACATGTCACATGGTACAGATGATTGAGTCTCCATCAGTGTGGGCCTAGAATGGTCAAGTGGTGAGGGGCTACACTACTGACTTCTCAACTAGCCCACAATGATCATGTGAGTGAGAAACAAACTTCCATATTGTTGCCATTACAGGTTTGGGTATCTTTGTTGCCACAGCCAGCCTACCCAAACAAATATAGTCCCTCTCCTTTTTTGCCTACTAGTTTCCATAACAGAGCTCCATTAAGTAGTTTGAAAACCACTCTAATAAAACTATCAGAGACCTATAAGAAGATAAGGAAGAAGACCAGACTCTCAAATGAGCTAAACTTGTGAAAAACACCGAAAGCAATTTAAATGTCTATCTTTAATCACTGTCACATAGCAAGTGTTGGGTAGGCAGAACTTTAGCTAGAGAAGCTACAATTTGAAGGTTGCATTTTAGGTAGAAACAGGAAGCCCACTTAAAGCAAGACCATGTGGTCATACAAATATCAGGAACCTAAGCCCCCTTTGTCCCGAGAGGGAGTAAGTTGAGGCTTTTGTGGCCTGGAAGAAGCTACCTTTTTCCCTGTGATTTACAGAGCTCAGAGATTGGTAGACTTGTCCTGGAGACCAAGGAAGAACTCAGCTCCCACCTTTCTGGATTCAGCATATTCCGTCTGATGCCTGTTGTCAGGAAAAGCATGAAGGGCCTAAAAGAGAACTCACCATGAGGGAGGGAGGTATGGCTGGAGACCTGGGGTCACACCTGGGTCAGTATGATCTAGAAGGGAGGACTCTTTCTGGCCCAAAATGTGGCTGAGCCCATACAGCCCATCTTACCTAGACAGACTGCTTTAGACTACATGGATTTTGAGTGTTAATCCACAAGCTCTAGCCTTAGAAGACCAAGAATGGAGTACAGTACTTCAGGAACTAGAGTTGTCCAACACAGATGCACTAGGCTAGCAGAAGTACCATCACAGCAGTGCACAAGGGCAACAAACTAGTACAGGAACAATTGGCACTACTGGGTAAATCAGATTCTCCAATGTTGTCTACACCTTGAACTGTGTAAGATCCTTAGAATCTTGAAAAATTGACACAGTGGGTGGAAGTGGTGGTTAGACAGGTATTTCAGAGAAGCTGGATGCCCCACCAATTTAATATTCATTTGACTTTAAAAATAGCCATGACTAGTTTTTGCAATTCCAAACTATGGAGTGGATCATACCAGCTTCACTTGGAAATAATTCATAAGGAAGGGATAGACCTGCCATGGAAACCTATACTGTAATGTTGATGGATGGCAAAAAAGCAAGTATGCAGCTTGCATATTCTTTCTAAGATATCGCTATTTAGGCTAAAAAGGGTAAAATGAATACTGTAAAGAGGGAATTAGACCCCAATATAGATACAGTACAAGAAAACAATGAGTGATCTGAAATGAATTCTAATCTCCTGATCTGGACAAATCATAACTGAGAGTAATGGTAGAACCAACTCACCTGCCAGTGACCTTGGAGGATAATGGAGACCAGGAGAAGGGTCAACAGACAAGAAATGAGCAAATGTTATTTCAATTTCCAGAAGAAAAGAAAAGACAGATTCTGGAAACCATATGATTTTAATCTCAGGCAAGTTACATGAATAGATTATTTAAAAACTAGGGTGATTGCTATAAGCTTTGATAGGATCATTGAGAACAAGCCATTTCAGATTAACCTCATTTCCTTTTTTGAAATAGTTGTTAGTAGCTCAGGGAAATGTGGCTGATGTAGAAAATGTAGATAGCAGGAAAACATTTGACAAAATCACAATAGAATGTGGGCAAGAGAATGAATGAGGATAGAGACATGTGGGTTCATGTATGACTGAATCAATTAATTCATTCAATTCATTAGTGATATGTCATGAGACACAGGCCTGGGCATTGTCCCTTTTTTATATAATGATGTGAATGAAAACATAAATCACACGTCTATTAAAATTGCAGAAGACGCACAGAATATCAGAGTCCAAAATTATCTCAAGCTGAACCAGTAGACTAATTAACAAGATGTAGATAAAAAAAGTTATTCAATTCCCTTAGCATTCAGGTATTGATTCCTATTTTTAGTGCAAGTGTTCTTTTTTCTAAAACAGAGCAAAGGCTAGAAATTTAAAACTATTTTGTAAATTTAGTAAATCATTTCCAAATTATTCAGGTAAAGATGCATTGCTCACTGTACAACTATGCATGATAGAAAATGACATTATTTTGAAAAAGTTAATTCATACCTAAATCTCTTCTAGTTCAGTGCATTTCAATTTTTAGTAATTCATAAAAGCTAAAAATAAAAAACCTGTATTTTCTTTTTCTTAATTCTTTCAGAAGAGATCTTTTAAGGAAAACTTTTGTGCTAAGCCATTGTTTCCTAAATGGATAATTCATATAACTCTATTCCATGGAGCTTAATAGGTACAGACGAAGGAAATGCTCCAAAGGCCAAAAGATTGGGAAACCCTGGGTGAAACGTGGCTGATAGATTCCATTTCTGCAGGGCTTCTCAAAGCCTTCAAGTGTGGTTCAATATACTAATGTAAAAGGGGAGCCCTGGGAGAGGCTGCAGCAGGGGTCCAATCTATGACTCCCAGGCCAAATACAGTTCAGTGCCTGCTTTTATTGGAACACAACCATAGCCATGTGTTTACATATTGTCCTTGGCTATCAGGGCAGAGTTGAATAGTGCAACAAAGCCTCAAGCCTAAGACACTTACTTTTATATGGCCCCTCACAGGAAAAGTTTGTCGACCCCTCTATAGTATGCGGTGTTCTTGAAATTTGTCTTAACACAGAACAATTTTTTGGAGCACACCTATCAACATCTCTTAGCACCATGAGGCACTTGGAAAACAATACTCTAAAGAAAGCAGTCCTCTGAAGAAATTACTCATGGAAAATTTTGCGTGGTTCATACAAATCACCATGTTCTGTGTCTATCTTCTTCTATTTAACTTTGCCTTAGGTTTTCTTTAACTTAGGTCCTTTTAAACTTGGTGATTTGATTCATTGTAAGGTTAATTTTAGCATTAAGATCAGTGAGATATTAATTTATTATTTTTTTAAATCTTGAGTTTCTTAATCATTGACTATGACAACTTTTTTTAAATCACTTCTAAACAGAATTTTACAATTATTAGGGGAATATATATATAATCAAGGGCAGCATTTCAAAAATTGGGTTTCATAATTATCAAAAGGAAGAGACTTGGCTTCTGTCAGTGGAAATTTGGGTTCACTGTGAGTTCAGAGTGACTCGGTAATGCCCTGTGGCTGCCGAAGAGCTGATACCTTGTTGGGCTGCATTAATAGAACACATCAAGTAAAATGGCACAGATGATCCACTTTGATGGTAGAATTAGAATGATTCAGAATCATTTCCTCTTCCACTGGTGTGTTATGTTCTCTAACAGACAAGGACACGTTAAAGCGCAGGAGAGAATTGCTAGGTGGGAGAAAGAATCTGAAACCATGAAGAGACTAGGAATCCATGGCCAGTAAAAAAAGATTCTGACACTTAATGTCTGCCTTCCAATATTTGAAGGACCATCTTGAGGAGGAAGAAGAAACAACAAAAACAGCATAAGGTAAAAAATTTTCAACTATTAGAGATACCCCATAATGAAATAGACTGATAGGATAAGTAATGAGTGTCCCATCACTAGGGATATTTAAGTAAAGGCTGTGTGACTATTTGGCAAGATTTTGGACAAACAGTTGGTTAAGATGACTTGTAAATCTCCCTTCCGTTTGATGGCCACCAACTCAGGTTTCAGGCCTAGCACAATGAGAAGCTTATAGTTTGTTCTTAGCAAATGTAATCCTGAGAGTCTAGGATTCATTCTTGCTTGTATTTCAATATATTTGCTTACATAAAATTACAAAATTAAATTATCAACACATCTCAATTTCTCTTTCAGACTCCCTAGGTGTGAATTTTTAGCAGGATCTATAAAAATAGGGCTATTTAAATTTTTTATTGATGTATAGCATTCATACATTAAACAACATAGAGTTCGATAAACTTTTTAAAGTGAATATGCTGTGTAAGCAGCACTCAGAGTAAGAGCTAAAGCACGGCCAGTGTTCTTCATATAGAATTTGCTCTTGTGTCCACTTCTACCCCTGAAAGTTAATCATTAACTTGACTTCCAAAACAATAAATTAATTTCATCTGTTTTTGAACTCTACATAAATGGAATCATACAATGTTAAGTCTATTGATTTCATTTGTTGTTGTTGTTTTGTCTTTTTATTTTTCTGAAAACTTCAAACATATTCCAAAATCAAGAAAATAGTGTAATAAATGCTCAACTGCAATGTTTACCGACTCGTAGCTAATCTTGCTTCATCCACGTTCTACCCACTTTATTCCTGGATTACTTTGAAACACATTCTGGTCACTGTACCTTTTCATTCATAAATATTTCAGCATGTATCTCTAAACAATAGGTTTTTTTCTTATAAACAGAACCATAATACTATTAGTCTACCTAAAACAATATAACAATAAAATAACAATATATTAATATATTTTACTATATTAATATAACAATATAATGTATTATATAAATAATATAACAGTAAGTCCCTAATATCATTAAAAATCTAGTTAGACAATCCTGATTGTCTCATTTTTTTACAGTTCATTTGTTTCAGTCACAATGGAAATTCTCTACTTTGCTATTAGTTGATATGTCTCCTAGGTCTCTTCCAACCTATAACTTCCCTTCCCATCTTTCCTTTTCCCTACCCCTCAGGAAGTTTATTTGTTGAAGAAACTGGGTCACTAGTCCCATGGAGGTTTCCACACCACTATTTTGTCGTCATATCTCTGTGGTTGTTTGTCATGTTCCTCTAACCTTTCAGTTTCACCTCGAGTGGATGTACTGCAATTCAGTTCAGTTCAGACACTAAATACCAAGAGTTAGTGGAGACACAAGTTAAGGGCAAAGGCCTTCATATGACTGCCCTCAATTCAGACACTATCTCTAATTCTCAGAAGGCCATGCACACTTCTGGCCAACTAGCTATAAATTCATGAGTTCTCATGACCTCCTCAGGTTTGATAATTCACTGGAATGACTCACAGAACTCCGTGTTCTTACAATAAATTCTGTACTCACAATTATAGTTTTATTACAGAACACACAACTCAGGAACAGCCAAATAGAAGAGATACATCGGGCAGGGGCATAAAGAGTGCTGGACAGAGATCATCTGCATCCTGTCCGCATGGAGTCAGGGCTTGTCACTCTCACAGTACATCAGTATTTCACCAACCAAAAATCTCTTCTGAGCCTCAGCATCCAGGGTTTTTATTGGGGATTCATTAAGTAACAAGTAATCATAACCGATTAAATCATTGGTCATGTGATAGAACTCAACCCTCAGCTCCCTTTACCTGCCCAGTGGTGGGGTTTGCCCAAAGTTCCAACTGTCTAATCACATAGTTGGTTATTTTAGTGAACAGTCTCTATCCTAAAGCTATCTAGGGGTCCACTATGAGTCACCTCATTGGCATAATAAAAACATTCCTACCACTAAATTAATTGCAAGAGATTTTGAAGCTCCATGACAAAAATTGGGGACAAACACTAGATATGTTTTTTATTATCCCACAGTCTGCCTCTGATAAATTTATAGTTAGATCTAGACTTTAGACTGGATCATATTTCGAGTTTCAATTTTTGGCAAAAATACAGCTTAAGGTGGTGTTTTATGCTTCTATTAGGAGGCACGCATAAATGTCTGATGACCGAAATGGGATCTTTTTAGAAGTCAGAACTAGTACTTCTGTCAGCCGAAGTGCCAGAGACATCTCATCATATCCTCCATTGATAGGGCATGTAACCACCATCTGCCTCTTACAACCTCAAGCTAATTTCCCTTTCCTAGTGACCTCTTGCTGCTGTGTTCATTTTCAAATTGTGCAGCAGGGGTAATTTCCTTTTAGATTCATGCAGGAGAACTACCTTATCATGAAAAAAGATAATTTGCTGCTTTTCCATTCAGGTTGTATTCTTTTATTTCTTTGGGTTTCTATATCCTGAAATGAAAAATAAATGGATGCTTAAGTCTTGATAAACACCTCCTAGCCATGTGTTGGCAATCTAAAGGGAATTTACACATATAGCCTAAGTGGAATCATGATGTACAGGGCAGAACTGTCCAGGTTTCACTGAATGTCAGTCAGCATCAGCAACAGGATGGCCGCCTAATGATACTGAGCAGGGGCCTCCAACACCTAAAGCCGCAGACTGGTAATGGTCCGTGGCCTGTTAGGAACTGGGCCACACAGCAGAAGGTGAAGGGCGGGTGAACAAGTGAAGCTTCATCTGTATTTACAGCCACTCCCCAGCACTAGCATCACTGCCTCAGCTCCACTTCAGATCATCAGGCATTAGAGTCTCATAGCTGCACTGGTCTCTGGTGCCAAAAAGTTGGAGACCACTGACACTGAGGACATCTGGAACTCAAGTCCCTCAGAGAAACATGGCCAACCGCTCATTTTGAAAGAAGAGGGTCCCAAGCTCACCTTTAGATGCTCAATCAATAGATCCTAAGAACACTTTTTTTTTCAAAAATTGAAGAAAATTAATGGATAAAACTAAGGATAAACGTGGAAAGAATGCCTGTATTTCAAATTAAGATGCCATTCAGGGAACCGAGACAAAAGCAAGGAGTAAATAAGATTAAAGTCAAATTACTTTTAATTTTCCTCAAATATAGATGAGTTACATGACCAGCTGCATGAAAAATAACAATTCTTTTTTTCAGACAAGGCAGACAGAAAACAAGTGCAGACAGTTACCTGAAGCCTGGCAACATGAGAAGTAGATGGAAGCCAGTGAAACAGAGAGCTTTATGAAGATACATGGAGTATAAATGCCATCTCAAGGACAGATATGGCAGCTGGTGAAAGGGAATCTATGCTATAAGCACAGGGCTGTCAAAAAAATGAGTCTGATATTTGTATGTCTAATATTATTTCAGAGGCTGAGGGGTCCATTTTTCCAAATAACCTTATTTACTTAACAACTTTTGAAATTCCTTTCAAGAAGGACCACTCCAAAGGAAGATTTTTAAAAGTCACTGCAATGCACATATTACAGGTGGAGGTGCTACGTCCCACAGGTCTGGCTGGAGCACTTGGTGAATAGGCAGTAACCTGGATGGTTGTGTAAAGAGGAGAGTTCTTTCAGAGAGTGACTGCCCCACCTCTGCCCCTCTCCTTTCTTTGCTCCCTCCTCTCTCAGCAGAGGGGATGATTTGGGAGGGAGTGACCCAGAGTCAGATTAATCTTCACCCCATCTCCCATGTTGTCCTCTGGGAAGCTGGAACAAACCACTACTTGATTCCCCAGTATCACTGCTCAGTCTGGGACTTGGGTGACAGTGAGCTGGTGCCATCCATATCACAAGGCTCAAATGTCTATCCCTGACATTTAAGCAGATCCCCCACATTAGTGTCATGACTGTGCTCTGAGTAGGAATTGATGATCAGTTATGAACCATCTCTGGGTATCTAGAGAAGCTGAACAAAAACAACTGTGATGTCATTGACCATGATGGTAAAATTGTCTTCAACAGTGAACACTACATTCTGCTGTGAGGCTAGTTCTATAGAAGAAGTCTATACTTTTTCAATCTCATCTCCCATCCCCAGTACATCCCCAAAGATTCTCAGTCAAGACTTTCTTCTGCACACACACACACACACACACACGTGCACATACACATGAGCACATAAGCACACGATTCTCAAATTCACAGCTTCCCAGACTCCTTTGAAGGCCTGGATGCCAGGTGACCCATGAGTTCCATGGGAAGGTCCCTGAGTTGAGCTTCTCTTCCCTTTCTGAATAAAATTTCAGGAGGAAATGGTTTTTTTCTGGTTGATCTACCCCTCTCGTTTCTGCCTAATGGTGCAGCAACAATCTTAATATCATGACGATAAAACCTACAAGCTAAAAACAGTGAAGCAATAGACAGAAAGAAGCCAGCCCTTGGTACCACTTTGATCACTCTTGGCACCAGCCAATGGGTTGCCTACCTTCAGACTTCTGCTTTTAAAAGGAAAATGAATCCTTGGGTTGTCACAGTTGAACATATTTCTAACTAATATTGCCCTGATATAGTGATTTTTACTAATATGCACATTGGCATCATGTTTTTTGCTGTCACTGAGAGATGCCCTAAGGAACTCTTCAGTGACAGTTGCTATTGTTTGTAGTGCACAATATAACTCGTCTCTCTGTGTGCAGTCTTGCCCACTCCATCCATTCTTCATTCTGCCGTCAGAATGGCCTTTTTTAAATTTAAATTTGATCATACCACAATCCTGCTTCCAACTCTCCAGGGGCTTCCCGTGGCAGAAACAGCTAACTGGCCTCCAAAGTCCAGGGCCTCTAAAGTCCACGCCCCCACCCTTTCCAGAGTCAATATGTTGCTGTGAAGTGGCTGCCCAGTCAGGGACTATCTTTCCAAGCCCCTGGAACTCTGTGACTATTTTGAGTCTGAGGTGATTAAGATGCACCTGCGCTCTCTCCACTTTCTCTTTCACCTCCACTGTCAGCAGAAAGAGGCCCTGGGAATGAAAGAGAAACAATAGAATCATCACTTGAAGTAAAGCTGCCCATCCACCAGAAACATCACATCAGACTAATATGAGAATCAGAAATAAACTACAGTATGCACCACTAATATGAGAGTCAGAAATAAACTACCTTGAGCATTATTTGTTACAGTAGCTAACGTTACTCTAAATAATACACTCTCCACTGAATGGAATAAAGTTCAAATCCTTAGTGTGGTTCTCCACACTCTGACACTAGCCTATGCTCTGTTCTCTCTTCACTTCAGCAATACAGGACAATACTGGATAATTATATGTCAATCAATTGCCTCCAGGTCTTCAAATAGGCCATTCTCTTCTCCTTGCCTAGAAACTTCCTCTCCTACTCTTTGCCTGACTAATTACTGGTATCCCACAGACACCTTGAATGTCATTTTTCAGAGAGGCCTTCTCTAACTAGCTTGCAGATAAAGCCTCCTTATTATAGAATCCTATGCCTCTCTTCCCCATTCTTATTACTCATTGCACTTGTCAATATTTGTATTCCCTGCCAGACCATAAGTTCCAAGAGAACTGAGGTGTTTCTATCTGCTTCATGACTATCTCCTTATTGATGAGTACAGTGTCAGAGAGGTAGTAGGCAGTCAAAGAATATCTGTTGAATGTATGAAAAAATAAGCAGATATTGTTAGAACAATGTTAATGTCCCTGTTTAGGGACACTCATGAAAATATCACTCATGTTTGGGAATGTCTAGCAATTTCTATAATTCTATTATTTTATTCTTATATGATCATCTTTCTTTCTTTGCTTCTGACACTAGGAAACTCATAAACTGGATTACAGCCCATCTTTAAGAATTTCATAAGGCCTAAGTGCATACATTTCTATATATTCTTTTTTTTTTTTAGTTTTATTAAATTAATTTCAAGTATCTATATATTCTTTTGACCTAACTCCATGTAATAATTCTGTTCTCTTTCTTTTATCATCCTGGTTTATTATTCTTTATCTGCAAGTTCTGAAAGGACTTTTGTGGACTCCTCAAAGGCTTTTCTGTACAGAGAGGAATATAAAATTTTTTTATTCCTAATGAGAGGGCTGGCTATCATTTCTCCATGTTTATGCTAAGTTGGGAATCCTTCATTTTTGTTTATAAATGAACTTTCCCTGACACAACTTAGCACAAAGCTGCTTAGAATAGATTTATATTACTTACAATAAAGGTCACTGTGACAGAAAGTAAATGTTAAAAAAAAATACTCTTTATCAAAATCATAAAATTTAAAGCTGACGAAGCTAAAAAAAGATGTTTTGGGGATCATAAAGGCTAATTCCCTTACATCAAAATGAGAAAAGCTAATAGTCCAATAGATAAAATGACCCTTTAAGACTCCACATACAGTTACTGCTAGAGCTGGGGCTCCAACTCAGGTGAGCATGTTCCTAAATCAGTTCTCTTTCTACAGTGGCCCCCATCCTTTTTGTTGCTTTAAACTCAAGTGTGGTAGGATGAATAATGGTCCCCTGAAATGTCCACATCCTAATTAATGCCTGAAATCTGTAAATGTACTGTATATGGCAAAAAGGACTTTGCAGATATGAGTATGCAGCAGTCTCCAACCTTTCTGACACCAAGGACCGTTGCTCCTATGAGAATCTGATGCCTGATGACCTGAGGCAGAGCTGAGGCAGTGATGCTAGCACTGAGAGCAGGTGCAAATACAGAGGAAGCTTCTTTTACTTGCCTGCCACTCACCTCCTGCTGTATGGCCCAATTTTGGTTCCTAGCAGACCGTGGACCAGTACTAGTCTATGGCCAGGGGTTTGGGGACCCCTGTGATTAAGGACCTTGAGGTGGGGAGATTATCCCTAATGATCCAGGTAGGCACTCAATCACAAAGTTCTTATAAGGGGAAGGCAAGAAGAGATTTGATTATAGAGCAGGAAAAGGCAACATGATGGCAGAAACAGAGTGACATGGCCACAAGCCAAACTTGCAGTCTCAGAACCTGGAAGAGACAAGGAACGGATTCTCTCCTGGAGCTTACAGGGTGAATGCAGCCCTGCTAATACCTTGATTTTGGCCCAGCAATGGTCATTTCTGTCCTCCTGCCCTGTGAAACAATAAATTTGTGGTGTTATAGGCCACTAACTTGTGGTAATTTGTTACACTGTCGATAGGAGACTAATACACAATGGTTGGGCAACTATGGCTGTGGACCAAATATGGCACATTGCCTGTTTTTGTAAATAGAATTTTATTGGAACGAGCCTTACCCATTCCTTTATGAAGTATCTGTGGTTGCTTTTGTGCTATACTAGCAGAGTTGAGTAGTGTGACAGAGACCATGTGGCCTGCAAAGCCAAAGCTATTTACAATCTGGCCCTTTACAGAAAAACCTTGCTTTAAACTATGAATTAATTCCACCTTTTATCATATTTTCATTGTCTTTTTGGACTAGAAATAACACAAGTTCAGTACACAAAATTAAAACATTACAAAACCATATTACCTAGAAAGTAAATGTCCCTAACAATTATCATCAAAAGTTTGGGGCATGTTCTCCATTTGTTCTTTTTACCTACACATATGATAAAGTTTACTATTACTGTTGTTTGTTACAAGTGTTTGTTAAGTCTTTAGATATTCATAAATTACAAAGGACTAAATACTTCAGAAAAATGATACAACTGTGACACATTTTAATATGTGAACTACAGGCAGAGAATAGCATGAAGCTAATAGATTCTAATGGTCCATGCTGGAGAATCTCCACTGTGGAGTCCAACTGGAAGTGAGTGAGATAAGTGCTAATGACCTGAGCTTTAGCATCTGCTGGGCCCAGTCCCTATCTCCTCTCCTCCTGCATGGCTACTCCTTAGACTCTGTGCATTGTTCTCTTCATCTGTAAAATGGAGACAGTAAAACACATGGAGTAAGGTCATTAAGTAACAACTACAAGAGATAATAAGGTGAAGCACCCCACATAGAGCCTGGCACACTGTCAGACTAAATAAAAATGGTAGCCCTAATTTTGAATAAATATTGCAATGTCTTGGTTTAAAATATTTGAGGAAAATTGTCTTTTTTAAAAAACTACACAAAAACTTTAAAGTTTAGTTTCTTTCTCATAAAATGGTTATTGTGCATAATTTGAATGAGTGAAATAATTTAAAAATTAAAATTAACTGTTAATCTCACCACCCTAAAATTACTATGTTTACTATTTCGTCATATTTCCTTCCAGTCTTTTTTTGTGTCCACATATCTCTGTTCATTTATAACAAATTTGAATCCTATTATAGGTAAGTCTGTGCCTCATTTTTTTTTCATTAAAACAATTTTTCCAATGCATTAAATATTATGGAAAAAGCATTCATGTTAATACCTACTCATGTGTTTTCCATAGTTATATTTCAAGCATTTTTATTCCATAAATATGTTGCAGTCACCTATTACATATCAGATACTCTGGCTAATGTTGAAAGGGTGAAAGAGGAATGAGATGTTGTCCCTGCCCTCAAGGTGTTTATAATTTTGTCAAAAAAAAAAAAAAAAAAGGCAAGCACATTGTAATACATAATACAAGGTAGACTCAGATAAGCATGATTTAAAATAATAATAATACAATGGGTTCAGGGATAAGTACAAAGTGGAGTTTTTCTCCCCCCTCTTTGAGATTTCTGTTACCTCTTTCCTTAATCAGATTTAAAAAAAAACAAAGTCACCCTCATTTGTGAGGTAACAGAGCTAGCAAGAACGTTTTCCTAGAAAGGAGAATGTTGCCGCCGGTGAGCACTCTCTGGGAGGTATTTTGAAAAATGCAGCAAGTCCTTTTTTTAAAAAAAAAAAATGAGGATATTGTCATGTCTGTCTCACCTTAGATAATAAAATCTGGATCAGCATCAGAAATTGGAAACAAATTCTAGGAAACCTCTCTGAAGTTTCCACGAGGTGATCCAATTAAGATATAACTGGCAGCCATGAAAAGCTTTGGTACTGCCAAACCACAGAGAAATTTTAGATGTAGAAACACAAGAAATATCTTGCTGGATAACCAAATATTTTTTAAAAGATCCATATAGTAGAGACTTAAACTTCCAAGACATCACTGACTATTTTTCTTGCCCTCCAGCCAAAGATAACCTAAGACAAGGGAAAACACTGGCTATCCCACGAAAGCCAGACAAGTAAACAGAAATTTGCAATGAATCTTTCTTAGCCTCAGCAAAGGCCAGGCCTAAAATCCATCTTCAGCACATTAGAATGGAATCTCTTAGGTCAACTAACAAGACCCTCCACCCCCTTGCAAGAGGTGCTGACACTACACCACTCTAGGATCCCCTGCTCCATGTGACTCCATCTGCTGTCATAAAGCACTTTGTAAACTGGGCCCCAGATATTCTAGGCATCTCTGAAAGCTAGCAGTTCCCTCCAACTCCAAAGAAGAAACAACCCCCATTCAAATGGTATCTGGTTCCATACATGGTGAAACCATTAAGAATGGATCCTTTGAGTCAGCCCATTCTAGATGACAGGTAATAGTATTAACGAAGGCCAGGAGAAGTAGGATTCGAATCCACTCTACAAGTCTTTTAAGCAAGAACATTAATCTTAAATGAGAGCTCTTAAAAAAAAAAAAAACTGACTTCTCCTGACTCGCTCCCATTCTTGAATGATCATACTGAGGACCAAGATAAGCAGGACAATCAGGAAACCTAGGAAAATTTCCCCAAAACAGGCTACTCAAGTTGATGTATGATAATAATCTCCTCATCCTTCTTAAAATACATAATTTTATATATTTTTCAGTTGTTTTCTTAAACTTTTCCCATCCATTAGAACATTTTGAGATCATGAAGCATGTTGAGGGCCTTCTGAGCAGAATTAAATCTTTTCTGGAAAAAAAACTGGGATATCAATCATCAAGCAATACTATGAAGGGCCTACTGTGAGCACACCCTTTCACTATTCACCATATTTGTAGGGAAGTGGGGGAAATAATCTCTATCCTCAAGTTTAAGTGTACGGAAAAAACAGCAAACATGAATGATACTTTGGCAAACATTGTTAATTGCTGACCCAGCATTCATCAAGACTGCCATTTCCAGCCTCCTAACAGACACTGATTATGGCCAGGTATAAACCCTCCAATATATGCCCATGACTTCAAGGAGAATGGTCTAAGTACCATCCTCAGGGAAAGGACCTCATGGGTCTAACTCAGTAATGGCAATACCATTTCTTTTTGCATATTAGGCCAGTGAGGTGACCAAGCGAAGTCTGTTGAATGGCTTCTGAAAAAAGATTCTCTTGCTTAAAAAAAAAAAGACACACAAGAAGAAATCTCTAGGAGACTTTCATTTCTTGATGTGATACCTAGACAAGCAGCAGTCCTCTTTCAACCATGAGGTACAAACATAAATATGAAAATTTAATGTCTGAAGACAAAAGTGATGTGCAGAAAATGGCAGAAAGAAAGATTGAAATAACCCAAGACCTGGAGGAAATCATTGAGCTGATAATGTAACCCACTCTAAAACTATTCTACCTTATTTCATATGAGATTAAAAATTTTTTTAAAGAATAAGCCATTTCAAGTTGATTTTTTTTTTTTTTTTTTTTTACTAAATACAACTTAGAGCCTCTTGGGTAATACAGATACATAAACAAAAATGCTTCTTTAAAGAACAGGCAAAGTGTACTGTCAGCTAATGCAATGGAATAAGAATTTTGGAAGTAACATTTTGGCCATAAAGTAGATCATAAGTAGAAATGTACAACTTATCTTTCAACAATCCAGATGTCTTCTGGAACATTGTAAGAAATTCCTCATCCTGTTTTTAGTTCCAGGTCACCAGATCAATTAGGTCAAAAATCTTATCTACAAAAGTACATCTTTGGAGAAATAAATTTCGTAACAAATAAACATTTCAACTTACACCAGTTAGAAAGATGTATAAATTAAGGAAGTACGTGAAGTCAGATGAGTAACTTCTTAAGGTTCATCTGTTAAAATAAAACCCAATAAATGAATTTTATGTAGCATGTTGTTTTAATTATTTTCCTTTTTAAAAGCATAATTTACATACAGTAAATGTCCAGATCTTAGGTGTATCATTCAAGCAGTTTTGAAAAATGTTTATCGAGGCAGAGCACCTTTCCATCACCCCCATATTCTTTCATACGTTTCCTCATACTCCTTCGTAGTCAGTCCCTCCAACTCATGAAGCAACCATTAACCTGATTTCTATTATAGTAGGTTAAATTGGCCTATTATAGATTTTCACATAAAAATCATGATGTATATTTTTTTCTTGTGTAAGGCTTTTTTCACTCAGCATACTACTTTTGAGATTTGCTCAATTCTGATGTGTGTATCCATAACTCATACGTTTGGAGTGTTCCATTGTGTGGGTATATCACCATTTGTTTATTGTTAGCTACCTAGGTGTTTTTGAGTTGTGACTATTATGAATAGAACTGCTATACACTTTCTCTTACAAGGCATTTTTTGTAAATGCATATTTCCATATCTCTTGAACAGACACCTGAGTGGAATTGTTGGGCATAGAGTAGGTATATATAAGATACTAGTCAATTTTTTATACCACTTCACATTCCCACCAGCACTCTGTGAGAGGTCCAGTTGCTCCACCTTCTCTCCAATAGCTGGTGTTGTAAATCCTTCTCATTTCAGCCAATCTAGTAGATGTGTAATAATTTCTTATTATGGTTTTAGTTTGCATTCCCTTGTTGATTAATAATATTGAACATATTTTCATGTGATTACTGACTATTTGTATATCTTCTTTTGTTAAAGTGCCTGTTTATGTCTTTTGTTCATTTTTTAGTTAGGTTGTTTGTATTCTTATTATTGAGTTACAGGAGTTCTTTACATATTCTTGATACAAGTCCTTTGTCAGATATGTGTGTTGTGAATATTTTTTTCCCAGTGTGTGGCTTGTTTATCTTCTTTGATGCTATTTTTCTAAAAGCAGAAATTTTTAATTTTGATGAAATATAAATTACATTTTTTTATGATTTGTGCTTTCTGTATCCTTTCCAATAAATACTTTTTCCAATAAATTGTTGCCTAGCCTACGATCAAGAAGATAGTCCTCCAGGTTTTCTTCTAGTGTGTTTATCACTTTAAATATTACATTTAGATGTTATATCCATCTCTAACTGATTTTTCTATATATAGTAGGCGTTCAGTTTCTTCATGTATATAGTATATACATGTACATATATGTGTATATATACATATATATGAATATTTCATTGTTCTAGTACCATTTATTGAAGAGATTTTTCTCTCCCAATTAAATTGTTTCGAAATTCTTATCAAAAATCATTTAGTCATATACTTATGAGTTTATCTCTGAATACTCTATTCTGCCCCACTGACATACACTAGCCTTTCATCAATATCACACTAATCTGATTAGTAGTCTTGAAGTCAAGTAGCATGAGTCTATCAACTTTGTATTTCTTTCAAGATTATTTAGGCTATTCTTGGCCCTTTGTTTTTCCAAATAAATTTAAAAATTATCTTATCAATTTCTGGAGGGAAAAAAAGCCTTTAAACAATATAAAGGTGATGAAAGTAAAGGTGATGAAATTAGGCTTTGCTATGAAAAAAATCAAAGAAATTTTGAGATAAATACACTGGTAGCAAGTATGTGAGTGAGGGTGGGGAGAGCAAATGATATGTGTGGAGGACAATTTCTTGCTTAAAAAAAGATCATGAGCCAGAATGGAGACTGGTATGGACTAAATTGTGTCCCCCCTCATCCCTCCAAAATTCATATGATGAAACCCCTAACCCCCAACATGATGGTATTTGAAGACAGGGCCTTTGGGAAACAATTAGGTTTAAATGAGGTCATGAGGGTAGGACCTCATAATGGGACTAGTGCCTTTCTAAAAAGAGATATCAGAGAGCTGCTTTTTCTCCCTGTGCCATGAGCAGATATAGTGAGAAAACACTGTCTGCAAGCCAGGAAGATAATATTCGCCGGGGAACCAAATCAGTCAGCACCTTGATTTTGTGCTTCCAGACTCCAGAACTATGCAAAATGCATTCCTGTTGTTTAAACCATACAGTCTGTGGTATTTTGTTTTTGCAGCTCAAGCCGACTAGCACAGAGATCTTAGACATAAAGGGAAAGTTATCATGACCCCTAAAGTTGACAATTTATTCTAATTCAAGGGACCATTAAAATTTACAAATGACAGATTGACTGCATGCCTTTATCTCCATATCCTTCCAAAACCTTACCTAAATGACAGTAAAGAAAAATATTAAACTTATAAATGCTAGAAGAATGGGAAAGGAGATATATCAATCAACTTTTTTAAGGTATAAAGCAATGCTAGAGGTGGGGGGGTGATAATTAACCTAAACAGAGCAGAGGAAGTTGAAACCATGAGCCTGTAGAAGACACCAGGAGAAACAAGCCATTTGTCATGCTGAGCCCATAAAGGATCAGGAACTAGAAAGAATGACTGCCATAGTACATGTGGGGTTGAAACAGGAGAAATGTGGCCATGGATTTCATCCCTACAACTGTACTATCATATAGGAATACAATGCAAGTAATGGCTGTAATTTCAAATTTTTCAGTAGCCACATTCAGAGAAGTAAAGTTCATTTTAATAATGCGTTTTACTTAACCCAATATATTATCATTTCAACATGCAATCAATGTTTTAAAAATTTATAATGAGATATTTTACTTTTTTTCATAATGTCTTCAAAATTCAGTATATATTTTTAAACTCATAGCACATAACAATTCTGACCAGCCACATTTCAAGTGCTCAATGGCTACATGTGACAGAGGGTAATGGTACTGGACAGCACGGGTCTCAAGTATCAGAACCAAAGAGGCCCTGAACTAAAATACACAGACACAGGAAGGAGTATGGGGTCCAGAGGTGAACTGAAAATAGGAGTTTTGGATAAAAGCCTGCATTTCAGCTTCCTGTCACCTAAAATCCAGAATACAAGCAATTGATCTCCCTCTGTCCTCCAGTACACAAGGCTGAGTCCTTCTTAAGACCTTTGAAAAAATGAAAGCAATTTAGAGGGCAAAAAAAATCTTCAGAAATCACAAACTTCAGAGAACTAATACAATATATTGCATCCATAAAGCAATACCAAGGTACACCAAAGATAAATAAGAAATACATTTTGAAAATTAGAAAATATGATAGCTAAGTAAAAATGTCAATAGAGGGTTGGATGATAGAAAGCGATCCATCAGATAAGGATAAAGCTAAAGAGAACAAGATATAGAACTTGATGATCATCCAGGAGAGCAGACGCAAAGGAGTTCAAGAACAAGAGAATAGAAGAGACATTGACAGGAGATTCTATAAGAAAAAATTTAGCAGAAAGGCTTGTTCTTTCTGTTATAAACCTTATAGTACCATTCAACTTTTAGAAGTATGTGCATATATTACTTTGATAAAAATTTAAAATCATTTAGAAAATAAAAACTGTTATGTAAAGGCAAAACTAACTAGATTTGCTTAGGTGTCTGAGGATGGGCTTGACGGGATGATAAACTGTTTTTGATGAACGCGTGTCTGTTGCTGGTACCTGGTAAATATTAAATAATCAAAAGCAATAGAGCCATCAGAGATATGGTCTCCCTCTTCCCCACCCCACACCTGGCTTTATGGCACTATTTAAATGCAATAACAACAACAAAAATCTTTGGGCTTCAAATTACAAAAAATCTTAGTTGGGTTTCAAGGGATTTTTGTTTAAATTTAGAAGCTGTGATCTAGATATTACTTTGGCACTTGTCATCAGCATTCCAGAGAAATGAAACTCAAATGAAAGGAAGGGCAGGAGATGCTTCAGAAAAGTCCCCTGGAGGAGACTCTGTAGAGGGTGTACATACCTTGACATGCAGGCCTGTCTCCAGTGCTGACTGTGCCAAAGGTGCCAAGAGTGAGAAGCGCAAAGTGGCAGCAAAGTTCCTGGGTGTTCAGGAAGCCTCATGAGGAAGCCTGAGGGAGGAGGTGGGGAGAGGTCACAAGTGCCTTCAGTGGGTCCTCGACTTCAAGAACCAGCCACAAAGGAACATGGGAACAGTCTGTCAAAGTATGGATTCCCAGCCCCACTCTAAATCTGTTTGATTGACACTTCTAGATTTGAGGCCCAGGAATCCACATTTTGAAAAGATCCCAACCCTGGCCCTGTTAATTTCCATGAATCCCAACCAAAATTTGGAAAACGTTGGGACCCATTTCTGTTCTTCTTAATTAGAATCACTGTGGAACTTTATCCAAATAGAGATGTCTGGGCTCCACCCTTAAATGTATTAAGTCAATGTCAACAAAGTAGAGACCAGAGACATCTTTCTTATCTCTGCATTTTTTTTAGAGTTTTGAAGGTGATTCTGTTGTTGAACCTTTGGATCAATGTTGCTCAAACTTGTGTGTTATTTGAAGTCTCCTGGGAAGTGTCATAAAATGAAAATTTCTAGCTTTTGCATCTTCTGATTTGTGAGGTCTAGAGTGAGGCCCAGGAATCTGCATTTTGACCAACTCCCAATGATTTGGATGCAGGTGGTCCTGAAAACTTACTGTGGAAAAACCCAGCTTCAGGATCTAACCTCAAATCACATCTCCATGAGATTCTTATGGTATACAGCCACCCTACTTCTTGAGTTGGAAGAACTTTACATGGGAGTCGGGGTCTAAATATCCAGATACTTCTCACGCAAACACTCATCAATTGCATTGATGCTAGAGAGTTGAAAAAAAAAAAAAAACAAAGACAAGTAGAGAATAAGATTTGCGTTGGACTTATTTTTCTGCTCAGGAACTTTAATCCCATTTCCTTCTTGTTGAGTGACCTTGAACATGTACTGCTGGGAAAGGAAGTATTTATTCTATTCATTTATTTAAACCATCTCCGCTGAAAAAAATAGGCTCGTCATATGCTTAGGACTTCCATGTTATGATGGTGGGTGGTATGGTCATATGTGTGAGTATTTGTGCAAGTTATGCAAATGCTCTCATATACAGCACTCAGGAATTGGAGTTGGGCCAAGGGCAAACATTAATGAGACATTTGATTAAGATCAAGCCCTTCCCACTCATTTGAAGTGTATGTTAACAAAGCATCAAGAAAGGGGGTCTGAGTGCCAGTTCTCCAAGAACATGTGGGGGGCAGGCCCAGTCTGTGTGTGTGCTGGCTCGGAGGCAAATATGCACATTTCCAGCTGCTGGAAACCAGATGAGAGAGTGGCCCCTGTCACACCACTGCTGAGGGTGAGGGAATGGGCCTCTTGAAGAAAACATTTCAGATAAGATCTACAGGCCAGAGCAATGCTCCAGGCAAGTTCAAAGGCCTACAGAGGGAATGCAGCTCTCTCCAAAGGCCAGTGCCTTCCCTGGGGGCATTCTCACTGAGGCCCAAGACAGAGGAATTATAAAAATGACCAGAATGAGGCTGTGCACTGGTCTCCAAACAAGACAAAGCTGCCTGTGTCTAGGATCTCTGACTGCCCTCTTGCCTCCAGGAAGCAGGGTGTACCACAGGCCCTCAAAATGGGACCCTTAATTAAGCCTCCTGCATCTACAATGCTCTGAGTGTGACTAGCAGCCAAGGGTGCACGCAACAAAGCTAGAACATACGTGAACTCTAATCATAGGAACACCTTAGGCACAAAACATGATCCAAGTTCATCTTTGGTGTAGGTTGCTAATGACAAGGACACCACCTCTATTTTCTAAGAAATTATAAAGAGCCAACCACTAAGTGCTTTCATGTATCTTTACTTCATTTATCTTTACAGCAATTCTGGTATCTTTTCCAATTTTTTGATGATGAAACTGAGGCCCAGAGAGGTTAAGTTACCTGGGATAGGGTGATTTTGAGGAAAATCTGGGAGGAGTTGAAAGCCTAAAAAAGGTGCAATGAAAGAACTCTCGATCATTGTAAGGAGTGAGAATGATATAGGAAATCTTACAGGCACTGTCTTAAGGTAATGAAAAATATCGCGTCATATTGCTCCAGGGCCCAAACCTCCCTCTTGAAAATAACATAAACCCTTTTGGAATTCTCTGGTTAGCCAGTGAAACATCTTTCCCCCATGGGCCTAAGTGTGCTGAGACTTCACAATGGACCTCAAGGAGGGGTTTTCCATGCGGAAGCCTCAGCAGGACACCTGCAGTGAACTGAATGCCTCATCCTCCAATGTAAGTGGACACATGTCAGCCCAATTATGCATCGTTAAATAGTGCACATGCTACTTTTCTAATATCACTTTGTAATGCTGACAGACTGTATTCACTGTGCAGATTCTCCTCTTTTTAAAAAGTTTTGCATGAATTTGTTTTTACCCACCCTCTATTTGTATATTATAGAAGTGTCCCATGGCCCGTGCTAGGGGAAACCACACACTCGTCTAGATGCCATTGGTGATAAATATGAAACAGTCTCTTCCTGCAGGGATCTCACACTCCCATTTCTGAGACACGATTAACTCCCATCAAACAACTAGAGAACAAAATAAGAAAGGTCTCTTCTAGGTCATAAGGTGCTTTGTTCAAACAAAAAGGAAAAAAAACAAAAAAGGATGTCTCTTACTCAGGGAGATTTAGCTCCACACCAGGGCACACTGCTAGTGAGCAGAGAGCATAGACTAGGTTTTTGTCCTATTTTACTTCATTGGCCAGATGCTTTCGTGCAGTGCACAATGTACAGAACCTTACATGAAAATAAGACCCAATAAATTAAATTTAATCATGTTTCAGTCAGCTTATTACCAATAGTTAAAAAGAAGATAAGCATAAATAAGCACTAATTCGAGCTATAGTTATCAAAGAACATTTTACACCTAAACCTCTAAATCGACCAACCTCATTGCATCCGTTTCTTATATTCTGCCTTCTTTCTTATTTCAATGTCCACGTCACCTGTCCTTCTATCTTCCTGCCTGACCCAATTCCCTTTCACCAATGGTTGTCTCCCATCTTTACAGCATCATCAGTCTCTCTGCTGAATCATTCTAATCAATAAACAAATGCTGGGTTACCTGTCAGCTTAAAGAAACAAAGTTTAATCTCATCCTTTCCAACTGTTGCCTCAATTCTCTTTGTTCTCCTACTCAGCAAAACGCTTCAAAAAAGTTATCGATACTCACCATCTCCATTCCCCCCTCCTCTCACCCTTTCACAAGTATTGTACAGACCCTCCTGCCCTAATAGTGCATGGGACCTGGTACTTACTGTTTTATCTATCCTGGGCTTTTGGGCTTCAGTCACAAGGAAGACAGAAAAAGTCTCATTTTGTCATCCTGATATATGACTATCGAGAAGCACTAATTTTGGTAAGCAATAGGACTCCCTGAGTTTTTTCTCATCATTTTTAAGGTCCTTACTTCTTCTTTTCCTCCTTTGTATTCAAATATCAGTAACCACCAGTCCTTCCTTGTCTTAAATGTGTTCAGCAACTTTTAAGGTATAGAAGCCCATTGGGTTAAGGCTCATAAACTCAAATACCTACGAAGCCCAGGCAACTGGGTATGAATGAATGAGATCTTTCTAGGAAGAAGTGGGTTATATATAAAGAGGAGAAACACTTGGGCTTAGTGTTGGGGGTGCAACAGAGGGTGTTGGGACCACAGTCAACTAAAACAGGACAACTGTCCTGTCTGAAGGGGACAGCCAGTGCATAGTTCAGGCCAATTATTACTCTATTGGAATACGGGCTTCATGTTGTCCCAAATTCTGATTTTTTAAAAAGAAGGCAGAAATCTCCCTTTTATGTGAAATCTTCAAGTATTTAAATATTGGCTACTAATTCAGATTTTCTACTCAACACTGTGTGGACCAAGCAGCCAGAAGCCAATCAAAATACATAATGGGACTGGAGCTGGCCTCCAGACCTTCCATTTACAATCTTGGCCAGATGTTTTCATCTCGAGTTCAACCTCAACCTCTCTTTGATTATGTCTCTCAAGTTCCTCATGATTTTGTTATTTTCTTCTCATTTTATCAATCTCTTTCCTCAATTCTTGGAAATTAGAACTAGGAGATGGATGGACAGAGAGCAATATTTTTCCCACACTCTGAACTTGGAGCTTTGTTACCGATTCACATTATAATCGTGAGTCAAGGTTTTTTTTCCCCCGCTTCTTTCTTTAGCTTGCTTCTGTTCTAAATCAGAGCACAAAGAATTAAGTTCCAGGGTGACCCACCAGATGACAGAACCACCCAATGGAAATCATTCCCATTATTTGTAAGCTGAAAAACTCCAAGCATAAGTCTGACCAGAAAATTAAAAGGCAAATGAGACAAGCATTAAGCCAAAATGGACCAAGGCCTGACAGTTCTTTTCTTATTTAACATTGGTATCACCAATGAAAGTTCCTTCTGTGTTTATTTCTTCTAATAGTGATGGCTGTTAAAGAAAGGGTTGAGCCTAAAGACTGTGTACAGTGCTGAGATATCAGCAAGGCTATCCTTACATACATCACCCAAATTTCAGGGACCTGGAAATTTAGAAAACTCCAAAGTCATACAACTAAAGCTAGCAAAAGACCTCTTCCTTATCCTACTTTAAGTTAAGAAGTTTTACTTGCCTAAAATACCATATTCCTGAGGAAGACAACATGTCACTCACATAGCTTAGTATTGAGTAGGTTTCAAAGCATTCCTAAAAGACTTTTTGCAGTGGAAAAGTTTCACCAGGAGTTGAGAAGGACATTTATTGCAGAACTTAAGGCACTGTATAGCACATCAGTGCTTACCAATATCCACCTGTGGCTCCACATTCCCCAGATCCCTTTGCAGTTAAGTTGACCACATGACTAGTTTTGGCCAATGTAATAGCACTTCTGGTTGAAGCAGTTAAGTATCTAGTGCTCCTCTTTCTCTCTTCTGTCCATATGACTAGAAGTGTTTGACTCAGATGGCAAAGCCACGCATGATGATCCCTGAGTCACTGTTTGGAGGAAAGCTGCCATGGGAGCTACCCAACATTCACTGAACTTGGCATGAATGAAAAATAAAACTCACATTTTCTTTTTTCCCAGTTTTATTGAGATATACTTGACATATGAAATAAAGTTGTATTAACTCACTGGAATTTGAGACATATTTGTTACAGCAGCTAGCATTAATTACTATGACTAACACAAAGGAGAAATTGGAAAGAGTGGTAAAAGCTTACCCATAGACCTTTCAGTAGCCACTAGGCTGAGCTCCAGGAAGCAGAAGTTATTGTTGTTTCACCCCCACAGAAAAAAAAGGTCAACTACAACTGTTATTCCCAGGTCCTAAGATAGTGTCTACCTTTTCTCTGGGATTGTGTGACCCAGACTTCTAACTTTTGGGGATCTATCTAAAATGTGGCTCCCTCTACTGAAAAACTCACAGTTTCTTTTCCTTTTCAGAACTTTAACATGTTAGGCCTGTGAAATTCTGCTGAGGAAAATGCAGCTTGCATCAAGGTTGCCTATGAGCTTCAGCAGTGAAAAGATGTTTTGGAAGAAAAAGTGTTTCCCCACAGACATGGCGGAACAAAGGGAGATTCATGCCTGATTGCCACAAAATCATGCTGTCTTGCCACAGATGATGGAAGGAAGAGAGGAGCAGTGACTCAAGTCCTTCAGCCTGTTTTGTTACACTGGTTTGACATAGTTTTAGCAATTGTTTCGAGTCCAGTGAAGCTGCCTTGGAATGACAACTTTGGTTTTTCAGTCTTCATTTATGGAAGCTGAACTCCTGCTCATCCAGAAGTAAAGAGAGGCCCATACCTCAGTAAGAGATGCAGATTGAACTGGCTTCAGTCAGAAGAGGTCCATCTTTGTCTGCTAAAAGAAAGAAACAGAAAAGAAAAAGAAGAAAAAGGAAGGAGGAGAAGAACAGAAAAAAGAAGCATATGGCCATTTTTATTTGTCACAAATACAAAAGGACGTATGTGTGGCCATGCTAGAACCCAGGGCTCCATTGTTTGGAAAGAGTTCACACTCACCATCTGTTCATCAGTATTTGTGGATTACCTTGTTATTTTCAGCAAGATGCTAAACACCCCATGATTTGACTCCTCAATTCACCAATTCAAGTAGGTAATAACTCTATTTCCTGTTAATTTAGCACCAGGCTGATAGGAAACATTAACTTCAGTCTTATTTGGGCCACCACTGCCCCAGGGCCAGAATGATCAGAAACCAGGGCGTCTCTGGGGTTTTCAAGGCAGGAACCATGACTATCGGGTTAGGGAGCATGAAAGCATGTGTCAACTCCAGCACATCTCCACACTTGTGATACTGTTCCAGCTTCGATGTCTAAAAGGGAAAATCCAGTTGGCCTAACTTGGATAACAAGCCCACCGCCTGGCTGGGGAGACTGGGGTGCCTTGATTGACAGTCTACCAAGTGGGTGAGCTAATTCTCTGGAATGCACAGAATGGGATGAGATCATATCCTGGAAAGGAAATGGGGTGCTATTAGCACAAATGGGGAACAGCAAAATCAACAAATGTCCATTCCGCCTCCTCTTTAAGTTAATTTATATGATTTTAACCCAAGGCTTCTGGAGACAGATTGACACCCATGGAAAGGCAGAAAAGGGTCCCTCGGCCCAATCATAAAGAAGAGAGCACCATCTCATAAAACATCCCAACACTGGAAACTTACAAGGTGCCTGTATGTATGTTTCCTCCTGGGAAACTATTAGTCTCCTATTTCACAAATGAGGAAAGTCAGGCAAGGAAGAGAGAAATGCTGCCCCAGATCATTGGCTAAACAGAAAGCCTACATACACCAAGGAACTGTTTCACGGTTCCATCGCCTGACCCCAGGTATCTCTCTCAGTGAACTTTCCCTGCTGACAGGAGAATTCATGGGTGCCACTGGTGAGCCCTTACCTACCATGCGAAAAATTTCTCAAAGCACACAGCCTCCTGGGGGTGGGATGTGTTGTTGCAGAACAGGCCTTTAGGTTCACTGTTACCGAAGGGGTTGGGAGGAGGGGATTAGGTGGTGGGGAGGGGAAGAGACCCACGGTGAAATTTTTCAAATGTGAAAATATCTTCCTGAAAATACAGTGTTTGTGTGCAGTAGGTGTCGATATAACTAACCTTCTGTCTTGAGTTGGAGCTGGGAATAGATTTTTTACAGGAAAAAGGAAATGCATGGGTGTGGAGCTGCCAGCAGCAAAGGAAGTTTCCAGGCGACTTGTCATGGCACGATTTATAGACAGGAGTCTCAGAAGGGCCATAGCGGGCTGTGGAGAGGGTGTGATTTGTTGGTTGTGGAGCCTGGCACCTGGCATCCATCCATATTGACTAACTCAGCGTGCACATGTGTCACCCTTACATACAGCCATATCTGGGTAGTTGGAATGAAAAGAACAGAAAGAAAATGCTCTCATCCAGAGGGGAAAATAAAAACGAAATTCAGAAAGGAACAAAAACAGTGACTATGGGGATGAGGAGCTAGAGGAAATGGCTGGAGGGTAAGAGGCCTCCCATGGCCTGTTTGAGACCTGACTTAAAGCTACTAATCAAAAGTATCCTTTTATCCTGAAAGACACATAAGGCAGATACCATAAAGGTCTTCTCAAGAGAAGGCAAGTCCCTCTTAACGGTTAGGTTGGACCCACTGGGAAATGAACAAATGGACATTAAGAGACAGAATAAAATAACTTGACACCCATCACCACCCCCAAGACTTTCCCCAAGAACAACAGAGACCAGAAAGAAGCGGCCTTTAGCTCCTTGGAGAGATCCAATTAGGCAGTAAGGCATGACAGTCAGCATACGTCCAGAGGGAGAGGCCACACGGTGTTTACAGAGCCTGGGGGCCTGTGCCAGAGCTAACAATCCACACGCACAGCCCGTCTGGGCAAGCTTGAAAAAGTAAACTCGTTTCCTCTGGGTCCCGATGGCTGCGGCTCAAAACATTCTGCACAGCCACCTTTGCTTCCCTCCTCTCAGGTCCCTCCCAGAAACCCACACATCTGTGTACACACTTTAAAATAAATATGCATAAAAGCAGAGTCCAAGCGGAGGGTGGGGGGTGGCAAGGGCCTCTGAGGTTCTTCTCTGGGTGCACCCTTCCCCAGACCTGCTCTCCCCGCTTTTGAGAAGTGTGAGAACTTATTAGAATATCATACCTGCTTTGTGGCTCTCCGTTTTACACAAACACCATTTTGAGGTCTGCAGCACAAATTTTCTTCCCCCAAAGACATCTACAAACTTCTGAACTTGGCTCAGAGGGTGAAAAAGCCTGAATTTCTTTTCAAGTTCATTGGAAACCCTCCAACTCAAGACCCATCCCATCCCCCGACTTTACCAAAGATTTTCCTTCCCACTAAGACAGCAGAAGCCAAAGACTGCTTCTACTCCTTATGAGCTTATTTTCGTCCGTTTTCCAATCTGTTTTCATTGTATCGACCCCACAAATCACAGGGATGGAAAATGCTAGCCTGACTTCTGGAGGGTTGGGGATGAGTAAGCTGTCCTCTTGGCATACTGTGGGCTCTAAGACTGTACTTGGGGCAAGGGCTGGGAGTGGGGTTTGAAGCCAAGCTAATTCAGGGTGCAGCTGAACAGTGACAAAAGTGCTACAATTTAGCCAACGGGAAGAGAAGGCAGAGAGTCATACTTGGTGCATCTTCCAGGGACCAGCTAATGGCCAGGTCACCTTGAGGCTAATTTACTGACCCATCACTTAACTTCTTCTCTCACTCAGATCTCTATAAAATAACCAAGGTATTGGCTGCCACAGTCATAAGGCTCAAGGTTATGGTAATGAGCAAAACACTGAGAATGCCAGGAGCTGGCACTGTGCCCCTAAAACATCAGCCTCCTCTGTCTGGCAGACACCTCTCTCCATCTGTCAAGGTCCAGCTCACACACCACCTCCTCTGTAAAGCTCCACCCAACCGAGCAGATCCAATCACCCATCCTATAGCCCCCTAGAGTAGTGACCTCCAAAGTTTTTGACTTGTGTGCTCCCTAAAAGCGGTTTGAAAATCGATATGCCTTCTTACACAGTTTTAAGATGACATAAAAAATCTTTTATTGTATATTTAAATAGTTGCAGAAAACGTCATTTCCTTAGTATGTATTGTAAATATTCACATTTTAAAATAAAACTATTACATAACTCTTTTAAACATTGACAATGGAATCTAAGTATTGGAGCAATTCTATACCCAGCATAATCAATTTTTAAAATATATGGAAAGTCTTCTTTACCAACTTACTGTTCCATTTTCTTATTGAATTCATATTTTCATTCTACTTACTCTTTATACTTTTTAACAATTATCACATACTTTTATGTTTGAAAGATTTTTTATTAATAATCATTGTATCGATTCTTTCCTGCAACAAAAAAAATACAAATACATTGAAATGTTAATTTAATTGTCACCACAAGTTTGTAAATTTTAAGCAGCTTTTTCTAGACCAAGTTATAATTTCAATAATCATCAGACTATAATCAAGATAATATAAATATATTATAAATTTTCATAATCATTAAACATAAAGGGTAAATTTTATTTTAAAATTCACCTCTTAAAGAATGGAAATGACACTTTTTTCCAATTAGCTAATATATCTATGGATGAAAATTATTTATTGTTAGAATAAGATAGAATTCAGAATCAGTTCTCATTTTACATTTTTAGAAAGAAAACTCTAAGAAACTGTTTTCCAAAAATGAGAATGAATGAAAGGAGTTTGATGATGCCAGAAATTACTTAATAATCTTTTATCAAAAATTTGTAATGGCCTATCAACTGACAAATCAGTTTGGTCTCCTTTCAATTTTGATGAAAGAACAATTAGAAACCATGAGACCTGAAAACATATATGCTACCTCGTCATTAGTCATTCGCTTTCCTAATTCTGGGAAATACACCAAAAAGACTGTACCAAAACTTCTCATATAACTGCTAATTATACCTGCTACTCATTTACTTAGAGGCCGCTTGTTTAAACTAACAAGGGGGAATTAAAATATTTATTATTTTAATACAGCTTGGCCAACACAACTTTTTTGCTTTTTGAATTGAAATATAATTTACATATCATAAAACTCACCCCTTTAAAGTGTCCAATTTAGTGCATTTTAGCATTTTCACAAAATTATTATATGCAACTATCACCACTCTCCAATTCTCACCTCAGTAAGAAATCCCATACCCATTAGCAGTTTTTCCTCATCCCCATTCCACCCCACCACTAGCCAATATGACTTTTAGTAAAATTATTTTATCTCATCAAATGCATTTTGAAAATCCATCAAAAGGTTGGATTTTCAGATTTAGCTCATTTGGTTCATAGAAATGTCTGCCATAAAACCTATTTGACAAGGCAGTATGTACTGTCAACCCAAACAGCCAAACCAGAATTAGTTTCTATTAGAAAACAAACTGACTTCAGTTTCAAATCAATGTGTTAATATGCATCCCTACCCAACCATCTTACTTCTGAATTTTAATTTTGAGATAAGAGATGGGTATATAGCAAAACAATCAGCAGACCAGTTGTCTGTCTTGGAAATTGAGAAAGCAGGCACAACACCATGCCATGAATCAATTGCCCCAATGAACTAGGCCTTCGTTATTGCTCATTAGTGCCCTCTTTACTTCATGTGTATGGAATCTTTCTTCAGGAGGCATATATTCTTTGACATTATTTGAAGGATAGAAGAGGAGAGGTTGTTGAAAAGAAATTCTCATCATTCCTACTGCATCAGTCTACAAAATATCTGAATTCAGAATATCCCATTTCAGGTTAAAATAGTCCTTTGCCAAACTCTACATTCACCGTTAGCAGAACTGCATACGGCCCAGGGAAAGAATGGTAGAGAGAGAAGCATCATGAAGATTCCCTGCAAAGAAGCCCTGGCTGCCCAGCTACAGAGAGTGAGGCCAACAGATGGCCTCCAACTGCCAGCTCCTCAGGTCCAGCCTCAGGTGCAGGGAGGCCAGCCTGGTCTGACTTTCCTACTCAGTGAGGGCCATTCTGGTGGGCAGTGCTTGCTCCAGAGCTCTCCATGGGTTGGCCAAGCTTTTGTCAGGCCTGCAGCTCATTTTGACTTCTGCCCAATCCTGCTTCCTCCCCTTTCCCTTAGCAGGTGTTGATCCTTAATAAATATCTGGCAGCACAAACTCTACCTCAGCTTCTGTTTCTGGAAAAATCAGCCTGCAACAGAAAAACACTAAGTTCTGTGCAGGTCAGTAGTGTCCAGTTACAGAAGGTCTGTCCACACTATGTTGAATAGTAAGTAACTATATTGCCCCAAAGACTATTATACCCCTGCACAAGGCTGCATGGTGAGACTCAGAATGAGTGAGAGGTTCATACCTTTCTTTGGCCAAATGGATGGGGATTTGAGGAAGGTGATGGGCCAACCTCATCACAGCCATTTTTCAGTCAATGTGGAATTTGAGCATTTAAAGTTGGTTTCCTTCACATACCCCCTGTGAAGTCTTTGGACTCACACTCCAGTTCAAATCTACTGCCTATAGCAAGCTCTGTTATAATAATCATACCCTGTTTCTTAATTGATCTATGTTAACACTTGCCTTCTCCATCTCATGCGGAGCTTCTTAAAGAAAGGAACTGAGCTTCATTCATTCATTCACCCCTTCAGTTGATCAGTCAGTCATCAGTACTTTAAAAAAAAAAAAAAAAAACAATGTGTCTTGAGTACTCACTGTATGCTGAGGGTACCTAGATAGGCGGCACCTGATCCCTACCTTCAAGGCGCTCACAGTTTTTGAAACAGAAGCGTGGAAGAGTAAAGGGAATGGAAAGAAGCCCAATAATCCCACCTGACAATCTCACTTGGCAGTGAGAACCAAGACAGACCATGACTCAGCCACACTGTAAAAGGAAAACGTCTATTTTTATTTCTTCAATTCTTTTGAAATTTCAGTGTTCCTTTAGGCAGACTATCAGTTGTCAGCTGGTTATCAAATAGAATTTTATTTAACTGAAGTAATTAATGGAGAAATATCAGAGAACCTAATATCTCCCCTTTCATTTGGGTATTTTCAAATGCAGATTTTAGTAAATAGTTTATTTCCGTGAAGATTCAAGAGCTTTAGTCTTTACTTTGAGTTAGAAAATATGGCCTAATTTAAATTTATCTCAAACTCCTAGTAGTTAATGGCGCTTTTCTTTCTTTCTTTTTTTTTTTTTTTTTGCCAATTTTTGCCCCAAATCTCAAAGTACTCTTAAAGAAAGATACTATGAAATAATAATAACTAACATTTCTTGAGAGCTTATTACTATGTTCAGACACTCAGTTCAGTGTTTTAACTTTCATTATTACTTACTCCTTGGTATAATCCTATGACTCAGATACTGTTACTATCTTGACTTTACAGATGAAGAACCTGAGAATGGAGAGTTTAAGAAGCTGTCTCAAGGTTAGAAAGGAGTGGAGAGTGGAGCCCTCACCTGGCCTCATGCCTCACCTAACCGTAGCCATGATGCTCTGCACGGGTCTCAGGCACCCAGAGTCCTTCTCAGGCTCTTCAAAGCACAACAGGTTTATGCTGTCTCAACAGAATGAAAAGCCATAGGCCAAAATCACCTGCAAGGTCGCAGGCTAGAATGGAAGCTCATCTACAAGCAGGAGATTAGAAGTAAAGTTTTCAGTAGCTACGTAAGATGTAGTTCTCTCTAAACAAACCATTTCCAGAATAGCAGAAAATGTTCCCTCAAGTCCCCTCTTCTCTTGACCTCTCAGTGCTAGAGGTCCAAGGGCTCTCCTCTCAATGACATCCATATGCTGAGGGCTCACACTGTTACATCTCCAGCGTGGGCCTCACCCCTAAACTCTAGTCCAGTGTTTCCACTGCTCCTTTATACATTTCCACTTGGGTATTTAAAAGGTTTCTCACACTTAACGTGTCCAAAAGAGGGCTCTTGAGAACCCCCCAAAAGCCATGTCCTCCCATCATCTTAGTTCATGGCAATTTCATCTTCTTAATCTCTTGAAAAAATATTAGGGTTATCTTGACTCTTGGCTTTCTCTCAAATGCTACACAAAATCCGTCAAAGGATATCAGAATCCAATCACTGCTTCTACTCTGGTCCAAGCCACCATCATCTGTCCTCAGATTGTTGCAATCTCTCTCCAAACACAAGGGTCCCCAACCCCCAGGCCTTGGCCTGTTAGGAACCAGGCTGCACAGCAGGTGAGCAGCAGGCAAGTAAAGCTTCATCTTATTTGCAGCTGCTCCTCAGCACCAGTAGCGCCACCTCAGCTTCACCTCAAATCATCAGGCATTAGATTCTCATAGAAACACCAGTCCCTGGTGCCAGAAAGGTTGAGGACTACAGCCTAACCATCTTTGTTTCTGTCTTTGCCTCCTTTCTGTTTGTTCTCAACACTCAGCCAGAGTGAGCACATTAAACCGTGAGTCAGAAAATATGACTCTGCTAACCTGTTTTAGCTCCCATTTCACTCAAAGGAAAAGTCGGAATCCTCAATGTTGGCACTAGGCTCTGAACAATGAGTATCACTGCTCCATTTTGCTTCCTTGGCCCTGCCCAAAGTCCCAGCCACGTGACCACCTTGCTGTTCTCTATGCCTAGAACATTCTCCTCCAGGCACCTGTCTGGTTCACCCCTCACTGTCTTCATGTCTTTAGCACATGGCACCTCTCAGCCACAACCTCTCTGGCCACTCTGTTCAGATTTGCAACTCCTACTCTTCACTGTCCCTCTTCCTTGCTGTTTTTCTCCATAGCACTCACCACCCTATAACAGCTCACGCTTTTACTTAACAGTCCTGAGGCCTCTGCCATTCAGATGTAAACTCTAGGTGGATGAAGAATTTTAGCCATTCAGTGCTAAGCACACAGAAGATGCTCAAACTATTGGGCTGAGAGAGTAAGTAGTCACATTGCAGGGAAGCTGAGAGGGGGCCACCTGAGCACAGTGACAAAGTCATTTCCATGTGTCAAGGTTTGTTTGGGGTTTGTTCTCTTAAAGCCAGCATACCTTAAGTCAAAGCTTTGTGTCTGTTGAGTTTGCCCTTTCCAAGTCAATTCTTTGCCTGAGATTGGCCCATTAGGATCACAACTGCTATTTGAGATGAGGCATGCCTTTTCAAGTAGCCCGAATTTCTGGCAAAGCTGTTTCAGGGGTTCATAGGCTATAAAGGAGGTAAGAACTGCATTCTACCAAAGGGATGGTCAGTTCCTTGGCTAGAGACCCAAACTCTCTGCACCTCATTCTCTCCATCTATGGGGAGAAGATAAAAAATGAAAAACACCTGCTTTTGTCCACACTGGGAGGTATTATGGGATCAAATGGAATCAAATCTATGAAAATGCTTAGAACTGTCCTCCCCACTGTGGATATAATGATAAACATGTTCTGCTCCCTGTGCCTGCAATATATACATTCTCCTACTTTGAGTCCAGGATATAATTTACCCCAGAAACTCACCAAGGACTTTAGTAAGCTGCCTGACTTCACAATCCCAGTGTGTATCTCTATGAGGAAGGCAGGAGAAAGCCATCACAGTTTGTTCACTAGCTGAAAAGATATTTAGGCACCTCTATCTGTGTCTCTCTGTCTGTCTCTCTCTGTCTCTCTCCCCTGCCCCCCCCCCACACACACACACATACACACAGAGAAAGCCCAACAGAACTGTCATCCTGTGTTCTTGATTTTACTCCTGATAGTCACCCTTCCAATGACTCTCGCAGAAATTTGCTACTGGATCAAAGGAAGCACCTCTGAGGAAAGCCAGCCACCCAACTCTCAACTCACAGGTGGCTCTCTGCTCCCTGAATGCCATTCCTCCACACAGTCCAGACCACTCACCCAATCCCAAACTCTGCCAACAGGAGAAATAAAAAACAGTGGTGAGGGCTGTTTATTTCAGACTCCCCACTTGGCTAGAGCCCTCCAATCATGAACTTCCTCCTTTCCTTCAACAATTTTCCCAACCGGGTTGTGGGTACAGATATTTTCCTCTTCCAGGCTATAATCCTCTCACCCTGGCACCTTATTGTGGCTACAGCTTTCAGGGGCCCACACCCACCAGGCACACTACTTTCACTTTTCTCTCTTTTTAAACATATCCAACTATCAGGAGGTCTCTAATCCTTTTCATTTAGGTTGGTGGCTTTCATGGGTAGAATGTTTTGGGTTTCTATATGAAAGGTATTTAGGTTGGCACAGTCACAAATGGCACGCCAACAATTTCAATTCTAAAACCAATTCTCTCCTTTCGGGTGGCAACATGAATTCGGATACTGCATGAGATGCCAGATGCCTCCACTGCTCCCTTCCCATTAACTCTAGATGGGGAGCAATAAACACCTCCTCTTTCATGTGGGCATCTCCCCTTCAGTAAACACTGACAGGCTGAACAGAGAAGGAAATCCAAAGTCCTGGCCAATAAAAAAGGGAAGAGAAGAGACTCATCGATGCCCAATGCCAGAACATGACCCCTGAGGAAGACACTGGGTGCACTGACCTGGTAGAGATTCCTTTTTGTCTTCTGAAACTCATCCTCAATAGCATCCAAGAGGTGTGACTCAAATGCAGTGCCTTTGAAAAAGCTGAGAGCGGGAAAGTGTCCCTGTCCTGTGAATCAGCTTGTTTCCAGAATAGGATCTCTCTCCAGAAATGGAGAAGTGGCCACCAAGAAAGCAAAAGTAACCTGGCCAAAGCCAGGAGTGAGTAGCCATACCATGGTGATATTGAAAATCCAGCAGCCCAGAGCCCTGGCTCCAAGCTTAGACCCTCAGAACAGTCTGCTCCCTGGGTTGCCTGTCAGTCAAATTACAACACAGAATAGGAGCCAAGTAAAATTTAAAAATTTTTTTTTGATCATTAAAAGACTTTCCAGGGCATAAATTAATAAGCCATAATACAAACATATGGGGTGAAGGAAGCAATCTAAGTAACTGTTGAACATTCCTGCCTGCGTGATTCCGAGGGAGCCATCTCTCGGGTAGAACCTTACAGATCCCTGGGCTCCCATCAGCTTGGAGAAAGGGATAGTCTAGTCTTTTCTGCCTTTGATAATGAGTTATAATTCATTTATATATAATGTTAAGGTGCTGGCAGTGGTGAGATTCTGAAACTTGCAGTGCCTTTGATCCAATGCCTTTGATGTAAATCAAGCTGCAAAGTCTACCACATACAGCCCAAAGAAGGGCTGGGAAGCAGGAAGGCCACAGTCTTGGGGTTGGGGGGGAATGCATGTATTATAAGGAAGGTCACACCTCTGAACCACAACCCCAAATCCAAAGCAAGCAGTTACAGAGGGTCTGTCTATTGGTTGGGAGACTTTGTTCTCAGAGCCATAGAAAATGCATGTGAGAGCACTTTGTGAGCTCAAAAATACTCTTTGAAATCCAGTTGTTCCTGCTTTGGAGCTATGAAAGGAGAAATCTTCTGGAGGCTTGAACTCTTGCAGGGTATGTGCTTGACGTTAAGCTTTTGATTACCGAGGCATTTATTTCAAAGAATTCCATCTCAAATAAATGTATCGCCAGCTTTATGACACAATGACACAGCTACCAGCTAAATAACTAGATAAGAAACCAGACCTCCCCTACTCATGAAGAACCCCTTTTAGAAAGCCCTGAGTAACCTAGACAATTGACCACTTGAGTGACTCCATTTTTCCCTTCCTGCACCCTAATTCCCACTCCTATGTTTTAAATAAGCAAATAAAGAGTGAACCTGAGAAACCCTATGCACCCCACCCTCAACCCAAATAAAGACAGAATCCCAGGTCCACACTCTATCCCTCTTTCTTTACCCATGATCGCTCTGTGTGGCTCTTGGGCATGCCGTGTACTTTCCAGGACCTGTGAGTAATAAACCTTGTTCTTCAAAGTTCTCTGATGGTTTTCTGCTGAGGTGTGTTTCACAATCATAATAAGAACCACAAGGGCGGGCCCAGCCACAACATTGGCTCAGGCTGGGAAATGTCTTAGGGGGTTAACCACAAGAATTGTGGCCCAGGTGAGGGCCTTGGGCATTCCTTGCCAATAAATAGCTATTGATAGGCTGAGGCTGAGATCCAAGGGAAACAACCCTTCAAAACATCTGCTCACATTACTCTGCCAAGAGCTTCCACCAACATGACCATACTCTTCAATGTCCATCTCAACTTGCTGTCCTTCATGAAGGGGTTTTAAGCTCTCAAAACATTCATTATCCTTTTTTGAATCCCCCCAAAGCTCTTTGTACATTTTCAATAACATCCACATTCTGTTTTGTCTCAGTCGTGTGTGTACTTACTGTACCCTTTAGGCAAGGGTTTGTATCTCTCCTCTATGTCATCAAGGGATGCTGCTCCACCACTGTTGAATTGCAAATCAAACCCAGCATTCTCTATTGCATAAGAATCTTCCAGTATTTTAAGAACTCACACTTTCAAATGTGCCCAGTTAATACAAAGGAACAGCATATGTCTTGGTGCAATATGCCTAAACAGGTTGGAAAACCAGGGTGTCTACTAAAGTTCCCTCCACATTGATATTAAGAGCTAAAAAGAATTTTTTAGATGGCTTTGTCAATTATTTTTAAAACTCCAGGACAATTACCCCCACAGAAATTTGGGATGATTGGCAATTTCAAATTATATTCCTGCATATCCATTAAGAAGTACTTATTAATTCACTCACTCATTTGCATTTCTGAAGAACTATAAAATCAGAAAACTTTACAAACAACTAAAGAAATTAATGGCAACCCTCTGTTGAAAGTAATCTTCTAAGGTTGCCAATTTTGCAATGAGAGAATCCACTAAAAACATGACTTTGTAGTAGTGCCTTTTGTTTGTCCCTGCCCAGTGTCTGGTACCCCTTCTTTTGATGATGGCACCCATCCCAGTTTCCCTTAGGGCTAGCTCCCTAACCCTCCCTCTGGTTCATGTGGGGTTTACCCCACTTCCTGGTTGCAAGATCAGATACGTGACTATGGCATGAGCAACATATTCCAATCTTTTGAACACGATAATCTGCTTAGGGGTGGGAAGATGATCTACCTAAACCATTCAAGTCAGAATAATCTATAAATTTGCTTAAGCAACTTAAAACATGTTTCTTTTCTCCCTGGTTTGCTCAGCTAGTAGAATGTAAATCTAGATCTACTGATGTCCATCTTTTTGGTCACCTCAAAGAAGCCAACTTAGAGGAAAGCAGCCTAAGAGATGGAGAAAGGGAAAGACTGATTCCTCGTGAATCAGTTCGAGCACCTAGATTAAGTCATGCCTAAAATTCCAGACTTTTCAATTAGATAAGCCAATAAATTCCCTTTTTGCTTATATCTTATTGTGATTAGGTTTATGACACTTGTGACTAGGAGTCCTGTCTAATGCAGCATAGATAATATGATAATAGTAGCTACCATTTATTGAGCACCTAGTATGTGCCAAGCAGGTTAAACACATATTATATCTAAACTTCAATGTGGAAGATGGTCGTGATAAAACCGATTTTCCTGGTGAAGAAACTAAGGCTCAGAGAGGTGAGTGGTTTGTCAAGGTGCGTGACTGGGATTTGATCTCAGAAATTAGTAAGTGTTGTAATTGGGATTTGAGCTTAGATCTTTCTGACTCCAGAATCCATATTCTTATTCCTGGACCAGACTGCCTCATCAAGGAAAGGACATTTGCTACATGTTGAGAGCAGGGATTAAAGATTCTCCCCAGGCATAACTAGCTTCTCATCAATTATCTCAAAGTAAAATGTAATTATTTTCAATGGAACCATCTTTTTCACCTTTCAAATCCTCCTCAGACTCACCAGCTATGTTCATTTATCACCAAATCCCTTCCTGCATTGTGTGACTTCAATACCCAATGAGGAACTCTGGCCATTCTTGCCACTTCAATGGGAAGTGAGGGAGAAAGGGTATGTGAGATCCAGGCTCTGACACTCTCTCTTAAGTTCTGTGAATTGGACTCTTGGAATGTGAGGACGGAAGCTCTATTACAAGGTCAAGGGAGAGGTAAAAATTTTACTCGGATACCAGGTCAACTCACCGACTCTGAGATCCTGCCCAGACACTGGAATTAGAACAAGAGGGAGACATTTTACACTTCAACAGGTACCTGGCTACCCAATCCCTTGGGCACATATGAGTCAACCCCATTGAGAACTTTGTCATATTCAGTGGGGAGATCATTTGGGATTATCAGAGATCATGGTGAAGGGGGAAGGCAATATCTGTTTAATCCTGTGGCTAATGAGTTGAGAGGGAATTCCCTGATAGAAAGAATATGCCTGCTTTGCAGACCACAAGTCTCCTGTTTCCCTGTGGCGCAAGGCACAGCCAGATTCACATGCAAGCCATGGAACACTGCATAAAATCCGGTAGTCAGTGTCCTTTCCTCAAGAACGCCCTCGCCTTACTCCCCAGTAAAATTCAGATGTCTAGGAAGACTGCTTTAAGCCTTCATTGTTTACCCTTCCTGTAGCAAAATTGATGGATCAGAGACACTTAAAAGAAAGAGAATGAAAGAAGTAAAAGCTCTATGAGAAAGAGAGGAGACACCAACCCTGGAAGAATGACCTCTTCACTTTACTATGGCTATTGTCCTATCCAAACCCAAAAGGCAATGGGAACTCGACAGAGCCTCCATTTATTTTGCTTTGAACTCAAAGACTGAAGTTATAGAACTGCAACAAGAAGCCTCTGAACTTCAAGGGATGGTCAATGCATGGTTGTCAAAATGGCTGCCTTCAGGAGATGCTTATAGCAATAGGCTGCTTTTTCTTTTTTAATTATCACTTTTAACTGCAAAAATAATGCAAGAATCTACTCTGCTTTTAACAACTAAAACAGATAAAGCTGTAGTCCTTCTTGACCACCACTCCAACCCCACCCTCTGAGGTAGACAAACTGAGGAGTGACTCCCAGGTATGTGTGTGCACACACATAAGCATGCCAATGTGTACACACATACGCCCTCGGAAACTTTATAGTATTTTTGTATGAATATGTGCCCTTACATAAATGGTATGTTATCCATCTACAATTTTTCTTTTTCACTTAGGAAAGCATCTTGGGGGTCCAACTATGTTGAGAGCCACTTACATCTTCCACCTGGCCTTTTTGAGGCAGAGCCAAGTACAATGAAAGTGAGCTGCATTAGCTCATTTACTCACTCTATTTCTGCCCTTTCTGTCTCTCTCAGGCTGGGGCAACATTCCTTTATCAGCATGGCTTGAGCCTCCAGGAGATGCCACATGGAGCCCTAGTTAGTTTGAGAGAAAGGAACATGCCTGCTGTGGCCCATAAGTGTGCTCCACAACCCTCCAACACTTGTGAAAACCCTCCGGCCTCTTGGCCAGGT
Source organism: Eidolon dupreanum (assembly GCA_028627145.1). NCBI lineage: Eukaryota > Metazoa > Chordata > Mammalia > Chiroptera > Pteropodidae > Eidolon > Eidolon dupreanum. Next base: position 95,170,904 of record CM053509.1, on the reverse strand, counting down.
GGCCTGGGGAGAAGGTGAGCTGCGGAAGACCACACCACTCTACAAGAGTCTTCTCTCCCACGGGCCCATTCCTACTATGGAAGGGTCCCAGGGGCTGAGCTGCTCAGAACAGTAAAAGGGACATGTATTTTAGCAGACTTAGATTTGGATGCTTTCACCCAGAGCATTTACTTATCAGCTATGTGTTCTTGGGCACCTGACTGAACCTCTTTAAGCCTCAGTTTCCATGTCTAGAAAATATAGTTAATTCTAGGTATCTTGCAGGATGCCTCCTTATACCAGGAGCTGAAAAGAATGGCTGATCTTATGATGACATCATGGACTGATACATCCATAGGGCAGCTCAAATTATTCAATGTAGGGGTCACCCCAGGAATTTTTCAGACCCTGACAGAGGGAACTTTGCAGGCAGTGCCCCTAGATACTGCAAGTTTATAGCAGACTAGAGTCCACTTAATTGTCACTGGGACAACCTAACGAACCCCAAGCTACCAACATGGAACCCAGGCCTGTCGGATGTACAAGGCACACCACCCCCAGCCTTCCAACAAGCCTCACCATGAGCTAAAGATGCTGGCACTGTGTGCCACAGGTTTGGAAACCTTTTCTGAAGCATTAATGGCCCAGGTTCTTTGCCTTTTTTCTCTTTCTGTCTCGAAGGTCCCTGTGCCCCTCACTTTCTCCTTCTTCTATCTTTGAATATGTTATACTACTGGGCTCTGGGGGTCAGGAAACTTGAGAAGAAATGAAACATGCATCCGGACTTGTCAGCTTAGGAAACAGCCCAAGCTTGGATAAATAAAGAGGCAGATGCTTCTCTTCTCAAATTTAGACTTTTTTTAATTAGTGGTAGATTTTGGGTTTTGATCAAGGGGCATAGTGATACATCAGAGCAGTTTAGAAAGTTGGCCTTGGAGATGGAGCTGTAGAAATTCAAACTCAGGCTTGGGCATATCGCCCTCCAAGCCTTGGTTTCCTCATGTTCACACCTCCTCAGGCCATGGGTGTACTTGGCACATAGTAAGTGCTTCATAAATAGGTGCCATTATTATTTTTCTCTAGCAATCCTTGATTCTTCAGTAATATGCTTATACATGAGTTGGCCGAACAAGCAATTTCTTAAACACTTTTTCAAATGCTTTAATTTGAGTCAAAGAAAAGGGAAAAGGTGACCTACAGCCATGAGTTTTCATGTTTCCAAATGAGAAGGGCTGCCTTAGAATCAAGATTTAATTTCATCAAAGTGATATTCTATGAATTGTGTAAGCATTTCAGAGCTAAAGAAGAATGTATTTGTCTATGAAACATCTAGAATCAACATGAGCAGCAGCCTCATTGTACTAGTACTGTTAATTAATATCTTCTCTTATTCCCTAGGAACACTATTAACAACTCACTTTTGGACAAGCCCTCTGTACACATTTAACCCTCTGCACAAACCTATCAGATATAAACACTATGACCCCATTTAATAGATGGAGGACGGGGTGCTGACTCAATGGTTGGAGCTAAAGCCTCCAAATCATTTTAGGATTCCTTTCTTCACTTCTATTTTCCTCAGAGAGTGTATATTCTCCAGCCTCACAACATTGAGATCACTGTGCCAGGATGGGAAATGAAGGTATGCAGCTAAGTCCTGAACACACCGTAGGACTTAACACCCAAAGGCCTGGTTCAAAGTCCATGTACTGTCCATCTTAGTCTCATTTCTTAATTTGTAAAATGGGTAAAACCATAAACCTTCTCCCCGGTCCAAACATAATGCATGTAAATTATAAACAACTCCACAAATGTAATATATGCATGTAAATTGTAAACAGTCCTGAATATAAAATTTGCAAAGATCTTGGCAAGAAGTGAGATGAAAATTGAGTATTGTGGAGTGTCTCATCAAACGTTTACTGAACATAAAGTCTCATAATGGAGACCGATGCTTACAGACCTCAGAGCTAGGAACAGGCTAAACTATTAAAAGCAGGGGGTGGCTCCATAGTGTAGTGGTTAGCACGTGTGCTTTATACGCAGAAGGTCCTGGGTTTGCGCCCCAGCTGGAGCCACGGACCATACCCCAGGCCCTGAGTGCACAGCACAAGCAAGCATGTGGGAGGAGACGTCCTGCCTTCAGAGATCCAGCTCTGAATGGGGAAACAGCAACATCCATAGGTCAGGGGTGGAAATGTGGGGGGAAGATTAAAGAGGAGGGAAAATAAATAAATAAAATATTAAGAGAAACACTGCTCACAGTGAGGGCCACAGGACCAGCAGCACCATCTAGATGTTTGTTAGAAATATAAGTTCCTGAGCCTCAGTGCAGACCTGCTAGATACAGAATCTCTGAGGATGAGGCTCGGGAATCTGCCCATTAACAAAACCTGCAAGTGATTCTCTCACATGTTCAAGTTTAAGAAGCGCTAGTTCAAAGTCATCACAGCCTAGAATACTTTAAGGCCTAGCATACTTTAAGTTAATCACAGTCACTGCCTTTAACTCCGGTATTACCAAGTAGATTGTTAGCACACCTAATACAGATATAAAAATGTCTATAGGTTTAAACTTGGCTCAGGGTAAGGACCAGCCTATGACTAGGGCAGTGAGGGACTCACTCACCATGAGAAGCTAGGCTCTGAGTTTGGCTTGAAAGAACAATAGCAAGGACAAATTAGTGAAATGGTGGGGAAGGCATTGATGGGGGTTGAGTGGGGCAGGTCTCCACTGCCAGGGAAGCTGTGACTGACACCCACAGCTGATTACATGTAAGTGTTGTTGCAAGAATCAAGTGAGTTACTGTATGTAAAGTATATGGCAAGCATTTAGTTAGCTACTGTCATCTCCATCATGTTTCTCGCCATAGCCTACATGCCTCCAGCATGGACGATGTCCAGGCCTATTTCTATGAGTCAACTTCTTCTCATGTGTACCTTCATGTGTACCCATGTTGAGAAAGAGGTCAGGAAAGGTCATTTGCATGTTTTAAAACCGGCCCTTTGATCATTCCTAGAAATGCCTATAATCAATAGGAACCTCAGAAGGAAATTGGGGTCCTGTTTTGTGCCCTCCAGGCTTCTGCTAACATTGACCTTGCCATCAAAGGGATTGTGGTCAACCAACTGCAGACCAAAAGAAACTGGTTTCTAAGATGAGAAGTGATTCAGAGTGTGTAGCAGCTCATTAAAAAAAAAAAAAAAAAAAAAAGGGCATTTGTTAATGAGTGTGGAAAATGTCAGTAAATGAGAGAGACCTACTCCATTACAATGCTCACAGAGTTGCTCAAACCTAATTTTGCAAGAGCAAGGAGAGAATAAAAACGTCTAGAGCTGGTTGTCCTCCGTTCAGAGACAGGATAATCTTGGAGAAACATTTTACGGTGTATCGCTCGAAGAAAAGTGCATTAGTCTTTCCTGAAAAAACATTTGGTTGACCTTGAAAATAAAAGCATTCATGAGAAGTATGAGCAGAAGTTTTCATTATTCCTTAAGCCCTCGTTTCAGAGAGACAAAAAATTCCACCCTCCATTGCAGCGCCACAATACCAAGTTGCCAAGCAACTGATCTTTTATGGTGGATCGCCAGGGAGACTGATGTAAACAAAATCATAAATCCCATTACCCTGCTAAATACTGGGTCTGGGTTAGAAAGGGAGCAAAGGAGCTGCTTTTCAGGTTAAAAGAGATCATATGAAACAGTGAGTGGCAAGATTTTAGTCAGAGTAAATTGTCATGGGTGAGACTGTAATTAATGTAGCTCTTTTTTTTTCTTTCAGTGGACAACAGCCCCCAGTTTTCCTGCATCCAGGAAAGCAGTCATAGTTGGAAGAGTCATTTCCAACTGGAAAGTTAACTGTGCCACCCCCGGGGCCCAGGCCCAGACATTGAAGAAACGGTTCATGTGTTTCTTCCTGGCAGCCTGGGAGAGGACCTTCACCAACACCTGCTCAGACCAGCGGTCAGCGACCATTCACCAAACAGCTCCTCGCAAGAGGCTCTGCAAACAACACTGTGTACTTCACATCCCTTCCAGACAAAGAGACAGATGAATGACATTTACGGAGTAGGACTCTATGGCAGACAGTGTGGCAGGCAAACAATTTGTGGCATCTCATTACATTCTCACAACTCTCTTAAGAGGTAAATAGTGCTATTCCTATTGAATCAAAGGCCAGAGGCCCAGAAGGTGAGGACATTTATCTAAGGTTACACAGTTAGTGACCAGAGGAATGGAGATTCCAACTCTAAAGTTGAATTAAAGACTCAAAGTGCTCCCCACCACTCAGTTTAAACTTAAGACTTTCTGCATACAGAGATTTCTGCCTCAAAGTGTACAATGAATCCCACATTAGACATTAATCCCTGCTAAGGGCATAGCTCTCATATCACGGTTTCCATTAGAACGGCATGGGGCTCTCCAGTCGTGTGCTGGGAAATGCCAAATTACAGGCTCTCTAGAGGCAGGGGTGAGCTCTGGTCACCCAGTGGTTGTCGATTTCAAAATACCAACCAAAGATACACACCATGGGCTCTCCTAGGCTGTACAAGCCAACTTTAGCACACACCAGCACTCTCAAAAGGATCAATATCCTGGGCCACCAGACCAGTCAAACCAGAATTCTTGAGGACAGGGCCAAAATCTTGGTATTTTTAAGAAGTTAAGAAGTGGTTGAGAACCACTGAACCAGATATTTCATATTCAAGGCCTATTGGCCTTTTTTGGCTTAGTCCTCTTAAGAAGCTGCCGGGCTCCTGAACTAAGCATGGACTGTCAGACCTTTATTTGAAAGACTTCTTTTCCTCTCTGAGTTTTGCCAATCGTTCAATAACACTCCCAGGATCCAGCAGCAGTGCTGTCCATAGCCCATCACCATTCCCTTGAGGTGATTTAGCACAGAGCCAGATGCCTTGGCCCCAGCTCCCGGGTCTCAGTGATTCTAGTACAGGGCCACAAACCCAAATGCCTATAGGACCCCGTCAAGCAAAGCCCAAAGGGAGGAGATGGCGGAGACCTGAAACACAAGAGCCCTGTCTGAAGGATGCAGCGGCTGCTCAGCTAGGGCAGACCATCGGCATAAGGAGGGGATGCTGGCCAGAACCGTCAGCCACATCTCCCAATTCTTCCAGACAAGACACAAATGTGGATTTTTATGAGAATTCTTCCGGTTTTGGCAACTAACTCAAGTTTGAAAAGTTGCAAGCCAAACAAAATCATCCCATGGGCCAAATCCAATCCCAAGGTCCTCCTCTACAACCCCTGGGTCCTTAGGCTGAACCTCCTGCCCCTTTGGCCTCCAAAGGAATGAGATTCCTCTTTGGTGTTCTAATCAATGACACCACAGACCTGCGGGATGGCACAGTATTTGTGTGCCTCGCTCCCACCCCTACTCCTCAGGGTTCTCACCCACCCTGAGCAGCAGGGAGGAAGGGGAGATAGCTCACCCGGGTGTCCTGACACAGACAGCAAGATAAGGATTCCAGTGTTGGTGCTTTATTTGGGAGGCAATTCCAAGAAACACTGGTATGGGAACGGGAAGACAGAAGGGAAGATGATAAACGGTGTACTTCCAAGCCAGTGACTGCAGAAGGCAGCCCTGTGGGGAACTCTGGAGGCAGTGTATCCCAACCAAGAGGCAAGAAGCTGGGGCATTTATCCAGTGCCGTCTCCATCACCAGTCAGAGTTGCTTCCAGGGCACTAACTTTACTACACTTCTGGCTGGCCCCGAGCTGAGGCCAAGCATCTCCCATGACCAAAAAAAAGCTTTCACAGGTGTCTGCAATGAGCATCATTTGGTGCCTGGAGGTGTATGTCAAAGGGTCATGGGTATGGCATGAACAGCATCTGCTATAAAAGGGAACTGAAACACCAGTGCCAAAACCAGAAAGCAAAGTGAGGAGCTCACTGTGGAGGACACAATAAGGAAGAGACCATGACATTAAATCTTATCAGTTCAGGATGGAGAACAAGCAGCCAGGGCACAATAGAAGAGAGATCGATCATCAAGGTCAAGGTTAAAACCCACCACAGTATCCCCAGTCTGCCTAGTGTATGTGAAGCAGCCTCTGTTTCCTGGCTCGGCCCTTCTCTGGCCTCCCCGGTGGGCTTCCAAGTGGACCCAGGATTCTGCGTCTTTGAGAGAGACCATTAAAAAAGGAAGGCCAGGGAAAGTGACGAAGTAACCAAATGAGTCTTTGGGGTCTCTCTCTGCTTTGTTTTCTCCTTTACGAACTCCAGCCCCTATACCCAGAGTGCTCCACCTGGGGCAGAGGCCAGGATAGCTAGACAACAACAAATTGTGTGAGGAGTAGCAGTTACCCTTTGGAACATAAATACCTGCGTTAGTGCGGGTCCTAGAAACAGATGCTGAAATGGAATGAAACATGCAAGGATTTCATTAGGGAAAATGCCTTGAGAGAAAATAGGGCTGGAGGTGTCTGGAAGAGGCATTCAGGTCTGACTTAGAGGAGAGGGAAGGAAGGTTGGGAGGAAGTGTCTCATGCAGCCTGCCATGCAGCCCGAGGGAGGTTCAGCAAGGCTCTTGGGGAGTCCTCAAGCCAAAGGCAGTTCTCAGGGTCACTACTGTCTCTCAGGACAGGTCGGCTGAGGCATCCCTGCCCAGCTGAATCATGGAGGAGGCCTCAGCGCAATCACTGCAGTTGATTTCAGAGCCCAGCAGGGTAGGCCTTGGGTCAATTACACTCCCATTTTCTGCTGTGCAGAATGCTTAGGAATACCGGGAAGGGCACTGAGGGCCCAAGTTATTTTAACTCAGAGTTAAAGAAAAAAGAGAGCAAAATTCAGTGTATAAATAAGAATAATTATTATCTCTAAGTGATGGGGTAAGTCATGATTTTTACTTAATCTTTCCTGTATTTGTTAATGCTCTCATAGTAAGAATTAATTACTTTAATGATTGGTGGTCAGAGGTAACATCCCACACAGATCCCATTTATCAGGCGGATACATTCCCCCAACCCTGAACCCCCTCCGCTAAGGGCTTACAGGCTTCTCCCCAACCTGACCATATGCCCCTTGCCCTGGAGGTTTCCACCACCACTTACCCCCTTAGTGACAGAGTGACACTGGAGTGGAAAAGGACACCCCTTGGCCTTGGTGGGATGAGCACTGTGGTGCAGTTCAAGCTCCAGAGCCCTGCAGGATCAAGCTGAGACCACACCCCGCTTTGCTCCTTTCTGGCCCTTTCCTGCTTCCCTCTCCCCTTTTCCTGAGAGCACCGCCCAATAGACTCCTTACACATGAATCGTTGGTTTGGGCTCTGCTTCTAAGAAACCCAACTTAGGTCAGGGCGTTATTTGTTTTCATCCTTGCACAGATTCTCTTGAGGCACTACTCTCAGCTTGACAGCCCTTGGTCTGTTGTACAATTTATTTGAGCTATGAAGCAACTGCTTTAGTTTCCAAATTCCTGTGTTCACATCTTGAAATAAAGGATTACTTTATTTCAAGCGTGGCAAATTTAAATTCTCCTGGGATAATGCAGTAAATGGCGATATATGAGGCCCACCTGGTGGGGACCGAGGTTAACTGGAGAGCGATGGCCTCATCAAAAAGGAGTGCCACTGTCACCACACTGGAGTGTGCACTGAAATTCATAGGCCTTTGAAATTGTTAGGACATTCCAAAATTTCGGATATTGATGTGAAATCTCCTGATTTTTAAATGTTGGCTCACAGTTTTCTAAAAACCCTATATGGGCCAAGCAAAACACACCCGTTACTGAATTTGGCCCAACGGCTGTCATGACAAGTCCTTGGTATTCTTGAACAAGTTGGGGGGAAATAATCCTCTTCATCACTTACCCCCATATGCATGCCAAAAAAGGAGACTACTCTGTGCCATTGTCTTCTGTTCTTACCCCAAACCTAACTAGAAACCCCTGACCAGGAATCCTGTGAGCCTCTGATCCACACACAGAGAATGAAAAGCACAAACTCCATTTGACTTTCTGAGAAGACTCAGGGGACCTGCCAGCCTCCAGAAGGCTTGCTGTTTTTTAAGCACAATATATGCCTCCCCACCAATGCTGAGATGCTTCTAGGTTATTTTCACAGAAGAGAAACAAACACATTCCTGTTTCCTGATTATATAAACTCAGGAAATACTAAAAAGTTTCTGCACGATTTCCCTAAAATCCTTTTTCAGATCAAACTTTCATACCCTGGTCTAACACCAGGTTCCTTTCATGTAAAAGTCTCAACTGCCTTCCAGAGAATGTAAGGAGAGAGAGGAAGCCACACACTCCCCAAGGCGGCCTCTCCCCACCTCCACTCTGTGCCTGATGAATACTTGCCCAAAGTAGTCAAAAATGACTTCAGTGAGGGGATTTTACCACTTCCTTAGGACCCAATGGCACCATATAATCAGCTTCCCTGTGAGAGCATTTTCCTTTGCTCAATTTCACCCCATTACATGTAGTTATTTCCCTTGGAGTTCAGAGACCACCCAGGCCCCTCCAGTTACTTGGGCTAATTTTTACATTGCTCCAACTTTGACCAAACGTTGTTGCTATAAAAACAATGTAAGCAGATTCATTTCTGTGACTGCGTTCACTTTCTGCTATCTAGTACCAGGCAGCCTCTTCCTGGTAGCATTGCCAAGAGGTCCCTCATCGATTCAGTCAGCAAATAGAGAGCCAGGCACTGAGGGAGGCTCTTGTCGCCTCCTGGGTGTCACCGTCTAGCTCTGGGCCCATCTTTTTCCCAAGTTGCCCTGGGACTTCAAATCGCCCAGGGGCCGTGGAAGTCAGATAAAGAGGACAACCTTCCTTCCCACTAAGTCAGGGCCAGAGTGCAGGAAGCACTGTTCGAGCCTAGATGAGTTCATGCAAGATGAGCCCAGGAGTGGAGCTTGGAAGAGCCCAGGACTCGGCACAGGGGCATTGCCGGTATTGTCAGTAAGAGCACCTGGCTTCTGAGGTGGTTGGAGAGTTGAGTGAGATTGGGCAGAGGAAGCAGTGGGCACAGGACCTGGCAGTTGGTAAGTGCAGCATCAGTTATCAGCCTGGGTGCTGACAAAGGTGGTGTGGGGTGGCTGGATTCACGCCTGGGGCAGAGTTCGAAATCAAATAGGGAACATCAGCCAGAAGACCCTGCAATTCTAATTTAGAATTAATTCTAATATGAAGCAATCCAGCTCATTTATTCATCTGACAGGTATTTATTGATTCCCTTCCTCACTGAAAATATGATTTTTGAGTGAAGACCTGAAAGCAAGAAAGAGGGAGCCATGCTGAGTCCTGTGGAAGGAAAGGTATTCCAGGCAGCAGGAATGGCAAGTGTGAAGACACCCAGGCAGGAGCAATCTTGACATGCTATAGGAAAAGCAAGAAGCCCCGGGGTCTAAGTGAAGGGAGCAAGAGGAGAACAAAGAGCAGAGACAGAAAACATATCAGACCTACATCTTAATTGAATCATTCTGGCCACTGTGTTGAAAATAGACCAAAGGGGCTTAGGGTTTAAGCAGGAAGATCAGTTAGGAGACTGCTGAAAAATCTAGGAAAGATATGTTAGCCTGGGCCAGTGGAGTGGCCTTGGTGGCACTGAGAAGTGGTGCATTCTGGGTACATGTGAACAAAGGCCACACAATTTGCTAACAGATCGAACACAGGGAATCAAAGAGGGATAGAAGTCAAAATGACTTCTTGGTTTTTGGCCTGAACAATCAGAAGAATGGAATTTCTATTCATCAAGATGGAAAGGGGGGCAGGAATCATTGAGGGGGTGAATATGCAATTTGGAGGTGTTCAGTGGATGGTAACTGTTATACCTATTGGTGAAATTCTCTAGTTGATGGTTGTATATAAGAAATCAGAGTTCAGGAGAGAGCCCCGGCTAGAGAGAAATATATTTTCAATTCATCAGGACCAAGATGAGATCTACAGCCAGGGTTCTGAATGAATAAGGAAAGAGGAAAATAGAGGCCCAGGCACAGAGGCCAAACTTATTGTCACTTATTGTGTGGCTTCAGGTAGTCATTTCAAATACCAGTTTGCAAAAGAAATAATCTTTTCTAATAAATCTACAGCCAGAGAGTGAAAAAGATCAAGGAAAACAGCCTTACAGGCACACACACTCAAACCATTTGCTCACCTCCTAGAAGGTAGAGTCTTGAGAAATTTAGTCCTGAAGAATATACATACAGTGTTCCTTTTTTTCTCTCAATATTTATTTCATGATTTTACCTCAGCCGTGAACTTCACAGCCATGTTCATGACTGTTGCATTTCATCCCCTTCCCTCCCTGCCAGGCAAACTTTCTCAGATGGCCATTGTTCAGCCTTAGAAGTTATCCATAAATTCTATATTATCAAATCATTTGAGTGTCTTCCAGAAGAGCTCTACTGCTGATCTAGTTAGGTCAATGGGACACTTGTCAAAGCTATGTAGTGGAGCTGTAGTGTGGGTATCCTTGCTTTCTCAAATTATGCTAACAGAATAAAGGATATGAATTTAACTAGTCTCTAAGGGACTGTGTGATGGTTAATTCTATGAGTGAATTTGACTGGGTTAAGGGATGCCCAGATAGCTGGTAAAACATGATTTCTGTGTGTGTCTTTGAGGATGTTGCCAAAATAAACTAGTATTTGAATCTGTAGACTGAGTAAAGATCATTCTCACTAATGTAAGGGGACATCATCCAATCTACTGAGGGCCCAAAAAGAACAAAAAGGCTGAAGAGGGGCTGATTTGCCCTCTGCTTGGGCTGGGACATCCATTTTCTCTTGCCTCCAGATATCAGAGCTCTTGGTTCTCAGGCCATCAGATTCGGTCTGGAGCTACACCACTGGCTTTCCTGGGCCTCCAGCTTGTAGACTTCTCAGTCTCGGTAATCACCTTAGTCAATCCCTCATAATCTATCTATCATCTATCAGTCTGTCTATCTATCTATCTATTGTCTATATCCTATTGGTTCTGTTTCTCTTGAGAATCTGACTAATACTGACTGTATCTGTTAGCTTTTGCAATAATATTGTTGCAAAACAAAACACTCTAAACCAGTGGATACAACAATAAGCATTTATTATGCCTTCCAGCGCACCCATCTGTGGTCAAGTGAACTCGGTGCTGAGCATGATTCCAGGCTACAGGTTTGTTTTGGGTCTGTTCCTCACATTTCCTTTTCTTTGGGGCTGAACAGGCTATCCAGGGCACTTTCTCATGGTGATAATAGAAGCACAAGAAGACAGACCTAATTCCACAAGCATTCAAGTTTTTGTTTGCATCCAGTCACACAGCCAACCCAGCAGGAAAATATTCTCCATGTCTACTCAGAAGGAAAAGGACATACATATAGGGAAGGGTAAACAATTGCAAGTAATTCTGCAATCCACCTTATAGACTTTTTTTTTTACTCTACTCTTCATAGCATTGCCACAGAATATCAGGTATTTCCCAGTCAAGCATACTATGTATCCACAGACTTTCTAAGTTAACAGCAAAATGGCCTGGGAACTCTATTCTTTTGAGGCAGAGCATCTGCCTTGAACCTGACTTGCTAATACACCAAGAACATTTGTGAGGTTAAAAAAAAGTAATGTTTCCAGATGAAAAAACTGGATCATAGGGGTAGATATTTTCTTACAAGAGAGTTGGGTTTCTGCAGTGCACTATGGAGTGAGCTGGAATAAATGAAATAGGAAAACCACTCAAGGTATCTTTTCCTGGTTACTAATATAATTTTTCTCACCTACGTTTTACAAATGGGGCCATAATAAAACTGGCCCTGGACTTTTCTCACCCAAGTGTTTGCTGATTCGACCTTTAAACCACAGGGTTAGCAAGACCCATTTACTCTGGCTAGTTCTGCAAATTCTTCCAGTTTCATAATTCAATCAAAGATAATAGTAAATGGAATGAGAGGCTGCTCCTGGGAAAGCCAAATGCAGAGGGGAAACAAAAATAAGGGAAATCAAAGACTTAAATTTTATGTATGCCTTGAATTGGTTTGGCAGGGAACCAAATAGAAAAAATTTCTTTCCCTCTTTAGCTGGCATATTTCCACATCACAAAAGCATTGTGCATTCTAGTTCAGCTCTGCAGCTTCCTCTCACGAAAGACCCAGCCTTAGGAAAGGCCTAGATACAAAATGCAAGTTTCAGACGGAGGTGTTCAGGAAACCAGTTGGTGGCTTGCTTCGTGCATCCAAGGGTATCTTGTACCCGGAAGAAGAGGCTCCCAGGAACCCACCAGTCAATAACTGAGAGCAAAACAACATGGTTCACATCAAGGCCTCCTCCAGTGTGATGGTTGAGAGCATGTGAGAGAAACCGGGATTCAAATCCTGAAATTTCTACTCACTGGCTGTGTGAACTTGAGCACATTACTTAACCTCTCTGAACCCCAGTTTTCTCATCTGTAAATTTGGAAAGTAATGACACTTGCCTCTTAGGGTTGTGATAGATTAAAGGAAATGGTACATGGATAGCATTTGCACACTGCCTGAGTAAGAGTCAGCTATCATTACTAGAAGTTTCTCGAGGGAGCTTTGTGCAATCACAAGGACTACTGTCCACCTAATTTCCAACTTTCCCCTACTTATTAGAACTCAAAATAACAAAATATGTATTTCTTCATAAACACTGAATATTTACAAGTGCTGCATTCAATTTACCTGTGGAAATCTGTCCAAATCTACCCAAAGAGCACACCCCCGAGGTCATCAGCAGCAGCGCACCTGCAACCAGGTGAGTCACACACCAAGCTAGACACGGATGGACTTGGCAAGAGGGGGCCCTGCCTTGGGCCTCACACATACTTAAAGGACCCATCTGGCCCTTTCTTGGCCACTCAACACCCCCACCCCCACCCCCACCCCAAATGAGTGAGAAAATCACAGGCTGAGGAGTAGCCACTCAGCCGACAAAAAAAACACCTTCAGTGTCTGGGATCCAGCTTTCCCTGTCCAGAGGGCCCCCAGGCCAGCTTCCAGGACCTGTGGGGCCTTTCCCTTATCTACCTCCATGATGGCCTGTGCTTCGAAGGTGTACATTTTAGGCCCAAGAACTGATCAAGAGGTAGCTGTTTGCAGGATGTGTGGTAGAGCTTAAAGGTGCCAGCTAGGGTGCTCACCCTCATACGCTCAGAGCCCTTGCAATGCGGAACACAGCTGAGTGTGAGGTGGCAGGGTTCGCATGGAGGCTGAGGACTAGACTTCCCCCACTCGCAAACTCACAGGAATCCAACAAATTCCAGTTCAAATCGAGCTCTCCAGGTTGTGTCGAAGAGTATTTACCAAGAGGGCAGGATAAGATATTTATTTAACAGTTTACAAATTGTATAAATACAATGTAAATATTTGTAAACTGTAAATATTTAAACATCTGGTAGAGAGGCCTCCATGTATACTCTTGCTTCTAGCCCTGCTAATGTTAGGGCAGGTCTGTCATCTAGTAAGTCCCAGAAATTCAATCAATATTGACGGGACTCTAGTATTTCTCCCATTTATTCACTTAAAAAATCTTTGGTGACAGAACTCACAGCTAGTTCACCCAAACCCCAAACACCACCATACCAACCAGGGACATGGGGAGCATAATGGTTGTCTCATTTTGGCTCACCAGTTCTAATCATGGCAAAAGGCCCACGGAGCTCCAGCATTTCTGGAATCCCTGGGCTTACACCACACCCCAAAGCCTAGGGCCCCAGTTCGGAGAGTGTAGTGGACAACATTTTCCAAAAACGGCTGCAACACTATTTCCCTTTCCACATGTTCTTCCAAGACCTTGCCACTCCCCTATCAAAAGGAAGAGTCCACGTCCCTTCCTCTTGACTCCCATCAGTGGAGTACATGGAAATAATGCCACGAGATTTCCAAGGCTAGGTCGCAAATGGCAACACAGCACCTGCCAGGCTCCCTCCTTCTGGGGACATGCCTCTAGGGATTCCTGAATCCCTTTTTAAAAAGTCTCACTACTCTGAAATTGACATGCTAGACAGACCACATGGAGCCACCCAGGAAAGATGAAAGAGATACCTGAGGAAAAGACCCACCCTGGGGAACGGCCATGTAATTTGAGAGAGGGCCACAAAGATAGAGGCCAGCACCAAAACCACAGGGGCCCCAGGTCAGATTTTCTGTGTTTGCACAGACTAAGTTAAAAGACTGGCTCTGAATGCTAGGTGGGGAGGTAGTTTATGAAGGCAATCTGTTCACACTACTTTCCATGGCAACTAATTGTTGTGATGCCCAATTGGCTACTAATAGGCACCACTCTCTGAGAATCTGGTACAAGGACCCCTTCTTGGCTCTGTTCTCCACCAAGTAGGCCCAGATCCTGCAGCGTCAGCAGATTTCTCCAGCAGATATGCACCACCAAGCCTTGGCCTCAAGCCAGGCTCAGACCAGAGGCTTCACACAAGGCTGGCCTGTTGACTCTTCCAGCGTCTCAGGTTTGGTCATGCGAGTCCAAGGGTCGGTCATGCGCGAAGGGGCCCCCAATCAAATCCCTGGCCCCTCCTAGATTTGGGAGGGCTAGAAGGAGCTACATATATGAAAATACTGGCAAGGACTTTCAACACTCTCACAACGAGTCAGGCATATGCAGGTCATAGCTCTTTGTGGGGAAAATGAAAAAAAAATCCATTTATATCTTGTTTTTCTTTATGCAACTTTTCACAGGGCACATCAGCTCAGCCATCACCCTTGCACTTTGGCCTAGAAGTTGTGTGGCCTCAGGAAAGAATCAAAAATGCAAGTGCCCACCAGGGCCTTGTAGAAGATGTGAACAAGTGTACCAGGCTGGAAGGGGTCACTGATGGCTTGAAAAAGAGGCCCCTTCTAAAGGGGACCTGGCCATCAAGGAGCTGCCAAGGGGAAATATCAGCCCAGTCTTGACAGATCTTGACATTTTTCCCTCAAGAAGCTAGAAAAAGCTCCCCACTTTTAAAATATTGGCAACCAAAGGGGAACAATAGGTGCCAGCCCCAAATCTTATGGCCTTACTACTTCAGTGTGTGCAAGCTGACATCCAGTAACTACATCTCTGTGTCTGGGGGTTTCTCTGAAACATTGGAAGACCCCTCTGCCTTGGGAAGAGGCAAGAATTGTCAGGGAATTACTGCCCTCAGCAATTGATAGAATTTGGTGGATAAATGCCCCAGCTCCCTCCTCGTTACTGGAATAACTCTGAGGCTGGTGTCCTACAATGATTTCCAGACTTTCCAGCAGGATTAAGCACATGGTTAACAAATTCGATCATCAGCCTTTAATTGTCTTCCATCCTTTTTCTCCCTCCTGCCCCAAGTCCTCCGCTGACATTTCCTAGGATCATTTCTCATATAAGCTGTGTACACTTGAATCTTGAAACCAGTTCAAAATTTCATAAACACACAGGGCCGTTCCATAAGGTCACCCATGAGAGGGAGTACACTGAGGTTAAAATCCAGCCAAGCTTCTCCCACCAAGTCCTGCACCTTAGCACCAGGCTGAGAGTAGTGTCAGCTGCAAGACAGAAATTTACACATAGATGGCAGATGTACATAGCAGGGGCTTTGAAAACACGTCTGAGGCCAGATTTGGCTCCTGGGTCACCAATCTATACCTTCTGATTTAGAAGATGGTAGAGTTTGCTGTTCCTGTGAAACCAGGCTCAGCGCTCATGGCCAGAACCCATCCTGCTTCCTGTCCCATTGAGGCCAGTCATCTACCAGAGTTCTTTTATTTGCTCCACTATCTCTGATCAAAATTCCATCTCAGGAAGGTAGTAAATTAATCCTTTACACAGTTTATATGATGGACCATAGGTAAAAATATTGCCCAATGTAAGGGTATTTGTATTGTTTGGAAATCAAAAAGTCAACACAAACCTTCCTATATTCATTCATACAATCAATATTTACTGAACATCTGGCCTTATTCCATGTACTTGGGAATACATGAGTGAATAAGGATCTTGCTATTGTATCACTCACACACCAGGTAAGGCAGAGAGTCAATAAACAACAAGCATAATTTCTTTTAAACAACTTTATTGAGATATAACTCACATACCAGAAAACTCATCCATTAAAAGTGTATAATTTAATGGTTTTTATTGTATTCGGAGTTGGGCAGCCATCATTTTCATAACCCCAAAAGGAGACCATGTACGCATCAACAGTCACTCCTTATTCCATTTTCTCCCTCACTTCAACCTCTGGCAACAATTAATCTACTTTCTGTCTCTATAGATTTGCCTACTCTGGACATTTCATGTAAGTGAAATCATCCAACATGTGGTCATTTGCGACTGGCATAATGTTTTCAAGTCTATCCATATTGTGATACATATCGCTCGTTCCTTCTTAACGCCAAATGATATTTCATTGTATAGGTACACCACATTTTAATTATTTACTGATCAGTTGATGGGCATTTGGGTTTTTATATTTTTTGGTTGTCAAGAATAGTGCTTCTGTGCACAGTCATGTACAATTATTTGAGTGCCTATTTCAATATTTCAGGGTATATACCTACGTGTATAATTGGTAATCCTACATTTAGCCTTTTGAGGAACCACCAGATGTTTTCCACAGTGACTGCACCATTTTACATTTCTACCAACAATTTCTGTTTCTCCGCATCCTTACCAACACTTGTATTTTTGTTTTTGTTTTTTTGTTGTTGTTGTTTGTTTGTTTTTAATTATAGCCTTCTGAGTAGGTGAGAAGTGATATTGTGTTGGGATTTCAATTTTCATTTCCCTGATGACTAACGATGTTGATTAAGTATCTTTTCATGTGCTTTTTGGGCATTCATAAATCTTCTTTGGAGAAATGGCCATTTAAGTCCTTTACCCATTTTTAATTGATTTGTTTGTGGTTTTGTTGTTATTGAATTATAAGAATTCTTTATATATGGTGGATATTATCAGACAGGATTTGCAAATATCTTCTCTCATTCTGTAGGTTTCCTTTTCACTTTCTGGATGGTATCATTTGCAACAAAAGTTTTTTAATTTTGATGTTCAATTCATCTATATTTTCTTTTGTCACTTACACTTTTGGTGTCAAGTAAAAGAAAGCTTTGCTTCACTCAAAGTCACATAGATAAACCATTATGTTTTCTTCTAAGAGTTTTAGAGTTGTAGTGCTTACATGTAGGTCTATGATGTATTTTGAGTTAATTTTTGTATATCACATAAGGTAAGGGTCCAACTTTACTCTTTTGCATGTAGGTATCTAATTGCAGCATCACTGGTTGAAAAGAGTTTTCATCATTGATTTGATTTTGGTAAACATACATGTAAAGGTTTATTTACAGACTTCCAATTCTATTCCATTGATCTATATACCTAACATTATGTCAACATCACACTGTCTTGATTACTATAGCTTTGTAAACTTTGAAATTTTGAAGTGTGAGTCCTCCAGTTTTGTTCTTCTTTTTCAATGTTGTTTTGGCTATTCTGGGAATTTTGAATTTCCATACAAATTTTAGAATCAGCTTGTCTATTCCTGCCCAAAAAAAAGGCCTTTGAGATTTAATAGAATTTACAATGAACCTGTAGATCAACTTGGTTAGTATTGCCATTTTAACAATATTAAATCTTCTAACACATGAATACAAGGTGTCTTCGCATTTAATTTCATTCAATGATATTTTCTAGTTTTCAGTGTACAAGTCTTATACTTTTTTGTTAAATTCATTCCTAAGTATTTTATTCTCTTTGATAGTATTGTAAATGGAATTTTGTTCAACACTAAATGATATTGAAATATTGTTCTCTTAATTTCACTTTTGGATTGTCCAATACAATAATTTTATATATTGATCTTGTATCCTGCAATCTCACTGAATTCATTCATTAGTTTTAATGGATGTTTTAGTGGCTGTCTTAGGATTTTTCTACATATCATCTCATCTGCAAATAGAGACCATTTTACTTCTTCCTTTTCTTTTTGTATGCATTTTATTTCTTTTTTTTTACCTAATTGTCCTGGAAAACATAACTTTTAAAAAGTAAATAATACAATGTGTTAGAAGGTGAAAGTGCAATGAAGAAAAGCAAAAGTATATCAAAGTAAGAGAAATTAGGAATACTGGTGGTTAGAGTTGTAATTTTTAATTGCTCTTCAATGAGAAGGTAACATTTTGAAGAAAGACCTAAAGGAGGTGAAGGAGTTGAACATGTTGAACATCCAGGCAGTGGGAATAGCCAGGACAAAGAGCTGAGGAAAGAACAGCCGGGGGCCACTGTGGCTGAAGCAGAGTTAGCAAGAACATTCTACATAGAGTCTTGGAATTGGAGAGTCTGGATCAGAAGAGTGACCCGAACTGACCTGGGGTTTTGAAAGAATCTTTGTGCTTGCTGCACAGAGAACATATTGGAGGAAATAAAGGGAGAAACAGAGAGACTACTTGGACCAGGATGGTATCCACAGAGGTGATGAGAAGAGATTGAATTCTAGATATATTTTGAAGATAGTGTTGACAGGATTTGTTGACAGATTAGATGGAGAGTATGAAAAAGAGGAGTCAAGATGAGTCCAAGGTTTTTGGCCTAAGCAACTGAAAGGTTAGAGTTGTCATCAACTTAAATGGGAACAGCTAGAGAAGGAGCAGGTTTTGAGGGGAAACTCAGGATTCATTTTGCACACATTGAATTTGAAATATCTACTAGATCTCCAAGCAGAGATCTCAAATAGAGAATTAGATATACAAGTCTTGAGTCAGAGCGTTTGAAATATAAATTGAGAATTTTTGTCATCTAGATAGCATTCGAAGTCATGTGATGGAAGGTGATCGCCAAGTCAGTGAGCGTCCACAGAGGAGAGACAAAGACTGAAGCCTGAAATGTGAAGCCTTTAAGGATCAATGGGTTGGGAAGAAGAGAATGAACCAGGAAACGAGGGTGATGAAGCCACCAGTAAAAATAGAAGGAAAACCAGGAGAGTGCGATTACCTGAAGACATGTAAAGAAAGTGTGTGAGGCAGGAAGAAGTGATCAACTACCTCAGCCATTTCTGAATGGTAGAAAATGAGGACTGAGAGCTGACCACTGGCAAATTAATCAAGGGGAGAGCTTACCATTTCACATACCACAATGGGGAAAGGCAGTTTTTTGGTCTGTTGTTGGGAAAGGGCACAGGTGGGAAGGGCTATGGGACAAAGGTGAGGGCTATGTAAAAGCAAGCTGCCAGAGATAGTTTCTCCCTAGAGTCTGTTTAGTTATCTATTGCAGCATAACAAACTATCCAAACTCAATAGCTTGAAACATTTATCATCTCACAGTTTCTAAATCTGGGCATCGCTCAGCTGAATCCTCAGCTGCAGTGTCTCTCCAGGTGGCAATCAAGGTGTCAGCAGGAGCTGTGGTCTTATCTCAAGGCTCACCTGGAGAAGGATCTGTTTCCAAGCTCACACACATAATTGTTAGCAGGACTCAGTTCCTCACTGGTTGCTGGCCAGAGGGGGCCCTCAGTTCCTTACCATATAGGCCTCTCCATAAATCAGCTCCAAATATAGCAGATGGCTTCTTCAGAGGGAGCAAACAAGAGAGCAGAGGTAATACCAGCAAGAGACAGAGAGCCACCAAGATGGAAGTCGATCTTTTTGTTACTTAATCAACAAAGTGACATCCTAGCACTTTTGCTGTATTCTATTCATTAGAAGCAAGTCACTCAGTCCTACCCACAATCAAGAGAAGGAATTACACAGGAGTCCAAGTTCCAAGTGGTGACAATCATTAAGGGCCGTGATAGAAGCTGGTCCCCATAAGCAGGTACAGTGCTACAAACTGAGTGAAAAAAAAAAAAGCTAACATGGACTAGCATTTTGTCAGTACATATTAATAATGAAAAGCAAGTAAAATAATTCTACTCAGGAAACTAACTTATCAGTGAGACTCTTTGTCAGTACTTTTATGCAAATCCAGATCTTATTATGCCAAATAACTTACCAGAGGAGAATCTCTAGCCAGCTGATGGTTTTATTCAACCTAGGGCATTAATATTCTTTGTAAGCACCACATATAAATTAAAAATTCTTTGAGCACAGGGAATCAATCTTCTTACAACACTGAACACCAGCATGGCTCTCTGAGGTCAAATTTGGGCTCTGCCACTTATGTCACCTGGGTGATTTGGGGCAAGTCACTCAACCCCTCTGTGCTTCAAGTGCCACATATGTAAAATGCAATTATTAATGCCTACCTCCCAGACTGCTGGATTGGCTAAATGTGGTACTGTATGTAAAGATGCTGAGCACAGTATTTGGGCATCTGGCCCATGGTAAATGGTCAGTCAAAGGTTGTCATTATTACTGCTATTTTTATGAACATTCACTATAATAATTGAAGAAATTTGTATGGAATAAAAAGGTTAAGTGAACTAATGCATGAAAGATTCTGTACAACTATACACTGTACACCTGACTCATAATATCTTCAATAAATAGACATTGTTATTACTATTAATTTTATGGTGAAAATTATAATTACTGAAGAAATTCACTTGTGTAATTTTTCATTTACTTTGTTAAATTATATCTATTCTTCAAAACAGTCCTCAGCACACCTCCTCCTGGTATCACTTGGATTTGTTATGTCCATTTAGGTGCCTAAAAAAAAGCCTTACCTATCATTTATCTGAGTAAGAAGAATGTGTCATGCTATATCTCTTTCTGCTCAGACTGCTAAGTTCTATTCTGGAGTCTTTTCTTGGCATGCCCTACTTCCCCCATTTGATTGTGGCATCTCAAGGACTGAGCTGTGTTTTTTCCTCCCTTCACACACCCCCCAGGACCTAACAGTGTGTTCTGTACTCAGTCCTGTGCCACCCAAGCCACACGCTGTACAGCTCAGACCCAATAGCTTGGGAACACTGCCTGCTACTATAGCTGGGAAATAACTCCAGCTGGCTGCCCAGAGGGCTGTGGGGAGGGCAAGAGGTTGAGGAACAAACCAAAGCATACCCCTTGAAGGGCAAAGGCAAGCTGCGTAGTTGCATTTGATCTTACAAAGCGTGGTGGGGGCCAGGGGTAACAGCTGCTTCCATGCCAAGGCCACACACATGGCCATGCAGCTAAACAAAGGCTGGGCACTGCCGTAGTCCAGCCACTCCCTAGGGTGTGGTCACTTGACGGTGAGGGAAGCATTTGTGAATGAAGTTGGTCCAAAGGATAGGGGATGGTCTTGAATCAGCCAGGAGCTGTTAATGGTTTCAGGCAGTTAATTTAACCTCTCTGAGCTTCTCAGATGTCATAATGTTAACACTTACTGAGCATCTCCTGTGTACTGAGCATTGATCTTAGCATTGGCTAAATGCTAAATGACAGGTACAATTATTGTACCTATTTTACTGATGACAAAACTGAGGCGCAGGGGATGAGAAACTTACTCAGCTTCAAATAGCTCAAAAGTGGTGCAGGCAGGATTTGAATTCATGCACCCACTATAGTCCTAAACTCATGCACTAGCCAAGGTTCTCCGGACAACCAATGGGATATATAACAAGAGAGCTGTTATGAGGCATTAGCTCACGCAATTATGAAGGCTGACAAGTCCAAAGATCTGCAGGAAGAGTCAGCGAGCTAGTGATCTGGGAGGGTCGATGGTGTAGTTCCAGTCAAGGTCAGCAGGCTCAAGACTCAGGAAGACCTGAACTTTCAGTTCAAGTCTGAAGGCATGAAAAAGTCAATGTCCCAGTCTGAACACATCAAGGAGAAAAAATTCTCTCTTACTCAGGGGAAGGTCAGCTTTTTTGTTCTATTCAGGCCTTCAAGTGGTTGGATGAGGCCCACCTACATTAGGGAGGGCACCTGCCTTACTCAGTCTATCAATATAAATGTTAATCTCACCCAAAACACCCTCACAGACACATCCAGGATAATGTTTGACCATATATCTGAGAATCTTTGACCCAATCAAGTTGACACATAAAATGAATCGTCAAATAACACCTCACAAGTGTTATTTGAGAATTAAATGAGACATTATATGTTAAAGTGTTTTGTTTTGTGGTTTTAAATTTTAAAAGGTCTAGAAAACAGTGACCAATAAATGCTAGCTAAAAAGAAAAAGAGATAAGAAGAGGTGAGTGACTCAGTTTCGAGTGCCAATAAGTGGGTTTGGGGTTCAGAGTTTGGCATGGCTTTTAGTAAAAGCTTTCACTTGATCTTTTATTGTTAAATGTGTAGGGTTGGGGAGCCCTCCTGGACAAGACAAATCCATGCAGAGGACACTAGACTGCCAGTATTTAGTACTAAAAGGTCATGAGAGAAGAATCATCCATTCATTCAAACCGAGTTTCAACTGGCATTTATTAATTGCTTGCTGCCTGCCAGGTGATGTTCTGGAATCTCATCATCTATTCCTCTACTATAACTTTCACAGTGCACTGAGTACAAGTTGCCATCATTCCCATGTGGCAGAGAAAGAAATTGGGCAAAGAGATCCAGCATGGCTTACTCAGGATCTCTCAGCTGATAGGTGATAGAGTAAACATCTGAATATCTGAATTCAGATCCACTTGCCCCAAAACGAGTGCCCAGCTTCTGTTCCACAAGTTTCTACCTGGTTTCCGGGGATTTGGTAATGACACCCTAACTCAAGGATAAGCTGTTTTGTCCTTAGACACCTTCCACAAACTCACTTCTATCAAGACAAAATAATTATCCTTGGGCTTAAGTTTTGGAAATTGCCGCTTTGTAACCTGTTCACTCAAGCAAAGAGGGAAAACATCAGATATTTCAGTAAGAACTGCTTTTCTTATTCCAGTCCATCCATTTATCCTCTGAGGTAATAGGAGGAGAACTCTCAGTGAAGTTTGCAGGGGAGAGAAAATTTTCCCTCTTTCACCTCTTAGATCTTCTGGCTGACCTAAGAATTAAATTGACATGAGATAGATTAGCCAGAGAAAATAACAAAATTTATTAAGTATGTACATATAGGGGCTCAATAAGAATATGGGCCATGAAGAGAGATGGTCAGTTGAGGCCTCTATGCCATCTTGAGCTAAGAAGAAATGGGGGTGTAGCGATTTAGACTTCAAAGGGCAAGAAGGCAATTTACAGGTGGATGAGAAAGAGCAAACAGTAAACTCTTGCTGGACTTTCTGGGCCACCCAGAAATAAAGGGAAACAGAGGGGTCTCCAACCAACCCAGTCCTAGGCTCTTCTCTGCCTGCCACACTTAGTTCATATTATACTGAGATGATAGCTCTCTTCCTTTAAGCAAGTTTTTCTATCTGAATTTCTTTAGGCAGCTAAAAGGGAGGTAAAACGCTGTTCTCAAATCTCTTGTTTCTTAAAAATAAGTAGCTTAAAATCATCAGTGTCCCAAAAAAGGCAAGTTTCATTCCCTCCCTGGGCACTTGCTCTACTCCACGGTCAGACGGACATGGAGGGGTTGGTTGTCACCTCCGTGGAAGAGCTCTCTGTGGAAGATGGAAAACCTGGACTCAGAGCCTTCCTGCAAGGCAACCCATGCAGAAGTCAGGATGCCACTCTGCAGAGGCAAACACCCAGGAATAGGGAGGCAGAAGTGGCCTGCTTCAGGACAGAAGGTAGACACAGAGGGTCTTTGGGGTGTGGGGGGTAGTCATAAAACCACAGGCCATCTAAAGAGATGGACCTTTCAAGAGAAGGGAATGCAGATGGCCTGAACTTAGAGCAGTTTCCCACTGTCCCCAAGGCTGAGGAATGGTCTCAGTGGGGGTTGTTTGGACAAGCTCATCAAAAGAGTCTGGAGTGGGTTTAAACATTTAGAAACTAAGATAAGAATGGAGGGCGAATACCCCAATGCTATTCTCTTCCTCTGGGGTCAGCTCTATTCTAAGAGCCTTTCTGGCCAGGTTAACGACCTCTGCCTCCAGAGAAGCCAAGACCAGGAAGGCAAGTAGTTTGGCAAAGGCCAGGAACCATCTCCAGAAGCCTGGGCTGTCTCTTGTCACTTTCCTACAGTACATGGGGTTAGCATTCCTGTGTGCTTGGGGAAGGTTCTCTAAGGATAATAAGCACAATATGAAGCAGAGCTCCCTCCAGACGCACTCAGAGTGGGGAGAACAACAACCAGGACTCACTCATAGTCCAGACCTCTCAGAGGAGGGCAGGAGTCCCAGAAGTTTCATTTCTTTTGCTCAGTTTGGAGATATTTTTCCCCAAAATCATTTTGTTCAGCCCATCTTCAGCTGTGAACTGGCAAGACTTACAACATTGGTTCTCATGAGCTTTAGGAATCCAGCTTCCTAATTTTTTCCAATTCCAAATATAAAACAAACCAAAAAAGCATTAAAATAATTTAAACTTCAAAGACTTTCTAATTCCTAGTGGCCACAATAAAATCAAATAAGAATCAGTCTGCTAGCTAGCTTGGGTGCACTCTCTTTCTCTCTCTCTCTCTCTCTCTACCCACCTCCCCTCCTCCCAACACCCCCCACCTTTCATTTTCCTTCCTTATTTAAGGAGAGGAAAATAAAAGCAAAAAGAACACAGAGCCTATGCAATTCCAGGAAATGTTTGCATGAAGCTTCTTTAGCTTCTAACTAACATTTGCAACTGAGGATTAGTAGAGCAGCATCTTGTAATCACCGCTGTTGCCCCATTTGCGGCTATCTCAATGAGGCCAGTAAATCTTGAAATTACAGGCTGACCACCCTGGAGAACTGAGACAGAGTCAGCCACATCTCTCAAAGGCACTGCCCTAGGCGATTCCCGCCTCCTTGAGATGACTTGCTCGCAAGGGAAAAGGACCCGCCTGGGAGTGATTCCCAGACCTCACTGTGGCTTGGAAGTAAATAAAACCAGGGTGGGTGGCCCAGGACACCCTGCACCCTTGTGAGTGGAAGGAGAGGCAGCGAGGTCAGAGAGTCCCTGTCACAGCTTCCATCATTTCTCCCCAGTCTGGAACTCCTAGCTATGGCCCCAGAGATAGACAAGAAGACAGAGACAAGGAACTAAGAAGGGGAACCTAGAAATACCTTACAAAGGAGATTTTTGCCTCTTGAAATACTGTTTTTCTCTGTCAAGGAGTATAACAGATATCTGCAGAAGACGTTCAGGTTAACCCAACACACTATTTATTAAATGGAGATCAAGATTTAATTTGATCTTTAACCATAATCTTAATTATGACTTTAAAATGAGCATTTATGATGGATCTTCAGAACATATGCCTATTCTAGACCTCTAAAAATGTCAAAATAACAGACCTATTGAATGTTGCTCAGGAAGCCATCTGGACTATTTTTGAAATGAGACTCTTGATGTACCTCTCACACACATAGGGACAAAGATACACCATGAATGATATTTTTCCATTTTCTCTTTGCAGGTACCTTAAACAGAGGCTCTTTTTGTTATTTTCCCCTGTGACCTAAGACTTTAAACACCACACATAAGTACATTAAGATATGACCAGGACTATGAAATGATAAAGGCCCTCCCAATACCAAGAGTCTATGACAATAAGGTATAATCTCAGTGTTCTGTGTGTCACTTGTGGATTTCATGATTTTGCCCTTATATAATTCATTTCATTTGGCTTTTTAAATTTGACTATAGATACTTATAAAATCTGTTTCACTACTGCCTTTATCAATGCTGCTATTTACAAATGCTCAGCAGCATATGATTTTGTAGTTAATTAGTATAAATAACACAACTGGGTCAAAGATTAAAATAATATTCCTCATGCCATTTAGCACCTATCAATGGCCTGCAATCCAGATGTTCCATCTGATCTAAACTTAGCTGGGGTCTACCAGCCCCTCCACTGATCATCCTAATTTCCCACATATGTTCCTTTTCAGCATCTCCAGAATAGGTGCCATGGGGATCTGGGTGGCTGTGCGTGTGTGTGTGTGTGTGTGTGTGTGTGCGCGCGCGCGCACGCGCGTGTGCGTGTAGTCGGACATGGGTCTTTGCTTTCTTCTGAAGACAATGACCTAGAATGTTAGGTGACTTGCCCAAGCCACAGAGCAAAAAAAAAAAAAAACAGAAAACAAATCAAAATGATTTCTTCCCACTGTTTCTTCCAAAGTGCCCCCGACATCGGAGGTCTGAGAAGCACCATTCAGACCTGCTGCACTTCCATTTCAGAGGAAGAGCGACCCTTCAACCAAAATTGGTTGCCCTACTATATAAAAACTTTCTACATACAGAAAAGAAGTTCTGAAATATGTAGGGGGAAAAAATGATAGGGAGGAGAAAAGGGAGGGGAGAGGTAAGAAGAGAGAGAGAGAGGAAGGAAGGGAGGAAGAAAAGATCGCAGGGGAAGTTGTGGAAAGTTTGTTTTGCAAAGAGGTTGTATTTTAGCTGCTCCAGAAGCTGCTGGGAAGGAAAGGGTGGAAGGAAGCAAGGAAGAATTCACTCACCACCGGTGGTCAGTTTGGAGTTGTTTACAGCGGGAGTGCCCCCAGGGAGCGCTGCTCTTGTGCCCTGCAGACTTCAAAGTGCCAGTTAGACATTAACATACTGATCCCTCCACAATTCCCACCCCCAATCTGGGGGAGCCTGGGGTTAGGAAGGCAGTCTTCCAGGGGGAAACTGAGGGGAAAAAAAACAGCCAGTGAAAAACTGGGAATGACTCCCAAGACTGCCACTAATACTCATTGCTAACATTAACCATCAAAGATACTGTGCCTTTTCGTCAGCGGGCTGGCCTGCACACTCCAGTGTTTAAAGGAGACAGTTTTCTTTGGGGACAGAGACACAGAAAGTCCCAAGTGAATAATAAAAATCAGGAGTTTCGAGATCACTTTCATTCAAGGTGGGCAGACTCAGTTGGCCCTTACTAAATTCCTAAGGACCGGCAACATCCTGGCATGCCCTGCCTGCAGTACCCCAAATATTTGTATCCATTCAATGCTTGGATTCTCTCTCATCTCTTATGGAGAAAAGACTGCTGGAAATTCAGACACCCTGTGGAGGGAACTGGTGCCAAGTCGTCTGGGGCCCCCTCCCCGGGGAACCAGGAAGCATAGCCAGCCTTGTCACCATACCCTAAAGTAGGATGGATGACCCTGGTAAACCGATCCTCGCTAATGTAACCATAGGTGCGATTTCATATAAATACATCCATCCAGACATTTCACATCAGCACAACGCCTTTCCCTGAGGCTGGCTCTGCGCACCCCGCTGCCTCCTCCACAGCCTCAAACTACCCGGGTTAATGACATGCTCGGAGTGGGGACCGGAGTGTGTTAAGTGTCTTTGTAATGGCAAATAAGGGGCCCCCAAAGCCTTCTCTTTCTTCATTTATCATTTTCTATAATGCACCTATCACATCCCCTGCTTCTCACCTCTTTGCCAAGCTAAATAGCCTTAGTCCTGCTAATCTCTCCTCAGATGGAGACCATCCCATCAATCTAATCATCCAGGAAAGCAGGCCTTCCCTGACCATGCCTTGGGTGCTTGGCACAGCGCATGTTATAAAACACACAGCAGATAATGGTAGAACCACTGTCGCGGGGTGCATTATAAAATGCAGATGTTGTTACAATAATGCGTCTGTTGTGAAGTTTCAGCTGTAAATTCACCAGCATGAGAAAGGAATAAAGGCCATTTAATTTGCTCATTAACCCCACCCTCTCTCCCCTTTATCCTTTGTCTCCATTTGGCACATTGAAATGTCTGGTGGAAACTGGAAAAAGGGGACTGGGCACTGGCTTTGCCAAAATAACATGAAATTAAATCCCATTAGCTTCTTGAATCAATCTTAAAAAGTTAAAAAAAAAAAAAAAAGAACATCATGGCTGGAGTTACACACATTGTCTGTGTGCATTTTTTAAAGTAATAGGATCCCTTCTGAGGCCCCTAGACCTGATTTAGCATCCCCCAGATGACATATCGATGCAAACTGCCCATTCACCCTTTCCTCTCAATCACCCAGGCGGGTATTGACAAAGAATGTCATGAACTTCTTAATATTTTCAACATATCCTAAATTTTCGTAGTATTCTGCTTTTGGAAAGTGAAAGCATCAAAAATTTCTACAACTTTAAAGAAGAGCAACAGTGGGCTAAATCTCAGCACATTTCAGGGGTGCTAAAGAGGTCTCTGAGGAAAGCAGATGCACTGAGACCATCACTTGGGCCACCAAGGAAACCAAATTTTTCCTTTTATCCCTCCCTTCTCTCAATCATCTTCAAAAGAAGGGAATAGTTCCAAGAGACAGGCAATACTAGAAAGAGGAAATATTAAGACGTTTATTATTTCTTAGGATTTCAATGTCTGCCCTAGAGCAAAGAGCTGAGTTTGAGCCTTGAAAGCAGTCAGTTATGCTCCACACCCAAGCAGGAAATCTGCTCTCCCCAGGCAAGAACTGAGAAACCCCACTGTTTCTAAGGTTGGCTCCTAAATAGCCCTCATCATGGGCAGTAAATAGCCTAGGAAAGACACAGGTCCCAAGTTACTTAGTGATCCATGCTTCTTCAACAGGTCCAGATAAGAAACCTGGAGGACTACCAGAAAATCCTCAATTTTAAGCATTAGCATGGACTCGATGGTAAGCAATTGAAAATATTAAGGCAAGCACTTTGAAAAAAAAAAAAAGAGAGAGAGAGCACAGTAATTTCTGAGCTTGTGACTAGCCCCTTCAGAAGTCCCACAGATCTCCATGCACATGTTCCCTTCTCTGCAAGTCAAGTTTAACATGCATCTTAGTGGGCCACAGCCCAACTCCTAAGAACACAGAGCTTGGAAATGGGAGGTTTGTAAAAATGGAATTAATGCCAATATTGCAGAGGTCTGAGTAGGAAGTAGCTGAGCATCACAGGAAGCTGCTCAGAGGACCACAAGACCCAGGATTGGAGTCCAGGTGTTTCAAGAACAATCCCCACGAGGTTCGGGAGCCAAGACATGAAAAATATCAAGAGTCAGGACCCTTCCTGTCATAGACAAGGGAGTCTTCCTTTCTCCCTTAGTTTGAGTTCCCCCAGAAGCAGACCCTGAGATAAGAATCCAAGTGTAAGTAATTTATTTAGCAAGTAAACCTAGAAAACACCAGCAGAAGTGGGAAGTTAGAAGGGGTACAATAGGCCATCAATCAGGCCTGCAGCATTGAGCCAGCTACCACTGTGAACAACTGGAGATTGATCCCTCCGAGGAATTCTGGAAAATGACCATAGAACATATGCCTCAGAAACATCCTACCCAGTGGGAGCAGGCATTATACACCAATTCCCTACAGTCATTGGTTGGGAGCTGCTGGGAGAGAGGAGTGGTCATGAATTCCCTGTATTTCCCCATGCCTTGTATAGAACTCACTCCAATAGATAAAAGAAGCCCTTAGACAAAGAGGTACAGGGGCTGGCTGTTGGAAATTGGCCTGCACTCAAAGGGCATAGGTGAGGTGTATTGCTCACAACCATGGTTGCACCCTCTTCACGATGGGCTCTGGTCCTTTTCATTGATGCTTAAGCATCAGACACAGTGGCTGACCTCAGCCTTTAGAAAAAAATTAGGTACTGTCTCTACTAAATACTTATATATCAGGCAGTGTGCTAGGTGCTTGTTATTTGCTCCTCCCAACAAACTTATAGGTAGGTACTGTGATGACAGAGAAGTAAATTGACCATCACAGTCTGAGTAGTTTCTGCAAAGTCCTGCCACTTATAAGGCTGGGACTCAACCTAGAGTTCATGGTCATAACCTCTGCCTATGTGGCTAGTACAGAATGCCTGCTCTGTCACACTCCCTTCTGCAGGTTCCTGTCCCACCAATTGTCCTTCTAGAAGGCAATCTAAGGTTTTTGTAATATGTGACTGAGCCTTCCCACCTCATCGCAAATTTTTGGACTAGGTACTGTATGATCTGACTTGAAAAGATGAACTCTTAAATCAAATTTCTATCCTGGGATAATAACTGGAGACCTAGTAGTTAGCAAAGTGAACTAGGGTAGGGGAGGCTAGTTACATATGAAGTGGACATTCTTTGTGTTTTGCCTTTTTACTTCTTTTTTTTTTTTTAAAGAACTACCTTCTCTGTTATGCAATCTTGGTACTACTGTTTGTCGAGGTGTCAAGATACCTTGTCATTCATGGCCCGAGATACCAATGACCCACACTAGGATAACTGAACTCCCTCCCTCTGAGGAACTTGATTCTTGAGTGGAGTTGCTCCAGGACAGAAAACAGTTCAGTCTTTCTTGCCACCTGGATCTACAGCCTTTTCTAGGGCTTTTGAGACATCTTTGATGCCACATGTTGCCTGGCAGCAATGCTGCTGGTATCCTGACAAACCCTTGGTACCCACTGCTCCCTTACTCACTGTTCTAGTTATCTGGTGTTAATTAGCAGAGTAAAACAACAGTTTATTATCTGTCATGGTTCTAGGGTTGACAGGATCAGCTGGGTTGTTTCTTCTTTCGGTTCTTCATACAGTTACAGCCAGCCTATAGCAGAAGTGAAGGTTTCTTTCTTCACCTGCATAGCACCTGGGCTAGAGGAACAGCTAGAGGCTGGCCAGGCATCTCTCATTCTCTCCATGTGGCCTCTTCCTATGGCTAGCGTGGGCTTCCTCACAGCATGACGGTTTTGGAGTAGTTGGATTCTTTCATGGCTGCTATTTTCTCCCAGAATGAGTATTTCAAGAG
Source organism: Eidolon dupreanum (assembly GCA_028627145.1). Lineage (NCBI taxonomy): Eukaryota > Metazoa > Chordata > Mammalia > Chiroptera > Pteropodidae > Eidolon > Eidolon dupreanum. The sequence goes on along the minus strand of CM053509.1, from coordinate 95,140,392 downwards.
ACTCAGGCATAAGCTGCAAGGCATTGCTTTCACTGTATTCTATTTCTCAAAAGTCATCAGCCCACCCAGCTTTAAGGGGGCAGAAGAATAGACTTCACTTCTCAGTGGGAGGATACCATGTGCCAACAGGGAATGAAGGAATTGATGGGTGGTAGGCACACTGGAGACAAAATACCACATAGCCACTGGCTCTTTATTTCAAATGCATGTGACTCTGCCTGAAGAACCATTCTCTGTCTGGAAGTAGACTCTGCCTGCCTGTGGCAAACAGAATTTCAGAGAGTTAACACTCTTGGGAGCAGTTCTTAACTACAGATAAATGGAAGTCTAAATACCCCAGCTTCCTCACGACTGTGTGGGTTAATCAGAGGTGGAATCTATACAGTTTCCCAGAGGCTCTCAGAGTGATTAGGCCTTCCTTGGTCGCCCAGAGTGGTAACTTGCTTCTCATCATACCTACAGTGGCTGCCTTACTTTTCCCTGATTCACTTTTACACTCCTGTACCTGGGCCTCCTGAGAGCTCCTCTCAAAAACAAAACAAAACAAAACAAAACAAAACAAAACAAAACAAAACAAAACAAAACAAAATCTCGCACCCTAATCCTTTACTCAGTCTGTTTCTGAGGTCACCTACCGAACACATACCCCATGTTCTCCCAAAATATTTCTTCTTGAGTAAGTTAGCCACTTTTGGTTTCTTTTGCTTTGCTTACAGCCAAAGTACAGTAAGTGATAGAATGTAGAAAGGGGCCAGAGAGAAGATGTGGGATCCATGATGTCCGAGTGCCAGCCAGAGTCATGGGGGAATATGACATGGAAGCCACAGAGGAGGCTGCTCTGTGGAAGGAAATGCAACAAGCCCACACACGGAGAAATGCCTCATCAGAGAGGCCACCTTGCAATTCTGTTCCAGTCCTCACTTGTGATTTCCCCTCTTTGCGGAATTTCTTGCCCATGTTATAAAAATGTGACTAAACCCCTTCCACGAAGCAAGCAATTCACAGACGTGAAGGGCCAAGTAGGGCCATGGAGACAATTCCTCTTGGCAGTCAGAGATCTCCACAGAAATCTTCTTCCCTCATGCCCCATTTCCCACAGGAGCTGGCTTTACCTATGAGCTCTGTGACTCAAACAGCATAGGTGACAACCTCTGGCCCCTGAACACCTCCATTAACAAGGCTTAAGAGGATTAACAGAAATGAGTTCCTTAGATTGCTTTCCTATTGCACCTGAGGACAATAAAATCAAGAAAATTTGAACTTTGATGGGCTATAGTGAAAGATATAGCAAGGGCTGATATAAGAGATGATGGGAACCCAGAGGGCAATCTGGGGGGCACTGTCTACATGAGGACAAGAAGAGACAGTACCTGTGGGTGGGAGAGGGGTAGAAAAAGGGAAGTGTGAAGATGCCAAAGTCCAGCTTTCCTACTGGGGAATTTGGTGTGAGCCTCTCACCACACCTCCTTGAGATAACTGACAAAACCATACTAAATTTTGAAGTAAGCACAATTTGTAGGATTTCTGGTCAGAACTCGGTTGTATAGAATTACATGGATATCTAACCAATGTTTTGATTCTACACGAGATATTCATATGTGGGGATCCGAAAACTGTAAAAAAAAAAAAAAAAAAAAAAAGACATTCTTTCATATAGAAAAACATCGACTTGAAAAACATAGGAAATATCTGATATGGAAAGATTCAATGACTTATCCAAATAAAACCAGCAAAATTTGACCCTTTTAAATAGTTCATAGTAGAGTACCCAGATAATTTATCACCTAAACTGGGACACTTTAGTGAAATGGGGCACTATTAATAATTAAGACAACAGGCACAAACCAGGATGTCCCAGACAGACTGTGACAGGAGTTCAGAAACCCAGGGCATGTTCTGCTTCCCATATTGGAAAGCATGTGTGGCTAGCGAGTGAAAGTCTGTCTCCTACACCTAAATAAAACTTGTAATTTCCATATGCCTCCTTGGTAGGTATGGAATAGTGGGAAATGCCCTGGTCTTAGAACTAAAAGACCTGGATTCAAGTCCAGCTCTCTCTCTTCTTAACTGAGAGAACTTGAGCAGATCTCTTAACCTCAGTCAGCCCAATTTTCTCTTCTGTAAAATCGTAATGATTCCACCTCATTCACAAAGATTAAAGATGGATGTATGACGAAGCACTTTATAAATTCTTGTTCCACAAATGCATGGTGATGTTATTATTTGTCTATTCAGTGGTAGATCTGGACAATCTCAATACATAAAAAAGCTTGATACAAGATTTCTTGAAAAGCTATGAAAAGAAAGCTATGAAAAGCCCCATGTTTTTCATTCTGGACTCGATATCAATAAATTCCATTTATTTCATATTGAGGCATGTCCTATTTCAAAACACATGGCCCCTCCTTTCATTCAACTTGAAGGCAGCTTTTGACCCTTGAACTTTCAGCACCTTTCTCACTGTGGAGAAAGAATAGTTCCACATTTAAGTGAAAACCCAAGTATGTTCCTTGACTCTCTGCCTGGCACCATTCAGTTTCACCAAGAACAAGCAATAGGAGTAGCTTGTGTTCAGCATTTGCATGTCTTTGTGGCCAGCTTGAGGGGTAACATGGAAAAACTCATAGGGGCATGAGAAGAATAATATAGGGGTTTTCAAATGTAAAAGAGGACCACACACATGGTCTCACGAGGATTGTGCCCTGGACCATCTTCAAAAACATGGAAGCTGCATTCTCTGCAGCCATGAGTAGGCCTGGTTTAATTAAATGTAGGCCACAAACAGGCTGGCAAACACAACACCAAAACGCTGTCAATTTCTGTGGTAGAAATTTCCCATAGCTCTATGTTCCCTGATAAGATAGTACATGTGGAGAGTACAACCTGAATGTTTGGCAGACGGTTCCATCTTTTTTCCCATTATTTTGAGTTTAGCAAAAAAAAACCCAAAGATGTGTTTAGACACAAGCATGCTTTTTTCCTTCCCTGCATTTTGAAATGGCTGTGTTTGGAGGCTAATTAAGTCCATATGCTTCTGATTCATTTACACTTAACTCATCAAAATGTTGTTTTGTAATAGCCATTTGAAGTCCAAGGCGCCTCTCTTGAGCCTTTTTTCTAAAAACCAGGAAGTTATGGTTCTCCAGCCAACAGCAGGGTTCTTGTACCAAAAGGTTCAAATTTGGTTCAAGACAAGACTCTACACCCAGGAGATTCTAGTGGTTAGGAATTGTCCTAAGGCATCACTGTCATGTGTGGGGTGTGACTTTGAATCTTCTGTTGCTATCCAAAGATACTCACTGTTCCAAATAGTAGAAAACAATTTATGAGAGGGAAAAAAAAATATGCTAGAGTCACTGAGTCCAATAGGGAAATTTAGTTTAAATGGAAATTGGGTGGTTTTTTCATTTTTAAAGAAAAGTTTTCATTAGGCATAACTAGGATTTATAACTGAAGGTTTCATGCCAACCCCTACCTAGAACACAGTAGCCATTGCACCATCTATTTTTGTTATCATATCTTATACTTTTTAAAAATTTATCCATAACTTGGACTTAAAGCAAAAGTAAAACTCCTGTTCTTTCCATGTCACACCAGGGCTTTGTCTAACAAGCCTACCTAAGAGCCATTTGATTTCTAGAGTTTGTAATCTTTATTTGACTCATTATTTACTAGTGTTAAGGCCCTAGACTCCATAAAGTATGATATTAAATTGTAGAGTTGAATTTTTTTCCATGTCTTATAGGATATTAATCAGTTTTGTATCTAACTTAGCAATAGTAATTCAGCATTTTCATTTTATTGACTATATATATATGTATATCAGTTTTTCTTATCCTCCCTCAAACCTGCTTTATCAGCCACTTCATTCTCTTATTACACATTAAAAATATATTTGATACGAATCACTATGCATTCGAAGAGTCATTTAACTTTTTGGAAATTATACTTAAAAATTTCACAAGCCTCTAGCCTGGCTTTTCTGATCTATCTTTTCCCTACTGCTGCTCATTTAAGTTTTATAACTATAGAAAGCAAACTGTTAATCAAAGAGTTTAAAATTGAGTAGAGGTAACACTAGAAAAGACCCAAAAATTCAACGAAAAAGGGAGAAGGGGAAAGAGATTTGAACACTGAATGAGTCTATATGCATGATCACCTTTCATTTATATAACAACTCTGGCAGAGAGGCATCACCCAACTTCCCAGGTGAAAAGTGAGACAGGGAGTGGTTAAGTAAATTGCCCAGAGTCACACAGCGCCCAGGGAGCTGTCAATTCTAAAACCACATGTTCTTGTCACTGCACCTCCTGCTCTGTGTTACATTTAAAGCCTTCAAGGAGAAAATCTGTGGAAAATTATAGACGTGGAGAGAAAGAACAGACATAGGAAGGCCAGAATGGAGAGCAAGGCAGACAGGGCTTGTTCCACAGAGAAGTAAGGCAACTCCCGTTCACACCGACGTGAGGTATGCCAAAAGTTCCCTGTGATAAGTCATTGGCTCCGGATAGATGCTTCAAAAAAGGTCTTACAAACCTAAATGCCAACCTAAATTACTTTTATTGCATTACATAAATAAGTACAAGCATTAAAAAACAGGGATTGACGAGGGTAAGGGCAAACATTAATTTCCCTCTTCCCATGATTCCATACGGAGGAACATCTATCAGCTTAACACTAGGAGCTCCCAGCTGCTGGATCCTGCGTGGGGAGGGGAAGAGGTTATCTGATTGGTGAGTTGGAAAAGCAGAACTGGATGTGTTCAGTGAGGCTCCTCCCTCTGCGGGAGCCAACTTTGCAAGGTCTGGATGTAGCTCTGCTCTCTGCCGTGTAACTGTAAAGCTGTCCCGCTCAGTCTAAGGGCATGTGGCCAAGTTTCACTCTGGGGTGACATGTAACGCATCTAAGCCAATCTACCTTTTATCAGTTAACAGAGCTGACATTTTGGTCTTCATCTGTATGATTCCTGCATCTTCGATTCTAAACTTAGCCAAGGAAAAGAGGTTTGATTAACATCACTGAAACCCAACGAGTATAAATAAACTTTATGCTATAGAAATCCAACACAAATTAACAAGTTATATGTTTAAAATGTGCAAAAATAATAGAATTCAAAGTAGCCACAGTAATCGATGTGATAGGCCAAATGGATTCTGTTGTTTCCTAGACATTAAACCACTGGCACTCTTGTGGGAATAGCCCCGGCAGTGAACTATGGGACTGCTAATTCCCACCTGATCCTGTTCTTCTCTTTCATATTGATTTGAAACTTTCTTTTAAAGATGCACCTTGGTGTCATTTTACCTTCATTGAGTACCAATTTATAATTACATAAAAAGGCTGTCTCAGTTCTTCCTCCAAGAAAATGAAAATATTTCTACTTGGCACTAATTTGATTCTAAACACAAATAGAGACACAGGCATGCAGATATGTAGTTCTGTGGTTATAAGATGTTCATCTAGATCAGTATTTCTCAATTTTTTCATTATTATCCACTTAAGGAGCTTTTTCAGTTAGACTTTTCCCCCCTAATTCCTTCATGAAATTCTAATACTGTAGACACATTATATATTTGTTTATATGCTACATGTATATTTCTACTTTATATATAAAAGATTACCATTCTTTTCTCCACACTGCCCACAAGAACCAATTTTTGTCCCCTAAAAAACAATACCATCCTCTTTGAGAATTCATGATCTAGATCAGTAATGTCCAATGGGAATATAATGCAAGCCACATATGTCATTTTAAATTTTTTGGTAGCCACATTTAAAAAGTAAAAAAACAATAATAATTTCTATAACGTATTTTATTTAATATATCCAAAGTGTTTCAGTAAATAATGAGTACAAAAACTTACTGAGATATTTTGTATTCTTTTTTTCTCACTAAAACTTCAAAGTCCAGTGTGTGTTTATGCTTAAAGCACAACTCAATTTCAACTTACCACATTTCAAATTATCAATAGACACATGCAGCCAGTGACTACAATATTTCACAGTATAGCCGTCAATGATTCCTATATTAATTATTTTTGTTTACCTAAAAGGCAGGCTTATTTTCAGAAAGCTTACAAACTGCAGAGAATATGTCTATCGACCTCCAGAGATCTACAGATTCTAGTTGGAAAAGCACCGAGTTAGGTATTTCCCACATATGCAGGTTACTTAGTCTGATGGGAGTTTACTGTAGGGATATACATGGCAGTGAGGGAAAAGAACCCACTTCATTAAGAAAGGAATCCTATTCCTTGTAAGTCAGCATTCACAGCAGCTCTAATGGTCAAAGCTGCTTGTCACCTATCTCTGCTTCTACTTTCTACTCTCTATTCTCCATATCGGCACCTCAAGGCTTCTGCTGCCTCATGGCTTGTAATTTTTGTCGTCTTTCCAAGTGTGCATTCACTTCGCAACTCTCCACTAGCTGCTTTCTCTTCCTGTGTGTCTCCCATCCCAACCCCACAGATGATACAATCTGATCAGGTGGTCTTCTCTTTAGTTATGGCACTTCTTTGAGGTGGAACATTGGTGGAGGTCCCCTCACCAGCCCTGGGCAGGAGGAAGAAATGAGGGAAGAGCTTGCCTTCATTGCCCACTCCATACCCCCTTTTCTCAGAGCCCCACCCCACCCCTCCTGGCTTTCTAGACCTGAAAATTTCTCCAGAGTCTTACCTCGCCAGCCACACTGAGAGAAAAGAGAGAAAGGAGAAGAAAGAGAGCAAAGAAATAGCCACTTTAATCTTTTTAAAATTGCAACTCAAAACTCCACCCACTCCACAATGGTCCCAATTTTTGTGGTCTCACAGACTCTGCTTTGTCCTTGACCTGTTTTCAGAATGCCTCGTCATTGAACATGGAGTTGTGTGGAAAGAAGTAAGTGAAAGGAGCCTTGAGCTTGCCCTAGAAAGAAGAGGACTTCCAACAATCTGGCTTTGGATTGCATTATGGAACTCTTTTGGTGGCACTCCTCTCGCCATGCACATATACGTACACATAGTTACCCATCAATCTTTGTATTTAGGAGAACATTAAAAGCCATTTGTAATCCTTAAGGACAGTAGTTCTCAATCAGGAGTGATTCTGCTCCCCACCCTGCAATGTCTGGAGACATTTTTGGTTGTCACAGCTAGGGCTAAGTATGTTACTAGCATATAATGAATAGAGGCCAGGCACACTGCTAAATATCCTACAGTGCACAGGACAGCCCCAACAACAAAGAATTATCCAACCCAAAATGTCAATAACGCCGCGATTGAAAAATCCTAAGCTTTAAAAAATTTTTTTTTTTATTTTCCACTGGTGATGGAACAGAGAGACCTGAAGGCAGGAGAGAGAGGAGTGAAAGAGCAAGGCAATCTAGAAGCATGTTGGACAATTGGGAGAAAGTAGTCTGTGGTTGAAAATATAATCTCCACTTGTATGTTTGAAAGACCTTTTTATTGTGTTATTACAATAGTTTGAAGACATGGATGGTCAGGACAACTTGGGGAAGAACCTAAATTGTAAGTTCCAAAGATCTGAGTGCCAAACCCAGGCCAGAATCCATGACTCGTTGAAAGAGAAGAGCTTATCTCTAATCTCTGAAGTGCCATAGAAGAAATGCAAAAAAAAAAAAAAAAAAAATAGGGCAAAGGGGTGGTCAGAGCACAAAAAAATACAGTAGCTTTTATTAAACTTCCAAACCAGTCACTGGTGGAAATAATGGGCTCTCCTTCTGGTCCCAGGACGGGTTTGTACAAAGTGTGTGCACAGAGCCTTGTTGAGTAAGAATTCACTGATTCCTGGTAGTTTCCCCATTTGTTGTTCTATGAGCTGAGCCTTCTTCTAAGATCTTTTCAGTACATGATAGAGAAGGCCTACTGTCATCCTCATTTTATAGGCAGGAAATCTAAGGCACAGAGAGGTTCAGTAGTCCACAGCTGGTACAGTGTAGAGGCAGGAATCAAACCAGGTCTGTCTGACTTGACCTGACCTGACTTCACACTTGACGACCAGGCCAGGATGCTGCTCAGCATGGAGACTTAAGTAAATGAAGGCTGACCCCTTCATACTATTAAAACAAAGACATGCAGACATCGTAATGGGCTAGCAACTCCCCTAATCCGTAGCACCGACCCTCCACCTTGCCCAGAGAGAGAACAAGAGACCAAGTTCTCACAGGAGCTATTCTTCATCCCTTCTTTTCCTCTCCCTTTGTCATGCCTCTTACTTGAAAAGGTCAGGCATCACACTTTATCTGCACAATAGAAAACAAATTTAAAGGCACAAGGAGGCAAGTTTGTTCCTGAAGATTCTTTTGACAGTTGTAAAGAGTAACTGAAACTGTCAGTCGATCCCAACCCTGCAGAGTTGGCACCAGGAGGAACACAAGCATTTTATAAACGCTCTTCCAGGAGGGGAGGTGAGCTCACTTCCTGAGGGAATTACTGCAGGGGGTGTCTACGGGGGCCAGCCAGGCCAGGATTTTAAACATCTGAAACGGCCCCCGCTGTAATCAAGCATGAATATTGATTCAAATAAATTATGCTTGTTTATACACTCATTTATTATTTTATTCCCATGCTCACTCCAATGTAGCTAGCCTGGGCAATTGCCATGGGGCTAGTCAGCTCTTGGATGCTTTAAAATTAGTTGCTTTGAAATATTTTGGTGGCCAAAGGGAAATCCAAGTCATTAGTGAAAATTATAACCAAAATAACAGCAAATTTCTATCATCTGGAAGGGCCTTGGTGAGTCCAAGTCATCAGAGTCAGACATGGCCCCATTCCTTGGGCTTTCATGAGCCCATAGAAGAGCAAATATGGAAGGCTCCAGAGCATTCTAGCAATTATCATTTTTAACAAATAGGGCTCTTTTCTAATATCCACATTCCTTTCGCATGCCCTCATGAAAACACAAACATTCACTCCATCCTCAAAAAATGCAGGCACGCTGGGAGGAAAGAGCAACCAGCTCAGACCCACAGACAGCCTGGAGGAAGCCGAGCCTGACATAACTCAGGTCCTGGGTTATAAAGTTGATTGTTTTATGACTCAGCTGATAAACTAGACCACACCTCTGGGGGCTTTGTCATGCCCTGCTACTGGGGCCATTCAGGGAAGGGGAAATCTGTTCCAGAAGAGATCCATGTGGGCATCCACCCAGAAGACCTGGCCTGCTTGCTGGATGACTGTAGCAGAGAGTCGGCAGACCATCCTGTCTGCTCCCAGGTGAGAATAAGCTCACTGGAGAGCCAAGGATCTGACAGCTTTCTATGTCTAGATATTGCAGACCAGGACTGGGAGGAGACCCTCCAGGCAGGAGGCCAAGCTATAGTGATCAGGGTCTGCCATACAGATGGAGCTTTTCCCTGAGGAGCCATATTTTAGGGAGGAAAGAGAGGTATTCCTAAAGTCCTGTGTTTTGAGAATTAATGCCATCATCTTTATCTGATTTCTGATGTCTGTTGTCACTCAGTTACCAACCCAAAAGAAATATAGAATTAAGAATTCAGATTCCTTCAATACATAATAATAATTAAAAAATAAAAAACCTTATGTACTTTTTTATTGAACGGTCCCTGAAATTAACCCCAGTTCACTATTTTTTCTCTTGATAATTGCTTCAAAAGATACTCATACCCTGTAAACTTGCACTATTGGTTATGAATGTTTAAATTTTCAAATGTCATTGTCCAAGAGAAATGAAAGTAGGTAAATACCTAAACAACAAACTCATATCTGAAAGAGATACAAGGATTTTCACTTCGAATACTATGTGTTTCTACAATTTTTAAAACAATGAAGTACATTATTTATCTATTATGAAAAAAACTTTTTAAAGAAAGGAAAAAGCAGCAATATACAACATTTAAATACTCAAAGTCTTGTTGGAAAGAAATCGTATTCCAAAGTTTAGGAGGGAAGGAAGGAGGGAAAGTTTAAAAACTGTGTGACCATAATCCCAAAGTACAATTCGCAATTGTTCTCCACTGAAAAGATTGATCATTTCAGCATCATAAGGGACCCAGTTTCAGAGTTAGTTTCCTAAGAGCCATTTTTAAGTCACTGCTCTGCAGCAGTCCATGGACTCAGCTCCAGCCTCCACACACTAAATATTCCTGCAACAAGCAACTGGACATCACTGGACACCAGGGGAAAGAAAATTTTCTAATGGAAAACTCAAGGTGCTAATGGAAGAGAAAATTATAATTCTGTACCAAATTTTTTTAAAATATCAACATTGGGCTGGTGACATTAATGGAGTAGATCCTTCTGATCATAGAAAACAGTGTTAGTCAACAGGTCTTTGAGGCCAAATGTCCAAGTAGTGGTTTCAAGTATAATTAATCAACAAAACTCACCTGCAAACTATGTTTTGGGTAGCATTTCCTCTAATGGTACCTCCCGGAAAGACATTTTTCCCAAGTATTTCCCACGGGAGATTCTATATATGCAGATTCATGGGGTGGTAGTCATCGTTCTTGCAGAATGCTCTACACAGAAGGGGAAACACTTGTTCATTAAGTTCTGTGTACATTCTGAACTCAGAAACAATGGTTACAAGAATGATGAAACGCAGTGAGACTAGGAGCAATGTCCCTTTACTGCTTCACTCTCGTGTAAGACTCCTTCCCCTGGACCTCCTGCCACGGCATGAATAGGCCAGTGCGGAGTGGCAGGCTGGTGCCTCCAACCACACACCACAGCACACATACACCACACATACATACACACACACCACACATGCCACATATACACCACACAGACACAATACCATATATGCATACCATACACACACAACACACAACATATACACCACACAGACACACACACACAAACACACATGCACCGTACATACCGCACACCACACACACATACACACAACACACATACACAGCACATACAACACACACACACAAACACCATACGCACACCCCACACAAACACACATGCCACTCAAATACGCACTAAATATACATATGCCACACATACATACACACATGTACCTGTGAACTCTGATGGCACATCCCATTGTGCCCATCTATGGTCAGTATCTAAAGAGCAAACAGGGCTCAACTAGTGCTGGGCCTAATTTCAGAGACCATTGTGCAACTGGGTAGCCAAGTGTAACCACATCCTGTGCTACTTCCAAGAGCACAATGGACTGGGCCTCTCTCAGCTGGGAGAGGAGGTGGGGAGGGGGAAGACATTGTGAGTCAGTGATTTTACCCAAACAAAGTGGACTGAATTCCACATTCTAGAAAGTGTGAGTGGCACCGATTATACAAGTGCGTGAAAAGGAGTGGTAAACCTTAACATGAAATGAGCACTCTTCGTGACCATTCTTTAAAGCAAAAAACATTTTTTAAAAAGCAGAAGCAAGCTGGGACTTGTAATTTTTCTGGGAACTCCCCACATTTCCATCAGTAAAAGAAACATTCAAGAACAGTAAATACTACGAAGCTCTTAAATAAACTGAGTGTGATCTCCAAGATGTAGTGTCTGATCAGAAAAAAAACCATACACAGAGTATGAAGCCACGTATGTGGAAAGAGAACTTTATTCCACAGCCACATGTGTATATGTAGCTGCATGGAAAAAGAACTTGAAGGATTCACTCCAAACTGTTAACAATTGTGATCTCTGAGGGAGAAAATGGAATCGCCCAGCGAGAGACAAGCAGTGAAGACGCCTTTCACAGTTTACATTATGTATTCCTAATTTATTTGGATCTTGAGAAAGAAAAGTGCACTTTGGTATTACTTGTATAATGAAAAAGGCAACAAAGAATAACAAAGAGGGGAAAATAGAAGTTGGATTTACACATATAAGTAAGAAATACATATTTTTTAAAATGCCACGACTTAGTTGGCAGGACACCCTGGTTTTGTTTTGTTTTGTTTTTTTTTCCACTAGAGACAGTTTCCAGATTACCAGTGGAAAGCACAGAGGTTTATAAAACACGAAGAGCTGAATTTTTAAGTCTCTTGTGGGTCCCGAAGCCCCATGCGGAGCACAGGAGCTCCAGAGACTTGATGGCAGCAGGTGCCACTTAAGGCGGAAAGGTTTGGGACTGGATTGTCTAGGTTCCAGCTCTGCCTCTGCCACTTACTTGCTGGATGGGATAGGCCACTCACCTCAGTTCCCTAAGCCTCAGTTTTCTAAACTACAGAACAGAGTTTAAAACATTGTTTACTCACTGGTTGAAAAAGAATGACAGGGATCAAAACCTGTGATGCACTTAAGCACTTAACGGGGCACTAATACATAATAATTGTTCGAGAAATATTGGCTTCTTGTTATTAATGAAACACCATGAGGAATTCCCACCAGAATGCACTGTATCACCCCAAATCCAGATTCCATTAGCCAGAGTCAAGTTTCAAGCTCAAACATTCAACATTCAACTAGTTGCTGAACATTATCTATGTGCCAAACATTAAGGTACAATGCTCCAGGAGTCCTCCCTTGGGGAAATTAGCAGCAATTGCAACAAAGAGAAACAGCATTGGGTGCCCTGAGAGCACATGGGTGTGGATGGCAGAGAATCCAGCCTGTCCTGGGGAGAGGGGCAACAACAGGTCAGTCTTCTCAGAGGAAGCAACATCGATAACTGAAAAAAGCAAGTAGGATGAGAACACGGCCCAGACAGAACTCAGGAGCAGAAGCTTGGCAGTGAGAAGTAACACGGCAAGGGCCAGCAACACAAGTTATTCGGGTGCAGCTGAAGATGTGGAGAAGTTAGTGAGATGAGCAGAAATAAAAGACCATCTGTGCCTAATGAATTTTCCTCCCTGTCATGTCACACACCCCATCGTAGGTTCTCCCAGCTGACTGAACATAATGCCTGGCTCACTATGCCCTCAATGGAAAAATTGTGTGTTAGTTCAGGGGAAGGTGGGGTGGGGGAAACCTCTGCAGCAAGAAAAGGGCAGACCAGGGCTGGGAGATCCCGGAAGAGGGGTAATGGCCACAAATAAGTAAAAACACCCTCAAGTGTTTATAATCCTCGTTGCACAAGCCTCAGATAGGCGAAGGTAACTAAAACCTAAATGATATGAAACTCCCAACACACTCTCCCTTTGCAGACACTTGCAGGTCAAGATTCCCCAAGCCTGGGTCTCAGGGAGTTGTTGATCCAGTGTTCTCGGCTGAATAGAAAAGTGCCAGGGTGACAGGCAGCAGGGCAAGGTTTCCAGCTCCTTTCAACACTGGCCTTGTCGAGCCCCTCAATGGGACAAAATAGACCTACACTTTGAGCATGGCCAGGTGGACAGGGAGCAGAGTGAATTCCTGGTACTGAAATGAAGCCTGGTAAAGTACAGAGGCAGCAGGTTGACAGATCTTACCCCAAATTCCCTAAAAATAGAGACTAAGACAATCAGTAGTCAGACTTTACCATTTGTTTTGTTTTCTGTTAGCTTGGAAAATTATTACTCACTGTCTAGATTTCATTTCTATCACAATGAATGATCCGTGGATTGTTATGGATTCAGCTCAAAAGAAATACTAGATAGAGGAATGCCGGCCCCCAAGTGCCCCCACAGGGCCCCGTTGTCTTCAAAGACCTAGGCAGCCGTGTGTTCTAACACAGAACCCCACCCCACCTGACCCAAATGGTTAGACCTAGGTGTAGCCACTCCATGGACTAGCCAAGCAGAATGCACTGGCCCAGTGGGGTTCTCACTCTTGGGAACTTCACTTGCGAAAGCAGAGAATCAGACTCTGGGAGCCTCTGCTGCAGAGACACAGAAAGAGGAGACACATGAAGTAAAACAGAAGACACAGGAGGCTACAAGCAAGCCGAAGCTACAAGTAAGCCACGTCTAGAGGAGATGATATAAGCAGAATGGAGAGGAGCCGGTTAATAAAGAAAAAAGAAGAAAAAAACACAGACAAAAGACGGAGTGGCTGAAAGAGAGGCCAAAGGTGAAGGAGGACCACTAGTGAGAAGATGCCGGTGCTCTCAGAAGTGGAGCCGCACCATGGAAGCAGCCTCAGGGGTCCCAGCTCCTGGTCTCTCAACCCCGCACAGACCAGCTCCTTTACTGACATGGTGGGCTCACCTACTTAAGCCAGCCTGACAGTGCCTCTGTTCCTGGGATCCAGGGAATCTAGGAAACACAGAAGAAAGACTGAGATGTATACCCTAGGAACTAGAGAAACATGCCTACTCTTCACCAAGGAGTGGTGTAAAAATATGAACATGGTAAAATTTTGTCTACATTTCATAAAAGTGGGCAGGTCATGAATTCTACCACCTTGTTAACTTTGGCTCTATATTGTGTAGGATTCTAGGACAGAAACATCAGGCCAAAGGCAGTGGTTGTAAAAGCCAGGATTGACTTAAGAAGAATCATTTGTGGTAGATTAAGCACATTTTCGAAAAGTGGCATGGAAATTCAGAGTTTCTGGTAGAATATATTTTTATGAGTTGACTTCTTCACCTTTGCCCCAATGTAAAAGCCACTTTTAAAATACAGACTCCAAAATGAAATGTATCCTAATAGGTGATTAATTAGACACTGCAAAATAAACCTTCTCAATCCTTGCCCATTGCCTCCTTTGAGCCTGACTTTCTCTACTGATAATACATAATTTGCCTGCCTTCCTAAATTTTCTTGCCAAATTACCACTACATTTGTTAGCGAGAGAATAAACCAAATATCTCTTCCAGATAGTCACAATTGTATTAGCAGTTTGCTAAGGATATCTTGCTTCTTCCCTCTCTGCTTCCTCCTCCTCCTCCTCCTCCTCCTCTTTCTTCTGTTGTAATAGAAAGCAGATTTTATCAATAGTTTATTTCCAAAAGCCAAAAAGAGCTATATGTCAACTTTCAACTACTTCCTATTCCCAGAATTCCCCGTTCCCCTAAAGAGAGAGAAGCTAAGAGTTGTCTTATTGTTTTCAAGGGGCCCAGTCCTGTCCCACTCCTTCACAGACATCCCAACTATAACATCTAGCAGCAATTCTGACTTTTGCATCAATACCTGCTGCATCTCTTTAGTGAAACTAGTTTAGGATAGGAAAGGGTATGTCAGAGCTCAGGTCTTATTAGAAGCTGAATCGTGAGAAAGACACAGAAGAAAGGGTCCTAAACTATCAAAGTCTGGCTTCCTGTCTCAGTAGTTGGATCTTTACCGGTTTCATTCTTCCTTATGATTCTAAATCAGATCCAGGATTTCCACTGCCAGCCATGGCCCAGATCCACAGCTGTGAGATGAACCAATAAACCTGAGCAGGTTCTTGGTTCAAAACTTGAAGTGATTAGACATTTGCTGTCATCCCATCTACCTCAGGGAATGCAATTTCTGGTGTAGTATTTGGATACACGGTGAAGTTGTCAAACTAGATGTCAGATTCATTCTTGAGGTCAAGGAAGTATAATTTTCAACCATCAAAATCTTTCCTGGTTGGAGTCCAATTGAAACCAATCAGTGTACACGTCATGTTGTGCTCTTCATGCCAGAGAGAAGGCTAGTACCCCTCAAATCCCTTCATCTACAAATGTAGCACTGGGATCTCTGAAAGAATGGACTGAGACCTCAGCCACCACCCTGGACCCAGGATTTTTTTTTTTTAATCTCTGTTACAATAGTTTTGATCTCTAACATCTCTTTTTGGTTCTTAGGATTTCCATCTCTCTCCTTATATTACCCCTCTGTTGTGCTTACATGCTGTCCATTATCCATTAGAGCTCTTAGCGTGTTAATCATAGGTGTTTTAGATTCCCTTTCTGATAATAAGTCTCTTTTCAGTCTCTTCAAATTGCATTTTTTGCCTTTTGGTCTGTCTTGTATTTTTTTTTTTCCTTGATACTGGGTAGTAGGAACGGCCATAAATGAGCATTTAGCAATGTGGTGGTGATGTTTGAGGAGAAAGGAAGCATTCCATAGTCCTAAGATTAGTCTTTTAGTGAGACCGAGCCCCTGGACTGTGACTGCCACATGAGTTTCTCACTGTTTTTATGCCCCTTAGATGGGACAGGATGCCTAGAGCTGGCTAGAGTTGGGCATTTCCCTCCTCTGCAGTCAGTTAGGCTCTGATTAACTAGTTTCCCCTGAGGGAAGGCCTTGTTAAGAGCAGAGTGCTCTGGCATATTTCAAAATAGTTCCTTTTCCCCTCCCTCTGCCAGAAAGCATGAAAAGATTTTTCTCCCCATTTACTGTGAGAAACTGGTCAAGACTCTGGAGGTAAGTCTCATAGAATTGTGAGTCCCCCACCCAGAGACTGGGTCACCTGGAATTTTCCACTCTCAAAGTTGTCCACATGGAGTTTCCAGCAATTCATCAATTACAGTTTGGGTTTTCTCACCCAGCACTGGTTCCCGTAATAGTTTCTGCTCTGCTCTGGTAAGCCCCGACGCCCTGTCTTCACCATTCTCTCCAGTCCTGGGGGCAGCAGCTTGTCCTGTGCCCTCGCTTCTCTTATAGATCCAATCTGCTTTCTTTCAGTCTGTTCAGCTTTTTACTTGTTGTTAGGACAGAGTGGCAATTTACAAGCTCCTTTCATGTAGAACTAGCAACAGTAAGTCCTCAGAATATTTTTAAAACCACCTTTGTCCTTACCACCATCCCATAAATAAGGCTATGAATGATATCACCATACTGACATTTTATGTTATCTTATAGTATATTCTTAAAATGAGAAATTTCCTCTGATTCATGATCTGACCTAAATTGAAGAGGCCTCAAGAAATCAGAGAAAGCAAGGCTACTGACCTAAAAGTGATTACCCAACTGTTTGGTGTCCAGGGGCCTTCCATGGGAAAGTAAGTAAGGGTCCTCAAAGTCTATGGGCTTTAGATGAATGCTTACTTATGTGTTCTATGCGAAATGATATTAAACTGGTTCTGAAAGAGGAAGTGCCTAAAAGGACAATGTTTGGGAAATGTAGACAAGACCCAGGTAAATGTTTCTTCTGAACTGAATTAGTTCTGGGAGTAGGAGACCAGTGATTTGGGAATATCTTTTGGTGACTTTGTTAACTGTCTATGTTAGATACTGCAAATTATTTCAAAAATCATCTCCAACACTGTCTAGTACATATTTCTGATCTGTAGAGGCTAAAAGGGAAAAGCCACCCTTCCCAGATTCCCCTAAGAAGCATTTGTTGGAGTCCAATTGGAAGCAATCATTGTCTGCATTCTTATACAAGTAGGAAAATGTTCTAGACTACACCAACTAGATGCATCCAAGAGAGATTTGGAATACAGTAGTGAGCATGAAAGGCGACGCTAGTGAGAGGAAGTAAGATCTTCTGACAAACATGGAGATACAAGCATTTGTTCTGTGGCAGCCATGGCCAGGGTTCTCCTCTCTGGTCCCAGCAGCGTATGATCTGGGTACTGGGCAGTGGGGGCAGTGACGTTTCCGCTGAAAAAGTCTTGCTGCATGGTTGGTGTTTCTTCTGGTTGCTTATTTCTGACTGTGTAGTATCCAAGCTTAGTTCCCTGGTCCTCTTAGAAATTCTGTACCAACTCTGCTTAAACAATCTGGGTGGATTCTGTTTTTTGCAGTTGAGAAACCCTGGCCTCTTCGTGGTTTCCTGGTGATCAAGTGGCAGATCGGACAGCCATACAATCAGTTCATATCTTTCTTCCTTCCTTGGTGCTCCCAGACAGCCAATGAGACTCCAGAAAACTATGAGATGATTTTGATGAACCAGCTGAGAGACCTGAACCTTATTTTTTCAATACATTCATTGGACCAATATGAAAAGTTAGGAGTTTCCTCCCAAATTCTATCCTTAAAACACTTCTGATATCTTTATGTTCCAAGGAGAACATCCTAAAGAACTTGATTATATTCTCTATTTTATATAGGAAGCCTACTTAAAACGGCCTCCAAATAGTTAAAATTAAAAAAAATTGAAGTAAAGATGTTGTATAATCCAACTCATTAGTGAAAAGAACAATTTGAAGTAAGTTGTTCTTTTTTTTCTGTCACTTTTTTACATTTCTTAATTTAGTACTTTTTATTAGGTTTTAACATAATGTTTCATAAGTGTTCTCCTAAAAAGATCACTTTTAAGCAATAGTACTTAAGAACCATGTCTAAACCTGGTATCTTTCATATCAGGACAACCTACCTTTATTTAAAATCTGGTGGTTGACCTGGCATTACAGTTTTATGTGGTAAAAAGAACTTATTCATTAGTTCACATGTTAAAACCATGACCAGAAGTTCTGAACACAATCACTCAATAAATAAGTAATAATGGTGGAAAAGGGTAAAAATGTTTGTTAACAAAGATTAAGAGATTTATTTTGAGAGTGCATGTAGAAAACTATCAGGACTACAGGAGGATGGGGGTGGAGTAGTGCTACAAAAGGAATTTGATGTCCAGAGAAAAAATTTCCCCATATTAATAAATGACAACTCCTCTCATCCAGTTACGCAAGCCAGAAACCTGGGAGTCATTCTTCACACTTGTCCCTCCCTCACTCTTCATAGCTGATCCATCATCAGACTTCTCAGTTCCAACTTCAGCATGTTTCTTGAGTTCATCTATGCCTTTCCAAGTCTCCTGGCAGTGTCCTAGTCCAGCTGAACATCATCTCTGGCCTGGACAACTGCAGTAGCCTCCTGACTGGCCTCTCTGCTTCCTTGCCTGGCCTCCTACAACCCATCCTCCTCACAGTAGCCAGAGCCACCCTTTAACAGGGGCAGCAGACCACACCCACCCCTGGGTCCTACCCGCTTCGCCAGCTTCGCCTCATGCTACCACCCTCCACCATGTTCCATCAAGTCCTCCTTCCAGTTCGTCAATGGGCCAAGGTCTGGGCTCCCTCAAATCCCATACAAGAGAACCTTATCTGCCTGAAATGTCCTTCACTGACTCTTCATAGGATTCTCTAAGGTCTGAACTGACATTTTCCAAGATAGGTTCTCTCCCACTCCCTCACCTTAACTTTGTATCTGGACAGTCCCCCCACCTCTCCACAGCTACTCCTTCTCTCCTGGAACCCTTTTTCTTACAGAATGTCTCACAATTTGTAATTATGTATTTACTTGAGTTTTCTCTTGTTTATTTTTCTCCCCTCACTACACTTCAACCTTCTAAAAGGTGAAAGTCTTCCCTGTTTTATTCACTATTATGTCCCTAGGACCTAGCACTGTGCCTGCCACATAGCAGATTTTTATTCATATTTATTTGAATTTCTGACAGATTAAGAAGTCACTTAGGATACTAACTCAGGAGATTTAGCATTAATCAACAAAAGGGGAATTAAACTTAAAATTCTAGTTGAAAACAAATTTGCCAGGACTTCCAAAAATTGGGAGGAGAAAATGACAACGAATTACATACAAAGCTCATTCTGTGGTCCTTCCACCTACCAGTCTGCAAAAATATAAATAAAGGTTCTTAAAATTAGACTTGCAGTAACCAGTTTGTAAAACACCTTGCATTATCTACTCACATTCAAGATAAGCATACCAGCAATTACACTTATACTATAACCAAGAGAAATATGTGCAAAAAAGTTCAGGGCAGCATTATTCATAACAGTCCTAAACTGGAAACAACCCAGTGTCCACCAACAAGACACTAGATAAACTGTTGTTTAGTCATACAACATAACACAACTACAACACAAGCAGCAACATGGATGAATTTCACTGATATAATGCTGAGGAGGCAAAGAAAAAGTTACATGCCAAAGCTACAAACTGTATGATTTTGTATATATAGGACTCAAAAAACAGACAAAACTAATGTATTCCTAAAGTAAATGCATCCATCCTAAGGAAGAACAAGAAAGTGCCATAAAATCAGGGTAGTAGTTACCTTTGGGGAGAGGAGGGAGTATGAGGGGGTCTCTGCATTGTGAATAAAGCTCTATTTCTTGACCAGGGTGACAACTAAACGAGTATTCACTTTTAGGTAAATATTGAACTTTAAAAAAAAAATGCATAAGAATTGAAAGTACCAATTTTTAGGCCCATGTCCCAGATAGTCTGATCCAATGGCTCAGGCCTCAGAAACTACACTTTTAACAAATAATTTTAAAGGTTCTAAAGTAGGTGGTCCTCAGGCCAGGCTTGGGGGAATAAATAGCTGGAAAGAGTTTTAAGGGACATTCAGAAAGCTTACCCTGATTCCTAATATACTGCCCTGGCATGATCAGCTCAGGGTCTTCAGGTTGATTCCTTCAAGCCCTCCTTTGATCCAGTCACGGAGCCCATTAGTAGGGGACAGAGAGACAAACACAGCTCAAACCCAACAATAGTTTAAGTAAACTTCGCAACAAACTGAAGGTGAAGCTCAGAATTACATCACACACCGTGCGTGTCTTTAAGATCTCAGCTGTGAGTCTAGCTCATGAGAAAACTGACCATCGCAAAGTTTCTTAAGTATATTTGATCACTTTTCTTAGCTTTTAAAAGAGATGCTGTTGGACCATCATTGGGATCATTGTTGGTTATTTGCGTTGTGCCAAGGGCCATCACTTAGCAATGTGCGATATAGAAAACTAGGCCCAGTCCTGACACATATATTAAATCAGTAAGCGCTTATCTCCAATATATCTGTGCCCTGTTATAAAGATTCTAATTTTCTAAGGAGACACACCTAGAAAATGCAAGCAATCGGATGAGCGGACTCAGTGTTTTCTTGCTTTTCCACAGAAACCTTCACAGAGCTTTCTTTCTGGGCAGCAGCCACTGGGCCCCAAACTTCTCCCAGGTGTCCCTCTTAACCCCAATTCCACCCTCCCCAGGGCTCTGTGCTTGACTGACTGGTAAAAAAGCAGCTGTGACACCAGGAGTCTGAAGCTTGCTTTGCAACACTCTAGGCTGAAGTCACCATTGAAAAACAGTCATCTGGAACTAGCTAAATGTACCCATTCATCAGGACTATTTTCCTCTTCAAGTTAGATTCTAATCCCTAACAATACTTTCACCAAAGAAGCCTGTTGTGTTGTGTGGAGTTCAGCCCCCCTAGTGATATTTGCATGCAATGGAGACTTCCCTTTCTCTCTTTTCAGCCTGTTTTCCCCTTCAGATTCTTGAATTTTTGAGAACCTACACTAAGGATTCCTGCAATGTTGTCTGAAACCAGACATGTTTGGGGCACATCTGGAATCTCTATAGTTATTTTTTTTCCTGGACCCAGCAGGCGGCTTTCCCTGAAAGCCCCCTACTCTAATGATCTCATTTGCAACTCACCTATGGCCAGCCTCCAGTCCCAAGCTGCCCAAGCCCTATTGTTTCCACTATTATTTTCCCTATTGTTTTGACAAGTGCATTCTATATTTTAATCTTCAGGCTCCTATCCACAACTCCTTATGCAAAAGGAGGCTATGACAACAAGCATGTTGCTAAGCCTGGGCATCAAAATCAGGATGGGCTTTGGAGAAAATGATTAAGGTGCACTTTCCTTCCATTATTTTATTGAATTCAGAAAGTCTATGAAGGAAAAGAGTTATACATATGCAGGCATAACCTCTTAACACATTTTCCAAGGATCACAAATGAAAAAAAAAATTAATACACAAAATGGGAAGAACTGTAACTTTGTGGGTGGTATTATGGAAAAAGTTTGGACTGGGAAGAGAGAGAAAAGGATTCTCATCTTATCTCTGCCAATAAATAGTTTGAGCCTTAAGCAAGTTGCTTGGTCTTCAGTTTCATCATTTCTACAAGGAAGTGTTTGGATTTACTAACGATTTATTCCAGCATAAAAATGCTATAAACTTATGGATATGTATTGTTCATATTATATGTAAGGACTATGTGAGCAGAAACTTGACTTCAGGACTTGACTGTGTTACTTATCTCCACCCATCTTTTCCCTCTCTGTCTTAGACAATATTCAACTTCTAATAGTGCCTGCTAGAACAGAGTCCCACTCACTCATCTCAGTGGTACAGTCAACCCAGGAGTCTAACCTTCAACACATGCACCTTCAATAATTCATTTGCACCCTCAATAATTAGCTTACTTCTCTTCTGCCTCATCCTTGGATTACAAAAAGGACAAACTATACAATATAACAAGAGCAAACAATCAGGATCCACAAACTGTAAATATATCTGAAAAAATCCAAACCAGAGAAAAAGACATTCATGTCCCACAAAGTTGTTATAGTTCACTCTCAAATTTGGCCCCAAACTTCCTGGAAGCCGAAGAGAGAAAGAAAGCCTCAAAGATACACAATGAGCACCTTGGAACAGAAAGTTCACAAAGATACAAACCAGTCCGTTCACAGATGTGCAGCTTCCCTACACTTAGTTTCCAGAAGACACATCTAATGGGACTCTTTGCACAGGAATAGTAGATGGGTCCTTCCTTTAGCAGCTGTCTTGCAGTGAAGTCAGTGGGAGAAAGTATCTGACTTGTCTTTGGACCATTTCTCACAAAAACCTACGGTAGTCTGACTGTGGCTACAAAGTCAAGTAATAATCAGTGCTATAGATGAAAAGGAAGAAATGTAAGCAGGACAGAGAGCAGTGGGGTTGGCCAAGGGTGCTGTTTTCATAGAATAGGTAGGGAAGTCCTGTCTGCTTAGGTGCCATCTGAGCTGAGATCTGGAAGACATAAGGGAGCAAGCCTCCTGGATTCCTGGGGGAAGAGAATAGCAGGCAGAGAGAACAGCAGGTGCAAAGGCCCTGAAATAGGCAAGGCTTGGTGTGATTACGGAAGAGGAAGGTCAATGTGACTGGAGTCGGGTCAGTGTGGGGAATCACGATGGGGAGATGGGATCAGACAGGAATAGTTTCAGGGGCAGGGTGGAGGGCAGATGGCATATAGCCAAAAAGGACTTTGGCTTTCACTACAGGTGAGATGGGAAGACAATGGAGGCTTCTAAGAAGAGCAAGGCTGGTATATGTAGCCAGAAATAACACCTGCAACTTCTTTCTCCTTCTGAAACACCTAGAAGCCACAAAGAGAGAGAGCCAAGATCTCTCTTCTGCCATCGATGGGGTCTTTACCACCAACCTGAATATTTCTTAAGGCAAGCATAGCCCTGTGAGTGAGCATTGCTTTAAATTTGCCTCACCATTGTTCTGGCCTTGACCTCCAAGGCCAGAACCCCAAGAAGGCTAAGGTAGTGGATTCCAATTTGTTTTTGTCCCTTGTGGCCTAGCGGAAATAGTCAATGGGCTTCAAATGCAGTTCTGTTTCCCCTTCTGCCATAGCTTATATTTCCTGTCTGAGGCCATTACTGCTTGAAAAGATCTGCCTGAACAAAAGGATAGGAGGGCTATTCACCAGACTGTTCTTAATTGAAGAGACCATAGGTGGATACCAGAAGTGGGAAGGAGGAAGCCAGAGCATAAAGGCAGAACTTATTCTTCTGAATTGTTTGTATTGTGCATAATAACCAAGCATAAATTGTGTTCATTTTAAAAGAAATGTGATATGAAAGAAATTGAAACCTGTACAATTATTGGAGATGCTAGGATGTGACCATTCTGAGGTGGGTTTTGGTGCGTACTAGTCTGGACAGAGAAGAGAAGGCTGGAAGGGAGAGAAGAAGAGGGATGCTTTGCCCTAGTGGATATCCCAAAACTTTCTAGCTGTAATAATGAGAAAAGGCAATTTTTGGTGAATTCATTAAGCAAGTCCAGAAGAAATGAGTTGAACTGGGTGGTTGTCTGCCACAGACACAACCAAGAAAAAATCAGGATACTGAGATGGCATCTCTATCAGTTTCCTCGGGCCACCATAACAAATTGCCATGAACTCAGTGAGGATCACTTGTTGAATTTAGGACTCACCCTAAATCCAGGATGATCTCCTCTGGAGAACCTTCATGTAATTAGCTCTGCAAAGACTGCAAGTAAGGTTCAATTCCAGGACATATTTATCTTTTGGGAGCCACCATTCAATCTACCCAAGAGATACTTCCGGAGACAATAAGAGCTCACAATAAATGGGCCTCTGCCAGGGGAGAGAAGCAGGGATGCAGCCATTCAGAACCAGGAAGGGGCACCAAGCCAGAAAACAGGAAGCCAGATTGGGGCTTATGAAGCCATGGAAGCAGGTGTGACAGGACCAGGAGGTGGAGGATGGAGCTGGCAGAGAGGAGGCAACACAGTGCAACACAGCAGATTGTGACTCTGGCTGCACAATAGAATGACTTGGGAGCTTTATTAAAAATATTAATGCCAAGGATCCTCTCTCAGAGATTCTGGTTTAGTGGGGCTGGGTTGGTATCAGGGCATTAGTCGTTTTTAAAGTTCTCCAAAGGATTCTAAGTGTATAGCTAACGTGAAGAAACACTGGTAGGTGAAAGAGTGCTGAGGGGCAGAATCAGACACCTGGGTCCTCCTCCAGGCTCTGATGCTTACATTAGGCAAGAACATTCTCATCTCTCATGGGGATGTGGGGATGTGGTTTCCTTTTATTGTGCTAGTTAAGCTACCGTTTCACGTGTTATCTGAGTTTTGCTGCTGCCGGCGAGCCAGTTGTGAGACCTTCCATGAATACACACTGTTCTGATTTTGCTTTCCATCTGCTTTGACACAACAAGGGGGTTTGTACAATCCTTGGGACTCAGACATAACTAGTTGTTCAAATTATTACAAGGATAACAATTTAAGCAACTTGTCTTGGGTCCTCAGCAGAGTCACAGATCTATTTGATGTGCATATGTAAGGAAACTTGTTTTTTCAGAACATTCTTCAAACGTCTGCTACATTTTTTTAAGGATTGCCACTTCATCCATGGCTGGGTGCTATGGTTCTCTACTTTATCCCTCTACTCTGAGCACTCTCTCCTCTGGAGCCTGAACTCTGCTGCTGTGAGAGAAGATCTTTCATTCTCTTCTCATTTTTTTGAAAAGAAGAAGACACACTCAACAGCACATTTTGTGTTGCATTGGTTACTCGTCCCTAGGCCTTAGAGCTTTATTACCTACCTAAAAGTGTTATGGGTGGCTGTATAATATCTTGAGGTACTAAAGTAAGTGCATTTTGTATCTTCTGCCCCCACTCAACCCCTGGGTCCTCAGCAGGCAGCTCAAATGTAGCACAGTCTCAAGCATGCCCTCTGTTCTTCATAGAAAGCAAGCACAATGAGCAACACCCAGCATCCTCCACTCTGAGGTGACCCACTGAGTGCAGCCAAGAAGGTCTTCTATAGGGAAGTGTCCCTGTCATCTTGTTTAGACATTCAAAACACCATACCTGAACTACTTTAGGAATGTGATAATCTGTCAGGGATTGAGAATTGACTGAAGACTGAAAACAAAAAATAAATGAACACTTCTTGGGACAGAGAGGTGGTAAAGGTAGGGGTTTCCTGGGATTGGTATTGGCATAAGATTTGGGCGACATTTTTAAAAATATTCTGAGACTCCACAATGAAATCTCCAGGCTTAAAGATAATACTAAACCTTCCTGGGGATGCAAGTAACAGAGACAGAAAACAAACAAATCTCTTAAATTACTGTGACGTGGTAGAGAAGCATTGAACTGGGAATTGAGATAACTGGCTTTCAGTGCTGACTTTGCCACTAACTAGTTATGTGACCTTGGGTAAGATATGTACCATTTCCAGGGTCCAAGTTTTCTCAACTATAAATGAGGAAATTGAATTACGGCATAACCCAAATCCATGGGCATGAGCTGAAAATGAGAATAGAGCTCATATTTATTCTTACATTGAGCTGGGTGTTCAATGAGATATGTTATCAATAAAAATTTTGCAAGATGTCGTGACATAGGTAGTTTCCCTGCTCTCTCTACCCCTTCTTCAGCTGAGAAAACTGAGTTTCCTTGACTTAAACAATTTTTCCCAAAGTCACACAACTGGTAGGAGGTGAAGTTGGGATTGCCCGCCTGCGTTTATTTGACTCCACAATTCAATGAAATACAATCCCTCTATACTTGCAATTTTATTTTTTAGTTTTCAGTAGTTGAAACTTAGCACAATCCATGAAAAACAGCTGATGCTCAATACATGGAATTTGGATGAATGAATGTTGGCTATAAACTTCATTATCAAACTGGTTCGCCACAATCATAGCACCTAGAATAGTGCCTGGCACATAACAGGTACTCAGTCTTTCCTCTGAACTGATTCATTGTTGAATTCCCTATACCTTAGGTTGGATTTCCTGGGAAACATATCTGGAATGCTGATTTATATGGGCAAGAGGTTTATGGGGGAGTGCTCATAGAAGTAACACCCAAGTGAGTGACACAGAGAAAGAAGTTGTACTGTGGGATGTCCTGGAGTTGAGATGGCCCTTCAGAGTTGTCCCAAATTCAAGCTAGCAGGCCGGATTTTTGTAAAGCGCCCCCTCTCACAATAGAGCAAGAAAGCAGCGTGCCTTGTGTCAGGCAGCTTTCTTGGGCTGAGGTCAATTCCCAAAGAGGGACTTAGCTGTGAGTTAGCCAATGTTCCTGGCAGCTCAGAGAATGAATACCGCTGTCTTAAAGGGGCATCTAGGCAGCACACCACAGCATCCACTACACCTTGAACGTTTCAGTTTTCAATTTGAGATTGGGGGATTGTTTTTTACTAAATCAATCAAGAGACAAAATCTTCCTTTTTAGTCAATGGGAAGGACTCCCTTAGCTGTTTAAGAGCTTTAGCAAGCAAAGCTGAGTAAGAAACAAAAAAGAAAATTTGCCCTTGCTTAGTGATGAAAGAATTCTACAGCAACTGGCAAGAACACTGAGAAGCTAGTGTTTGGATATTAAAACAAAATCTCTAAGGTACTTACACAAAACACTGGCATTCATAATGGAGAGTCTCACACTCATAGACAGGCAGACTGACAGACTGACAGAAAGGCAAATAGTTCTCAAGGCAAACATCTTAAGTTACAGCAGTTCTTGGCTTATTTATTTTCCCCATTAGGTACTGCATTCAAAGGACCTTCATGTGGTACATTGAAGATCAAAGTACATTTTTTCAAAGGAGAAAAAAAAAAAAAAACAGAAAGAACTAACTATTCCAAATATACATATGTTCTGAGTTGTGAATATTTTCCATCCTTTGTTATAGGAAAATAAGTTGAAGACAGGAAAGAACTAGGTGATAGAATCAATTGTATACATATCATTGTCGAGAGAGGATGCCAAATTCAACACAATGGTAGCCTGAAGCTTTTAGAATTTAAAATAATCAATGCTGTTATTACCTTTGAGATATTTTAAAAGAAATTATCTTTTAAAGAAAAACTATAATAGATTGAGACTTATGAATACCAAAGCATTTTCATGGTGTCGCATTTTTTTTTTCTGCAGATAAGAGCTTTTCTCTGCAGAAAGTCCTATTTCCCATTCTATTTCAAGTACAGTTTAGGTTAAAAGACTCCTGCTACATTATCCTAGTGCTTCTAAGAAAAGAAAAATTGCACTCTATTTTAGTGAAGTTTCACCAATAGAAAAGTATTCTAAATAGTGCACATTCAGCAACACAGATCAACACATACTGATTGTTGGACTTCTGTATGCCAGATATTGTGGTAGCTATTGAGGCTACATGTATGAGGAAGACAAATGTTCTACTTTCAAAGTGTGAGGAAGACAGGCAATTACTCTGATAGGCAGGAAATTCCAAGATAGCATATAAAGGAGTGATCATACAGATACCTTGGCAACCACCTGCCTAGTTCTAGGGAGGGACTGAGGGGATGAGGGGAGATTTCACAGAAAATAAACAAACAAACAAACAAACAAAAACAGCTCATGAGCCTAGCCTTATGGAATGAGCAGGAGTTAGAAAGGTGAAGAGTCCTGGGAAGGATCTTACACCTTGGGGAATGGTAACGACAGACCACTTTGTGTTGTTGTATATGAAGGGAGGATGGGGTAGGAGGAGATGACCTGGAGGGGTGGACAGAAAACAGTTATGGAGAGCTTTGGATAGCATACGAAGAGTTTAGGGTCATTAAGGCTAGATTTGCTTTTAGACCAGTTGTTCTGGCAGCTACATGGAAAAGGGATTTAAAGGAAGCAGGATGAGCTAGATAAGGGACAAGTACAAGAACCATTTTAGAAGCAGTAGGACTGGGTTACTGATAGAATTTAGAAATAAGGGAGAGACAGAAATTAAGTGTGGTTCCCGGGTCTCTGGATGGGGCAATTGGCTAGATGGATGGATGCACAGACTGTAGGACAGAGAATTCAGAAAGCAGGTATAGAAGAAAAGAGGATGAGGAGACCTTGAATTTGAGAGATCCAAGGAATAGTTCAGTGTAGATGTATGAGTCTAAATCTCTGAAGAGAGGCCTGAGTTAAACACGGACCTGGGAGTCATTAACATAGTCAAGCATTATAAAGTTATAAATTTTTGTTTATTTCTATGTGTTTTATTCACTGCTGTATATCCAGAACCTAGGGCAGTGCACATCATAAATATCTGTGAGATGAAGAGTAGTTACACTCATGGGAGTGAAAGACTTGTCCATGTAGAAATGTTGAATGAGCGGTCAAAGGACACACAATAGCATAGAAGTAGGTAATTTTGGGGGCATCTCCACTGCTCTCGCTGCCAACGGCAAACACCAAATCTCTATATTTCAAGTTTAATAGAAATTACAAAAGAATTCCCAGCTACCACATTATTATTTCAGTATTAACCTTCACGTGATTTTCTCCAGAGTAATAGTAGGTAAGAGAATTTTCTTAATTTCCTGTGATGGGGAGAAAAATCCATTTTATGTATTTTTAACTGATTTTTATGAGCTGAAGAGAATACTGTAAATGAATGAGAAACACACACAGGCATTTACAAATACAAATCCTGAATATTATATCTAGTTGTTTAAAATTTAGAAAGAATAAACTATATAATAAAAAGAAATATCTTGGTCTCCAGATTTATGTACTACTGCTGACTCAAATCCCCATTTAGAAGACTCCAAGGCACTTCAAAATTATTCTGTTGAAGAGCGAACTTATGATCTTACCCTAGTTCTTGGTGAACAGCACCACCTTCCATGAGGAGATGCAAGTCAGAAAAGGAAGAATCACCTCTGACACCATTGTTTCCATAGCTATGCCATCCCCAAGTCCTGTCAATTTCACATGCCATGTACCTGTAGAATCTAGTCACTTTCTCACCCCATCACCCCTGTCTACTTCAAGGAATTACCACCTCTCTCCTGACTTCTACCACAGCCTACTAATTATCTATTCCTCCCCTTATTCTCCCTGACACTCCCCCCAATGTATTTGATGCTAACTTGTGTATTTTTGTTTTTTCAAAACACAGACCTGATCAACATGTCCCTCCTATATGAAGCCCTTTATTGGCTTCCTGGGGCTCACAGTATAAAGACAGATTTCTGTAAATGACCTAGAAAGCCTTCTGACATGGTCTCAACCTCTCTCTAGTCTCATGTGGCCCACTATGCCCTGCTCTCTCTCTGCTCAGAACTTCCTTCAGATCCTCCTGTATGTACTGTCTCGCTTCCACCACAGGGTTATTGCACTTGCTATTCCCTCCACCTGGAACATTCTTATCAACAGCACCCCATTCTCCAACCCAACCCATTTGGCCTAGGTAACCCCAGGCATCCTTGATATCTTAGTGCAAACATTCCTTTCAGCTTAGGTCAGATTCCACTATTGGGTAGTTTCATAGAAGTTCACTGCTATCCTTTGGAGCACGTATCAAAGTTATACACATTGTTCACTGTATAATTATACATTCATTTGTGTAATTAAATAAATAATATCTATTGTCTGGGCCATAAGTCCCATATCTGTTTTTGATCACTATTTGATCACTACATCCCCAGCTCCTAGATCTGTTCCTGACACATAGTAGATAGTCAATAAATGTCTGCCAAAGTAATAGATGAATAAATGAGTATGTGTGTGCATTTTTCCTCTAAAATATATGTTTAGGATATTTAGAAGGTTTTGGAATTCTTAACCAAAAAATATCTCTTACAACATTAAGTGCTTGATATGATTTTACTCCTACCTCTCAGTTATTACATTAAGATTAAACAACATATGCCCATATACACTCCTTGACAAAATACTTATTTATTGCTGATTCTTCTGATTTAACTTTTCAAGTTAAACTGAAAAGCCAGAACAATATTCATGTAAAAGTTTTAGACATAATTCCACATAAAAAAAAAAAGGACTCGACTAGAAATGGCAAATCAATGGCTGTTTCATTCTATCTTCTATCATAATACATAATATGGACATTTTTGAAATTAAAACAAAACTAAACTATTTCTTAAATATCACTTAGAACAATCCTATAATTTTATGGAGAGTTAATCAAGATATTGCTGATTAAATATTTTAGAATTTCAAAAGTGTTAGACAAGCTTTGTAAATATATTTTAAATTACTCATACCTATATTTTAGTTATGATTTCACATGGCTGTTTCCCCAACCATGACAGAAGTGGGATTTAACTGATTTTTTTTATTGCCATGGCTCAGGCCCACATGCTCACCACCCACTAGCAATAAATGCTCCTGAAATAAATAACTGCCAGCTTTGAAACTTTCATTAAATATTTCCTCTTTTCTAAAATAGAAAAAATAATAACTAAAAGGCATCAATTTCAAAATGCTGCCAGGTATTGACTCTCCAATATTTATAGGTGTTATTATTTCTTTTGCCACACACACACACACAAAGATACTTATGTTCAACGAAAGAGGAAATTTTGATATTTTTTCCTCCAACCTTCTAAGATTGAATCTGCATGACAAGAGACATCTCCATCGAAAGGTGAAAAGAAAGGCGAATCAACCCTCAGGAATTACTGCTGCAAAAGAAACAAATCTATTTGAAAGATGTTTAGTCTTTCTATGGCAGCAGTTTCTGGTGAGTTGCCCTGTGAATCAATTATGCTGATTAAGAAAAAAAAAAAGTTTATGATTCAGTTGGTTAAAAGGCCTCAAATCTTGCCTCCAGGAAGATTCCTTGTAGGAATTTGGGACTTGGACCCATACAAACGAACATCACTGACTCCAACATTCACAATGAAAATTCCTTCCTAATGTTCAAGGTGATTGTCTTACTATTATGTTTTTCCAGAAGAAACACGGAGGAAGGATTTGAATACAAGTAGTTCATTTGGTAGGGAAACCCGAAAGGCCGCAAGGGAAGGGAAAGCTAATAAAAGGTTTGTTAACAGGAAAGTCACCCCTGTGGATAACCGGAGTTCAATCCCACTGGGACCAGAATGGCTATAAAGCACAGGATTCAGAGTTATTCCAATCAAGAGGCGGGATAACTGGTGTATTTATACAAGTTGATCTTTGCTCTAAGGCTGCTTCCAGAGTTGTTCTTTCCTCAGCTCCTCCAGTCTGCTGTAAGAGGGCAGCAGAACAGGTTTGGTGGCCAGAAAGCCCTGGGGTGAAGAAATGCAGCCACTGACAGTTGAGAGTTGGCCTGGCATGTGCTGCTGTGGTAGGGACAATAGCAGTGGCACCAACAGCGTTTGCCACAGTGATGAACTGTCCAGAAATCATTCCCATTTATTGAGTGCTTGCTCTGTGTAGAGCCCTTTATACTGATGATTTCATTTTCCAACTCATAACAGCCCTGGGAGGTAGGCATTATTATAATTTTACAGCTGAAAAGAGAAGGTAGTTAACTTTTCCAAGGTCATGAACTAGTGCACAGCACAATATATCTGGCTCCAAAGTGGAATTTCTGAACCACTACCCTATAACTGGAAGAACTATTCCTGCACCTCCAAAAATACATACATACCACCCATTCCATGCTCAGTGGAATTCACGCAAGACCAGCAGATCCTTCCTGTGGGGCATTGCACTCTTTGCCTTTACTGGTTCTTTCACGTTGGCATCGAGAGCTGTGCCAATTATTCAACAGTCAGTTGACCAAATACAGGACAACTTTGTGCAGGGTAGCGGAGCTCTATGGGCCTTTGACTGAAACTTCCAAATGAACATTCTGTGTGGCCAAGTGCTCAGTGAGAAAAAAGGTCTAATGAATCTCCATGGTGTATGCCTAAAAGCATAGCCTGAACCACTGGAGCTTGAATACAATTATAAGGGGTTCGTCCCAGTGCTCCAGGGTACAAAGTAACTGTTATCTGAAGTTGCAAAGGAATTTTCTGAAATAGCTGGTAATTGTACAATGAAGCACATCATAAAAGCTTGCTATCCCCCAGTGCCTGATCATGAGGACAAAATTGGACTAGTTAGGGCATTGATCTAGACCATGAAATTATTTTCGGAGACTTTCCTTCCAAGAGAGAAAAATTTACCTACCTAAAATAACCTCCCTTTAATAGACTATTGCAGTAATAAAGGGATTTATTTGATGAAACTTGTTGTATATACTCAAAGTGAATTTGAACCAACCAAATTCCCATCCTTCTCTCAATATAGTAATGACCTCCTATAAATTCACACATTAATAGTCACAACATTTTAATTTGTCTTGAAAACAACTGAATTCTTTAAAGGTTACATTTCTAACTTCTCAGGGTCCTCATTTTTTTTTTTCTTATCTAATTGTTCTAAGATTCTAAGTTCTTTGATTCTATGGAAATCCTACTACTGGTAAGGGAAAAAAATTATTTGTGCCATAGTCCTTTTTAAAACTACAAAACTATTAAAAGATAGTCAAGGGAAAATTGTACTAAATATATTATCAAATGTTTAGGAGGAGAAGCAAAAGCTAGGAGCTCAGCTGACACAAATCTTTCAGGTTCCGCCCAATGCTGGTTAATTATCTCTATCAGGCAAAGTCATCTACCATGGTTTGCATTCTCTGAAGGCAAAAAAAAAAAAAGAAAGAAAAGAAAGAAAAGAAAGAAAGAAAGAAAGAAAGAAAGAAAGAAAGAAAGAAAGAAAGAAAGAAAGAAAGAAAGAAAGAAAGAAAGAAAGAAAGAAAGAAAGAAAGAAAGGAGTATGTTAGCAGACAGACTCCACTGTCTGCAACAATTACTTTAAAGGAGTGCTGCTGCAGAAAGGCATCTGGAACAACTTGACAATCAAATTAGAGCATGAAACATTAGGGTCTTCTGTATTCCAGCAATAAGGAGTCCCCTGACATCACCTCTTCTAGAAGGAATTTGGTTTCTTGTTCCCTTAACACAGACATTGTAAAAAGGCCAATTTATATAGTAGGATGAAAGAACATTTAAAATGCCCCTGAGAGAAAACCACCAAAAAGTGGTCCTAGGAATGATTGTTTTGTAAACCCAGAGACAGGCACTTCTGAGCTTTCTGCAGTGTCCTCCCCCATTTAAACAACCAACACCTCCTTTTCCCCAGGTCACAGCAGACTTCCCTTAGAGATGTACTCTTCTGAAAGACAGACTCAAAGGTGCTGTGGTCTGTGTGCATTTCTGAAGGATGCCCTTCTCCACTAAAACATTCTCATCCATAAATCAGTGGAAAAGCTCTAATTGTGAAATGAACTAGATAGAGTTTATATTAAATCATAACTCCTGACTCATGAACAGTCAGAATAAATGAATGTGCTTGACTTTGTGCTGTGAGGAAAACATGAGGTGTTGCCACTGCCATTATCGATGTTACCATCTTGATTACGAATGTGTCCCCAAATGACATCACTTGTTCAAGCCGGCATAGATTTGGTGATAAAAGCATTAGGCTGAGCTAAAAAGATATTCAGAAATAAGTGACCTGATGTTTAAAAAAGGGGTGAGGGATAAGCTATAGTTTATCTCGGACCTAAAGAATTCCTATTTTCCATCTCAGCAAATAAAGGATAACACAAAAAATTAAAAACCATGTCTATTGATATGAAAAGGTATATTCTAAAAAATGTTTTAAGCAGAAGATAGAGGAGTAGTTTGATAATGCTACATCTTATGTAAAGAAAGGGACATATATACATATAGGTTTAATTATATGTGAAATATCTTAAGGGATAAACAAAATCCCAAAATGACGATTGCCTCTGGAGAAGTCAAGAGTAAAAGGAAGACACTTACTCTTCACTTTATACTTTTTTGAAATGATGGTTTTTTATCTTGTACATGTATTTTTTTTTTAAGTGCTGAATATTTGGAAATGTATAGCCCATATAGAAAGCAGGAGCAGAGAAACAGAAAATTCAGATGTGTAATGTGTAGTCAAAGGCAGTGAGGAGTGACTTTGACTGGAGAATGAAACTTAATTCTGCTGGACACAAATCACAAGCCTCGAAAATATCCCACATAGGCTGAGGGCACTGAGGTACTGCTACACCGACCTCTGAGAGTCCACTGTCTACAGCGGTCAGACTCTACTGCAAGCCGATGGGGGTGGAAAGGGGTGTTGATTTCTGGACACTGCAGGGCAGTGTGGATCTGGCTGTTGGGAGGGAGGAGAATCACCAGGCAAAGCATCATGATCTCTTTCTACTCACAATACTTCTGACACCAAATGTGTGAGTTTGTAATTCTCTACTTCTCTGTGCAGTGTGTCCTACAATTTAATTCAATTCTGACACTAACTGCCCAGAGTTAGCACAAACCCCACAAGACTCCTCCCCCCACCCCACTTCAGAAGTCAACCACAAGTAGTGGATCCCCAGGTTGCCACACCTCTGTGCAACCGGTTTCAAATGGAAGGTTTCCACAACCCCCTCCTCAGGTGTGGTAATTTGTTATTACAGCTCACAGAACTCAGGAAACCCCTTGTTCCCATTTCTGATAAAGAATACAAATGAATAGCCAGATGAAGAGGTACATCAAACATCTAGAAGGGGCCCAAGTGCAGAAGTTTATATCCCCATAGAGTTGAGATGTGCCATACTCCTGGCACATGGATGTATACACCAACCCAGAAGCTCCCCAAACCCTGGCACTTGGAGGTTTTGTGGAGGGTCCATTATGGAGACATGTTTGATTAAATTATTGGCCATTGGTGATTGTACTCGATCCTCTATCCTCTTTCCTCTCTGGAGATGGTGGAGAGGAGGGTGAAATTTCCAACTCTCCAATCACATGGTTGGTTCCTCTGGCAACCAGCCCCCATGCTAACGCTCTGTAGGGACCATCCAAGAGCCACCTCATTAGCATAAACTCAGGTGTGATTGAAAGGGGCCTATTATAAAACATTTGTCTCATCCCATCACTCAGGAAATTCTGAAGGTTTCAGAAGCTTTTGTGTGAGGAATCAAGGACAAAGTCCAAAAATAAATTTCTTATTATATCATAATATCACACAGATTTTAGCAGATTTTAGCAGCTGGACATCTGAAGATCATACTAATGAGTCTAAGAGGTGCGGTAGAGTATTGACAGCCTCCAGTATAAGCTTCATCTTTTGAGATCAGTAGAGTGACCTAGCAAAAATCATTGCGTGTCTCTGGCTAATACCCTTGGAATAGTTCCTACTATTCCTTGGACTTGAATCTGACCAGGTAGAGCTTTGCTTTGGTTTTACAAATCATTACAGGAGGCTCTGTGGAAAGCAACAAAAGAAATGAAAAGATTGGAAAAGAGGGGGAAGGGTGAGGCCAGAATAGAAGTGGCAAACGCAAAATTCCATGTGCTGTCACCCCACCCACAGCAGACGCTCCTAGTCAGTCATGTCACAGTTCCCTTTGACCTGAATTGTCTCAAAATCCTCTTCAATGTCAGATGATTGGCAGCCACTCTCAGGCTATCAAAATTACCTCTCGAAATGTCAACTATTTGTCATGTCTTTACCAGAGGGTACAAAAGGTTCAGCCAGTCTAGGGAATAACATTTTTAAAATATGTTTTCTTTCTAAGCTCTGGTGTGTGGTCTTAGGAAGCAGAGGGAAAGTGGGAAAGGAAAAGAGAGAGTCCCCACATGAGTTTCCTATTGCTACTGTAACAAATTACCACAAATTTAGTGGCTTAAAACAACACAAATGTATTATCTTTCTGTTCTGTGGGTTAGAAGTCTGACACGGCTGTAGTTTCTGACTGTAGACTCCAGGGAAAATCTGTTTACTTGCCTTTTCTAGCTTTTAGAGGCTACCCATAATCCTTGGTTTATGACCCCTTCCTCCATCAAAGCCAGCAATAGCAGGTGGCGTCCTTCTCACATGGCATTCAACCTCTTCTCCTACTCCTCTCTTCTACTTTTAAGGACTCTGATTTAGACCCATTCACCCAGATAATCCAGGATAAACTCCCCATTTCAATGTCCTTAATTACATTGGTAAAGTCTCCTTCTCCAGGTAATGTAACATATTCACAGATTCTTGGGATTAGGATGTGGGCATCTTTGGGGAATCATTATTCTGCCTACCACAAGCCCTTAAAAATCTTGTTGTATCATTGTTTTAAGTTTTCCTAAAATGGGTCCTGATTTTATGCCATTCCATTTATTTTTTTTAATCTGTGTGATTTTTTGGAACTTTAACATTCACAAAGTAGCATAAAATTTCTACCAAAATTATTTCTTGATGAGTAGGCAGAAGTATTCTTAAGGTTTGATTAACTATACACTGTAAATACTGATTCCAATCACAAAGTCATCTAAGTGTTCAAAGTAGACAGAACTCCCTCAAATATACAGATTGGGGCAGAGTCTGTCCTCTAAAATTAGATTTATTATTGGAGGAGTTGGCACCAGCCAATACTGGCCCGACCAAAACTAACACTGATGAACATGTAAAAAGAGATATTTGCACACCCACGTTCATAAGAGTGTAATGCACAATAGCTGAAAGGTAGAAGAAACCCGGTACCCACTGATGGATGAATGGTTAAACAAAATATCGTCTATTCATACAGTGGAATACCACTCAGCCTCAAAAGTAAGGAAATTATTACACATGCTACAACATGGACAAACCTTGAGGACATTATGTTAAGTGAAATAAGCCATGATTCCACTTAGATGAGATACCTAGAGTAGTCAAATTCATAGAGACAAAAAAGTAGAATGGTAGTTACTAGGGTCTTGGAGGAGAGAGGAATGGGAAGTTAGTTTTTCATGGGTACAGTTTCAGTTTCACAAAATGAGCTCGGTGGATGAATGGTGGAAATGATTTCACAACAATGTGAATGTACTTAATGCCACTGAATTAAACACTTTAAAACGGTTAAAATGGTAACTTTTATGTTATGTGTATTTTACCACAATTTTTTAAATTGATTTTTTAAAAAGTGTTTAAATATCTTTGAGTATAATTGTTTTAAAAATTGTTTGCAAAACTATGGCAGAGTTGTCATGTAATAATATAATAATGTAGGAAATTTCTTTCCTATAAGGAGACACTTTTCAGCAATACAGACACCAGAAAGTGAGATTCGCATACATTTCCAGTGCTTAATAATCTGGAGAGAAGCTCTTATTAGTATTGCCTATACCAGTTTCTTTGCCTTTTACACACAGGAAGTTGAGGAAGCCCCCCAAAGTCCTAGAGTTTGGTTCTGTTTTTTGTTTATTGGGGGGTTTTTTTAGCTGTGGTACAAAACCAAAGCAGCAATTATTGGTTTCTGCTGTATCCCCATGGATGTAATGCAGGTAGAATGGGGCCAAGAAAAGAGAGAAGCAAGAGAAGTCCTGGAAAGAGATATCAATAGGTGATTAATTCAATCAAACATTTATTGAGCTCACTTTTCAAACAAGATATTTCATAATTGGTGATATATAGTTACACAAGATGGTCCATGTCTTCAAGTAACTTATAAACTAAGAGAAGAATAACATGTTATGTGAGACTTTTTAGATTGTAAATATCAGAAAGCCCACTTGTAACTGATTTAAACAAAATGAGAATATACAGGGCCATGTAAATAAAAAAATCAATGTCCGATTCGGAGACTGAAATCATAATCAGGATGAGATTGCTCTCTATTTCTCTACTCTGTCTTCCACAATATTGTCTTTAGTTTATTCTCAAAGCTCCAACTGATGTTTCAAGCAACCCCAGACTTAGTCTTTTTAACAGTTAGGGAATCTTAGTGGAAAAGAAAGATTATCTCTTTCTCAGTGGTCCCAAAGAATGTCTCTCTGTGTTTCTCTAACTCTGGCTCATATGCCCTTTTCTGAACCAATCCCTGTGGCCAGGGGAATGAGATACTTCATTTGGCTGGGCCAGTTTTAGGACTTGTGCAGGAGTGTGGGATAAAGTCAATTCATCTTGAAGCACTTAGGTGGAGACAGGGATCCACCAGGAGGAAACTGAGGTGAAGAGAGCAGAAGAAAAGGCAAAGGAAGACTGGGTGTCAAAAATAATAGTTGTCCACTCAGCCCTGTGCAAAAGAGAACAGAGAGTTAGATATGGTTATTATTGCGGGGAGCAAGAGATATTTCAAATGCAAGGCCAGAAAAGTCTTCTTGGGGCAAGTGACACATGAATCGTGTGGCAGGGGTTGGAGGCAGGGCAATAGGATGCTCCACATGAAGAAAACTGCGTGAACAAAGGTGAGAAAGTAGGTTACCTACGGGGACAGAGGGTGCCTAAGCATGGTATTTCTCAGTGAATGAAAAGGAGCTAAGGTAGAGAAAGCTAAGGACACTGATGGTAGAGCGCTGGCAGCCAGGCTGGGCATTCACCCTTTATTCAGTAAATGATGTGGCAACATTGAAGGTTTCTGTGCCAAGAGTTGGTTTAAAAGAGCTGTGCCTTAGGAGTGGGATTTTGTCATGATGTATGGGGTAGATTGGAAGGAATGAGATAGAAAGCAGGGAACCATTTTTGAAAACTGTTAGACTAGTCTATGTGAGAAGTCCTGAGTACCCCGAGCCAGGGTGCCTGTGAGAATGAGGAAAGTGAATGAACATGAGAGAAATGACCATGGAAAAAGAGGTAGGATGAAGACAGGTTGGTGACTTCTTGAGTGGGGGGCAGGAGGTAGGGAGTGAACTGGGCAAGAGGAAAGAATAAAATGCATATACATACATAAAGCACCAGATTTGGATTGATGTTGATGTCTCCATGTGTGTGTGAGAGAGAGTGTGTATGTGTAAGTGAAAAAGAGGGAGAGGAATGATATTGTGGTGAAACGATGATAATGTCCATTTAACATTTTGAGTTTGGGGTACCAGTAGATAGCTTAGGCAGAAATTATAAAATTCTGAGCTATAAGGGAATTTAAGGACCAGAACATCTGGCAACACTGCGCCCACATTCCTACATGGCAACAACTCATTTGTTTAAGCTAAGGAGTTGCTGGCTCTTCTGGATGGGGCTCTGCAGTTTGCCACACTGTCCACTACTCCCTAGTCTTTCCCCTATATGAAACTTGCACTTGTCCGATTACTTAATTTATTATATTTTTACCATTAAAAAATGTTGAATTTTTTAGTTAAAATATGTTTAGTTAAAATATGAATTTCCTACCTCTACTAAAAAGTTTTCCCCAATCCATTGGTCATGTTTTACGTCTTCTAAATTATATGATTTTTATTGTTTCACTTTTTACATGTAAATACTTATTCCATCTAGAACTTATTTTTGCAAATATTTGAAATAGGTGTCCAATTATATTTTCTTCCAGGGTCAGCATCATCGATTTCCCATTAAATCTTTCCTTTTGAATTAAATTATCTGCTCTGTTAGATATTAAATTCCTGTATTTACCGGTATCTGTTCCTGTATTCTCTATTCCATTTTACTAAATTATTTGACTTTCATTATGACTAGCTGAAGCAAGACAAAGCTCTAAAAGCAGGCTCTGTTTAGAGAATTTGTCTTTAGGTCCTTTACAGGAAGATAAGTAAGCCGAAAGAGGACTAGACGTATGTGAATAGTTTGGAAGCGAGAAAATACAGGCAGTTTTGGTGACACTGAGTTTTGTATTCTGGGGAAGCAGCCATAAGGTGCTGGCTAGTTTGCCATTGAGTGAAAAGTCAGGAAAGGCAATTGATCAAATATTAGGCCAATAACTTAAAACAAGAAAAGTCCTAGCGGTAAGATGAAAAAGAAAAAGTCTGAGCCATAAACACCAACTTTCTGATACTGAGACCAATTTCTGTCCCATCCAGAGAGCATTTTATAATTTTTCTGCTGGGTAAGAATCCAGTCTCGGCATATATATGAATCCATTAGATGGCCAGCTTGTGACTGGAAGAATCATTAATTAAGTCAGAAGAGCAGAGTTGGGGAATGCAGAGAGAACAAGGAACTGAGCTGGAGAGAGACAGATGAAAGGTGCAGGTCTTGACAAAGGGAAGCCCCATTTAGCTACCTATGGAGGCCAAATTCACAATGCAATTTCTTCTTTCCTTTCCCGTTAGGCCAGATCTAGACTAATGGCTCTCAAATTTTAGCAGGACTCAGAATCACCTCGAGGACTTGTTAAAACGCAGACTGCTGAGTCTCATTCCTAGAATTCTGACTCAGCAGGTCTGGGGTGAGGCTTGAGAACTGGCGTTTCTAATAAATTCCCAGGTGATGCTTATACTGCTGGCCCAGGGACCTCACTTTGAGAACCACTTCTTTAGACTTTAATATCAAAGCGACTAATAATTACACTAATGACGAATAACTTAATTTCAAAATGACTAATAATACTTGAGAGATTTAAATTGTGGAAGAGAAAATCTTATTTGTGAAACTCCCTCTGACCCCCTCATGCAGAGTTGATACAATCTGTGGGCACCGATGAAGTGACATTTGAATTGTATCTTGAAGGATGTACGTAAAGGTAGAAGATATAGGAAGTGGGTTGAGGGAAGAGGAAATGCACAGGCATGGAGGAGTGAGAAAATCAGAAATCTGCACATAGTTGTGCTTGGTTAAAGAAGAGCAGCAGGGTGTGGACATCTGGTCTGAAGCTCAGAGTAACCAGCTGAGAAGGAAATTTGTGTGCCTGTAGGCTCATTATCTAATCTATAAGAGTAAAGGAGTGAGCCAGTGAGAGAAACAGAGGTCAGCAATGGGCCCTGGGGAACGCCAACCTTTCAGGAGTAGGTGAAAAAACAGAACCCAGCAAAGGAAGTGGAACAGGAATGGTCAAAGAAATGGAAGCAGAATGGTGGACAAGGCAGGAGAGAAGAACTTTGCCACCAGATGCTGCAGAACAGTCTTTGAGCATGCCATGATGGAGTGTCAGGAGTGTCTAAAGGTAATAATCCATCAGGCTGGGACAGTCCTGCTGGCCCATGTGGCTGGAGCCCCAGGGAAGTCTCTCCAGCCACAATACAACCTTAGTGAAGTGGAGCCAGACCACTGTGCTCCCGCCATCCTCCAGCACTTGCTGCTCCATCAGACAGTACAGCATAGCCTTGGGGTACCCTATATCAGTGGCCAGCTGCAATGCAAGCCGTGAATAAGGCTTATGAGTTGCTGGGGGAGGTCATGTTTTGGGAGCTCAAAGTATATAGCTTGTTGGTGTTGAAAGTGGGAGGCAGAAAACAGACTCCAAGAATCCCAAATCTCTGTCTTCATAGATATTAAACATGTCTCTCCTTTTTGCAACTGACACACTATTTTAATGATGTCCAAGGCTCAGGGTGACTGTTCTAACCATGTGTGTATACTCTGCAAATTAGAGCTTCTTCATTATTTTGAAATGCTTGCTTTGAAAAAATTACATGATTTTATGTGTTGAATTGTGTACCCCAAAAAAGATCTGTTGAATTACTAATGCTCAGTACCTCAGAAAGTGACTTTTTTGGAAAAGAGATATTGCAGATGTAATTAGTTAAGATGAGGTCAAAGAATAGGGTAGGCCCTTAGTCCAATATGACTGATGTCCTTATAAGAAGGAAAGAGACACAGAGGCAGACACACAGGATGAACATCATGTGAAGTTGAAGGCAGATATTGAGTGATCCCTCTACAAGCGAAGGGACACAAAGGATTGCCAGCCATCACCAGAGCTCAGAGAGAGGCCCAGAACAAACTCTCCCTCAGAACTATCAGAAGTAACCAATCCTGCCAACACCCTGATTTTGGATTTCTAGCTTCCAAAACTATGAGAGAATATACTTATGTTACTTTAAGCCACTTTTCATGTGAAAGTTTCTTATGACAGCCCTCGGAAAAAAATACACAGAAAACCAGAAATACATTTGTATTGTCATAAGAGATTTCAGCATGATATTTGTCCAAGGAAGAAAGGGAAATTTATTTAACAAAGAATATGTTTGATTCTGTAAGTATAATTTCAACAGGTGTAAATTTTGGTGTTTTTCAACTTTATTGAGGTATTATTGACAAAGTTGTTAAGATATTTAAAGTGCACAAAAATAAATAAATAAATAAATAAATAGGTAGATAGATAAATAAATAAATAAAGTGTACAACATGATTTGATTGTGTAGACACATTCTAAAAAGATTCCCCCATCTAGTTAATTAGCACATCCATTACCTCACACGTTTACCTTTTGTGTGTGTGTGTGGGAACATGCAAGTTCTACTCTCTTAGCAAATTTCATTTATACAGTACAGTGTTATTAATTATAGTCACCATGTTATCCATTAGATCCTCCGACCTTATTCATCTTATAACTGAAACTTTGTATCCTCTCGCTATTGCCCCCACCCTCGACCCTCCATCCCCTGGCAACCTCCCACTCTCTGTTTCTAGGAGTTTGACTTTTTTTAAATTCTATTTCTAAGTGGCAATATGCAGTATTTGTCTTTCTCTGTCTGGCTTATTTCACTTAGCATAATGTCCTCAAGTTCAATCCATGTTGTCACAAATGGCAGGATTGTAAATAATGCTGCAATGAACATGGGGGTGCAGGTATCTCTTCGAGATAATGGTTTCATTTCCTTTGGATATATACCCAGAAA
This sequence comes from Eidolon dupreanum, assembly GCA_028627145.1. Lineage (NCBI taxonomy): Eukaryota > Metazoa > Chordata > Mammalia > Chiroptera > Pteropodidae > Eidolon > Eidolon dupreanum. The sequence goes on along the minus strand of CM053509.1, from coordinate 95,097,805 downwards.
TAGAACTGCTGGGTCATATAGTAGTTTTGTTTTCACTTTCTTTAGGAATCTCCATACTGTTTTCCATGGTGGCTGTACCAGTTTACCTTCCACCAACAGCACACAAGGGCTCCCTTTTCTTTACATTTGCTATCTCTTGCCTTTTTGGTAATGGCCATCCATCCTAACAGGTGTGAGGTGATCTCTCATGGTTTTGATTTCCATTTCAATAGTTGTAGATTTTGAATGGTTGGGAAATGGTTTTAAATTTTTATCACCTGCTTATGCAAAGTTTTAGATCTAACCAGAAAGAATTTTAAGAGAGCATTGTTTAAACATCTTAAAGAGGTCATTATTAAAATCTTACTCAGAGTCACTTTAGGCATAAAAGCTGACATAAAAAAAAATGATACACATGGAAGGAAGTTCGGATTTCTCAACCAAAAACTTGAAAAACTTTTATTTGAAAATTTCATACAAATTTCATATTTAGTATTTTTCCTAATTTTAAGTTTATTTATTTTTCTTATAATTTTATAATATAAAAAGATGTAAAATATCCACCAATTCTCCCCACATATAGGTGCTTTCAAATCTCCTCCAGTTTATTCCACTGTGTTGTATCAATATTATCATTCTTTTTGGGTGTACATGACATAAAAAAGTTGGAAAGCACTAAAAACACCAGAAAAGAGGGTATCAAGAAATGATTAGTGAGTGGACCCAAATAGAATTGTATATCTGCAGAAGGGGAGGGCTTGGAAATGAGTGGGCTACTTCATGGAGGGTGGGCTGGTAGCTGTTTCAAATCAGGAGGGCTAAACAGAAGAGTTCACCTGTATAAGCAAATAATGAGCTGCAATTTGTAAGCCGCCTTCTTTCTCCTTCACTTCCTTTGGGCCAATGCTTGTTTGTAACTGAATATTTCTTGAGTAGTCTGTCTTTCACTTTACCCATAACTAAGTGACTTCACAATAAAACATTCTATCAACATGCAAATTCACAAGGGAAAGAGAGTTAAAGTCACTGTTTTACAGATCTTTACTATTACTTACATTTACAACTCCTAATAGTGTTAAACAATAAACAAATAACATAACTTTATATACAGAAAACCAGTGAAATGTAATTATAAGATGATCCCACAGACAGGTTGACTTATATAATGCAGATTTTTTTAAACCCAGGTTTGGGCCCATAAAGTAACATTGCATTTACACTACATTTCCCTACTTTAAGCTTGTATAGCCTCATTGCCTTGGAAAAGCTCACCTGGGCTTCTAGTCTATACCTGGGGTGTTGTGTTGATACAGAAAAATCATGAAGGCAGAAGCTCAGAGCTTGGACAGGCTGGGGTCTAGAAGTCAGGACCTGGGATCTACGGACAGGATTTCCTCTTGGGTATCTCTGGCTCTTCCCCTTCACCTCCCCCAGGAATACCCTTTCTCTCTCCCTTTGATCTGGTTTACAGCTCCTCTTCCTTTCCTCAGCATCTCCACCCCCACCCTCTCTGGAAACAGGTCTCAGGGCCACACTCTTTGCTCTCCCTGGCTCCTGCACCTATCGCATAACCTACAGTTACTTGTTCTTCACACTCCACTAAGCCACAGGTCTGTCCATGACAAAAATGGTGTCTTAAAAAAATAATAATTTTGTTATGAAGTCGATCATACGTTCAAAGGTATATTTATCACCTGTATGAAAATAATATAAATGAAGCTGCTTTAAAATGGAGTTGAAGCTGCCATCCAAGAGGAACTGCCTTGCACTTCTTACTCCTCAAACCTTTCAAATGTTAAAACTGGGCAGAACAACCTTTGGACCGGACCTAAAGTAGCACTGTATTCCAAACAACTATTTGTTAAGACTACTGCACGAACAATTAAAGGCATGCTTTAGAGTTAGCTTCACTATGTTAACTTATCTGCACCTATAGAAACTTCTTCCTTATATTGATATAATTATTCCTCTTTCCTTCCTTATAAATACCCCTTGCCTCCACATTCTAATCAGAGCACTATTTGGGTTTCTGCCTGAATCAGTCCTTCACAAATAGCTATACTTTTGGATCTCAAATAAACACTGTTGCCTCTCACTTTGGCCTTTTAATTTTTAGGTTAACACCTGTATGTACATTTTAAAGAACAATAATAAAATGAAATATTTTTGAAGCTCTTCAGTCCTTTTGTTTCCTGTACCCCTAGTGGGTTAGTCATGATCTTGCTGTTCTTTATAAACACTATCAGGTTTTGACCTAAATATAAATGTAATTTATATATGCATTCTTATGAGACTTCCTTCTGATGTAGGTACTTCACCCAAGATAATGTTTGTAAGATTCATCCATGTTACTATAAGGTAGCTATGGCTAATTTATTTTCACCTCTTAGTAGAATTTCATCATGTAAATTCTCTACTGTTAATCTTTTCTACTTTGGTGGACATTTTGGTCATGTTCAGTTGTATGCTATTACAAACACTGCTGCTGTGAACATTCTTGAATGCACCTCCTGGGCCTCTTGTTTCTCTTAGAGATATATCTAGGATTGAGATTCAACCTTTCTAGGTAATGCCAAATTATTTTCCAAAAGCAATTAACCCAACTTACACTCCAACCAGCAGTGACCAAAAGTTCCCATTGTCTCAGTCTTGCTCATTATTGGTATGGTCTTTTAGATTTTGCCAGTCGGACAGATTTGAAATGGTATTTCATGTTGTTTTTAAGAAAGGCTTTTTCATTCCCCAATCCAAGCACATAACAGAGGACTATGCATGTAGTCAAAGCTCACAAATCTTATATTTGATGGATGAAGAGCAGTAATGTAATGTGACAAGTACCATTATAGAAGAGAATGTTAAGAACATATTTATAAATTAACTATGTGTCCCTTAGGTCTTCAAATCTAGTTGCATATCAGAATCACCTGTGTATCCTTTTATTTTCTCATTGACATTTTATTTTATTTTCTCATTTTATTTTCTCATTGATGAAAAATTTCAAACATACAGCAAAGTTGGAAGGATTTTTATGGGTTAATAGGGGCACCTAGGTCCTACCATTAGCATTTTACTAAACTTGCTTTAGGGAGATCCTTTTGAAAAATGTCAATTCCTCAGGGCTGAAATTCTGATTACATAGCTCTGGGTTGGGAGCAAAGAATCTATTTTTGTTTCTTGCTTTTTGTTTTTAAACTCTGCAGGTGATTCTGATGAGCAGCCAGCCTTGGAAAACCACTGCCTGAAGGAACTCGCTGCAATAAATAAAAAAGACAGATTTATAATTAGCCTAGCAGTGCTGTTCTTTGTAGGAGGCAGAGAGGATTCCTACCAGGTGCCTACAGCCATTTTCTTAGACCACCAGCATTCTTTGGAAATGTGTCACCCAGTGTCAGTTTTGTGGAGGTGTGCGCAGGTTCCTTGGGATAATAGGTCAGGTCTTCTCAGCACAAGAAGCCAAGAAGGACCCAGCTCCAGTCCATCGTGACTCCTCTGAGCATTGTAGGCAGAAAGAGAAACTTGCCTTTTGCATTCAAGTCAGATCCTTTCAATATTTGGGTGCTGTTAAGGGATGAACTGTATCCCCCAAAATGCATATGTTGAAGCCCTAATTCCCAGTACCTCAGAATGTCACTGTATTTGGAGATAAGATCTTTAAAAAAGTATTTAAATCAAAATAAGGTCATATGGTGGGCTTAATCCAATATGACTGGTATCCTTACAACAAGAGGAAATTTGGAGACAGATATGTGCAGAGGAAAGACCATGTGAAGACACAAGGGAAAGACAGCCATCTATAAGCCAAGGAGAGAGGTCCCAGAAAAAACCTTGACAATACCTTGATCTTGGACTTCTAGCCTCCAGGATATGGAAAAAAATTTTTCTGTTGTTTAAACCACCCAGTCTGTAGTACTTTGTTACAGCAGCACTGGCAAACTAATACAGGTGTGGAGGAGAAGGCACCAAACCTGGAGTCAGATGGCAGGACAGGCCGACCCAGCTCCCACTTCCCCATCTTGCTCCAAAACAGGTCTCCATCAACAACTGGTCAGAGTAGCAGGAGAAGGCACCACTGCCTCTAGTGCCCACCCCATGGGGGCTGTTGCTAGGAAACAGACTGGCCACACATCCTTTCCAGGCCCTTTCTGCCTCACAAACACAGAGAGTGGTACTGTCTATATATTCGGCAGTTTTCAGAGCCACCAAAAAGCTCTGCCTGCCTCCAAGTGGCCCCAGGGACACAGCATAATGACAGGGCTCGAGGCTGCTTCAACTTGCCACACACACCTCAAACTTTCCCCCTAAAATCTCACCCACTTGGAGCCTTTGCTTCACAGACTCTTTTACTCAAGAGTGGATATGAAATTTGGCTCACTCCTCCAAATTTGTAATTGCGAAGCTTAAATAAATGAAGTTCAGTTTTGAAACTTTCCCACTGATCTTAATCAAGACAAATGATGAATTCTGAGTGGGAATAATACCAATTGTGTAAAACAGCACTTTTTGTGAGACAGAGGCTGTTTTTATATTTACTACACTTAACAGCTTTTTCGGTCCTCTTAGGTACAGTTAGAACTTTGTGATAATTTTTTTGACCTACTTGATAGCAATAAGCTGTTTCTCCTGGCTGTGACACACCACATCACACTGTCACCACAAGCCAGCCTGGCCACACCTTCCTCTCGCAGTTTAAAAAGCTTTTTGGCATTTCGTTTCTTACCACATCCTTCATTGGCAAGGCTGCCCCACAGATCTCCTACATGGGGAGTTAGCTCCTCAGAGGGGGTCCTAGGTGAACATCAGTCGTGAGAGTAAGCAACTTGGGTAAGCTTCTTTTTTGAGGTAGGGAATTCCAAAGCTCTCTCTCCCTGTTTCTTGTCTTGAGAGCGCCATTCCATCTTTGACTACTATGCTGCCTCTGTGGGCCTCCCTGCTTGGTAACGCCGTCCCTTGGAACCTTGGGTTTATGATGTTCCAGGTTTCACTCCATCCTTTTGGTTCCCAAGCTTTTTGTTCAGGTTCTTCGGTCCTGCAATTCTGTTTTACTTCTTGTTGTTCAAATAATTCTCTTTTTACTGTTTCAGTTCATCTTACTATTGTAATTCAATTGTTCATTCAGTCTCCTAATTTCAACCTACCACCTTTAAATATTTCTTACCATTCCCGTCCTCCAAGCCTTAATTCTACAAGTTGGTTTGGCTTGTGGTTATCTTCCTGACAGGAAAGAGGCAGTGGATGGGAGTTGGATAGTCATTTTAGAATTGCAGTCCCTACATTAAGCAATATCACTTTTTATAAAAGATTGATCTGTCTGATTTCAGCATCAAAGAATGGCCACACCTCAGGCGACAGACCTCATGCAAGAGTGGCATCATCCTGAGGTAGAAAGCTTCTTAAATGTGAACAAATATTTCTTCTGAACCTTTGATTATTCATTTGAAGGATCCCAGTTGCTGAAGTTGCTATGGGTGAGCTGATGAATTAAAGTGCTTAAGCACCCACTTTTAGTGGGAGCCAGGGAAAAGAGGACCGTAGAGTTAACAACTGAACAATATGTATGTGTGTGTGTGAGTGTGCGCGCGCGTGTAACAGGGGTGACAACTTTCTCTCAAGTAGCAACAGATATCTGCAAAGACAAACAGAGCCAGGGATGACCTTGCCCATCAATAGATTTGGTTGTGCTCATGTGGTCTGTTTTCAGACCCGTTTCAAAAGGTCCCTCTGTTGTCCCCTCCGCCAGTGCCCCAAATGTCTTCATCTGGTCCTGCCTTAGTGCCCTGAAATCTCCAACTTTGGAATTATTCCTCAGGGTATGGCTCTAAAAGTCCAAGTTAACTCACAAAAGTATCTCTAGCAGCCTCTTCAGCCATTTACACCTTGATGCCAATTAGCTTATCAGATTGGGCAGGCTGGAGCTGAGCTCTGTTGCCCGGAAGCCTTGTCAGTCATTGACACATTCCTGCCAAGTAGGTTATCAGACTGGGCAGTACTAAGGCTGGTTTTGCAGGAAGGGATGAGGCATAAGCAACTTCAGAAGGATAGAGGCAGCTGTTTGATGAGAAAGAGCCCACCCTGGTGGGGAGTCTCAGAGAACTAACAGAAGGTAATAACACATAAGGTTCTGGGTCCTGGAGAAAATCTGTCTCCTACTTGACGATTTAACAACATTCTAGCATTTAAGAATGGAGGGAAGAAAGGCACAGCACTGAAATCATTTTCAAAGACCGATTTTCCCCACAAGACTACCATACCTAGTGAATGGGAAGAGAGTTTGCTACTCCAAAATATGTCACTTCCTTCAGAGGAAGGAAAAGGACAAGTTGCTCTTCGGGGAGAGTATTTCCAGCCAGCTTTCACTCCTGACCTTTTAAGTTTCAACACCAAAGTTTTTCTCTCCCTTATTCCCTACATTACGACGGCCCAACTCAAACCATTTTTATTTAAACCAAGCTTGTCTTTGCTTTCATTTGAAAAGCTTTTGACCGAAATATGATGTGATATGAATGCATTTAGTCAATTTATGGATGCAAGACCATAAATCTAAGTAGCTCTGTAGTCTACCTGTTCTACACTCTAAAGGGGACAATTTGACAGGAAGCTCAAGGGACCCTCACTGCACAGCCTTCTTCCCAGGCCCTGTATCAGGTTTTGTGTTTGTAATTCTGAGTTCCTAAAGACTTGCCCTCTCAAACTGCGTAAGCCTCCGGCCTCACCAAACCTGGGTCCATTCCTGATTATCAGCCTTGGCCACACTCAAAGAGCATGAACTAAGTGTGCTTGCATGAGAGTCTTCATTTTAATTAGGAAAAAAAAAAAAAAAAACCCTTCACAAATTCTGCTGCAATTTCCCCACAAGACTACCATACCTAGTGAATGGGAAGAGAGTTTGCTACCCCTAAATATGTCACTTTGGGATATTGGCTATTTTAGGCTAGTTAATTTTTTAAAAAAGAACTCCTGAGAGAAATTCTGAAAACCAAGTAAAAGTTCCTCTTTGTAAAGGACATTTACTTTTGCAAGAGAAATCTCCATATGTAAGGGTGTTTCCCTCACTCTACCTAGACTGCTTTCACTGTCAATGGAGAAAGCAGGGATTTAAATCTGCATAACACCCTTACCTTTGTTTACTGGGCTTTTCCTGGTATCTTCCCATAACTGACTGTCCTCCCCCAACATCTTTTGTCTTTAACTGAAGGAGGTATTTAAGGTGATGTCTTCTGTAGTTTTGAGGAATCAGTGTGCCTGGGTGTCTCCCATGTATACAAGAGGTAAACAGGCTATTAAACTTTGTTTTTCTCCTGCTAATCTGTCTCTTGCTAATTTGATTATTAATCTAGCCAGAAGAACTTTAAACAGTAGAGGATAATTTTTTCTCCCCGATACTAGCATCTTAATATTGTGAGCCATTTAAATGTCCTTTGCTAAGCTGTTTCTCTTATTTCTTATCCCCCCCACCCCACCCCTTTAGTGTTCTAGACTACTCCAATTGGAGATGTGTTTTTAGTATCTTCTTCCTCCCTTCACCCAACTTACAGCGGGGTATGATTTGAGTCCTTTGATATGACAACAAATGTAGTATTTACCAAATCAATATCGTTGGGTTTGTTTTTCCAATTATTATGACTTTTTTAGGATCCATGCTCAGCTAATATCCATTTGTGAGTTGTTTTTTTTTTTAACTAAAGTCAATCCGTATAAAATGACTTTCTGGATCAGCCTAATTCGCAGGGCTGCCCAGCATTCCAATGTTTAATTACTTCATGTAACTCAAACACAAATACTCTGGAAACTCAAATGACCCTATTAAAATTAAAGGATGGTATATCATCTTTGGACAAGGGAGATAAATTGTGACACCTAGGGCTTTTTTAGAAAAATAACATGCATGTGTACACACACACACACACACACACACACACACACACCACGCCTAATTGCAGTGTCAGCCCAGAATGAGGTGAGAAAAGGCTGGCTTTACTTGAAGACCAGAGAGTTAACTCTTGATAGTTTAATACATTACCTTACCCCTTCCCCTGTATCTGTAATGTATTCATATTCATAGACTTCGTTTAAAACAGCACCTTTCGGCAGTATGTGAAACAGTCTGCTCTTCAGGTTTGAGCAGATAAAAAGTTAAACAGTGTCTCTCCTGGCTAGGACTTTCCATTTAGGGCAAGAAGCTGAGCGCAGGTTTGTGCGGACCCACAGCACTTCCGTCTAACTCAATCACCCAAGCTTGCCTCATTTGGGAAGGCAGCGTGGGTGGGAGAATTTGGGTGGCATACCCCCAAAACCACAGTAATTGGAAGGGAGGGGTGGGGGAAGCAAATATCAATTAGTGACTCCTCAGCCGGCTACCAATCTTGGTTTCCAAGGGACTCCACCTTAGTCTCTTCAGAAGAAGCAGCTCCCTAGGGACCTCCGACACGAATGCGCATACATCCTGGTGCATTGAAAATTTCCCCGGGGAGGCTCTTGTTATCTGCCCGGCTTCCCTGGCTCTCTGCCTCCCCTTCAGCCTGTGGGCCTGTCAACCAGAAAGCTCCCAGCTTCTCAGGGCTTCCGTGGGAATGCGAGCAGGAAAGGGCTTTGAGAATTGACGACAGGAACGGTGGTGTTCCTTTGCTGCACGCTGGGCACCCCGCATTTCCCGGAGTGCTGAGGATGCTGAAATGAATTTCCCTGCTCCCTCAGCACCCCCACCTCTGGGGGTCGGGCTAGAGACTAAATGTTAGCAAGTAACGTGTGTGGGGTGCGGGAGCACACGGTGGGGAAGGCGAGGTGGCGTGCAGAGACCACCCCCCCCCCGCCAGCGGCCCCCCGCCCAGCAGCCGCAGGGGGCAGGGAGGGGGCGGCCGGGGCTCGCCGGAGCTCGCCGGGTTGGGCGCCTCCCAGGAAGGCGGGGAGGGGAGCGCCTGTTTACCCAGGAGGGCTGTGCTGATAGCACGTTCCTCGAGTTTACTTTGCTTTCCTTGAGTTTATTGTAAAGGGGTAAAGTTTTCGGATCTGTCACGTGACCCTGACAGGTCCTGCCTATGGCGCGGCAGACCACCCACGCCGAGGGCCATGGAACTGCTTAATAGAAACAGGCTTGTAATTGTGAGTCCGCGCTGCACTCCGCCGAAAGCCTCCGGCGGCCCAGCGCGCCGGGGTTTTTACACTTTCCGTTCCTTTTGTAAAGACCGAGGAGGAGGAGAAGACGAAGACCCAGACGAAGAAAAAGACGAAAAGGAAGACAAAGAGACCTGCAGCGACCAGGCTAGGGGGAACCGAGGAAAGACGGGGAGCAGACGGAGAAGCGGAGGACCAGAAAAGGGGGGCACGGGGCAAAAGAAATTGATGTGAAATCCAAGCCCCAAGTCCGCGCCATCCGCACCCGCTCTCTGGGCAGGGCTTGACGGCCCGCTATGGTGAGTGCTGCGGCCGCCGTCGTCACCTCGCCCTCGCGCGGCGCGCGCAACTGGGATGCGGGGTTGCGGGACCCGACCCGCTGCGCAGCGGACGGAAGGCCAGGCGGGCGGCGCGCCGGGGCCGCGGGGCCGGGCGGGCTGCGCCGCCGGGGAGCAGGAGCCGGTCCCGCGTCTCCACGCTCGCTCGCTGGCTCGCATGTTCCGGGCCCCCGCCCCCCGAGGTGGCCCCGCAGGGCGGGGAGGGGGCTGGCGGCGGCGGCGGCGGGCCGGGCCGGGGAACGGCTCCGGGGGGGAATTCTCACGGAGGGGGTCGCCTGGGATCCCATTTGCACGCTTGAAAAGGTCGCCACCTTGGCTTCCGCTCCTCAGCCTGGTGGTGGCTACTGAGTCGCCAGTGGAGGCAGAGCTGGAATGGAAGGGCTGGTGCGGAGAGAGTGACAGCGCCGGGGGGAGGGTGAGGGCTGAGCGCGCGCGCACCCGAGGCAGTGCTCTAGTCTCAGGAGAACTGGTGGAGACCTGCTGGAGGGGATGGGCGCACGCTCTCGGCACCTGGGCGCGGACCCCAGAGCTAGTAGACAGAGAAGTGCTTTTCCAAAAACTGGAGCTCAAACATCCCGCTCCCCACCACGGTTGTTGAGAAAAAGAGCCAGAGGGTTGAGTTCATGAAGGGGCCACGGGTAGGAGAGGAGTATGTGTTGACTCTTGCGCCTACGGAAACGGGCGTTCTGATGCCTGCCACCCATTAAGAGATGGGCAGCTGGCCCGATGCTGAGAGGGCCGGGTGCAGCCTGAGGGGAGCCCTAAGGTGGCCGAACTGATCCAAACTCCTTTAGACTAGGTGCCAACACTGGGACGACAGGACCTCCAGAGACTATACCTATGGGGTGACATGTGCTACGTTTCCAGGCATTTAAGTTCATGTTTTAAATGACTACTAGTGTGTGGATGATCAATAAATCCAAAATTTTCAGATCTTAATTTCTGTCACTTAAGAAGACACATATGGATTGTGGTCTATGGAGGACACCCAGGGACTTCTATTTTCCTAAACTTTGGAAAGACCACTTTTCCCCCTTTTTTATCCTTCTTCCTTGCTGGGGAGGGGAAATATATAAATAATGAGGACCCACATGAGTGGCTCTAAATGTTAAATAATGGGATAACTGAGGTCTTGAACTACTAAACTACTACAATGATCCCTTTTCAGCATTTTGTATGTTTAATTTTTTTTTTCTTTTCTCCAATAGTTCAAAATGCAATTAGTTGCCTCCACAAAGAAAGACAATGCTTTTTGGTGTCATCCTTTGTTACTGTAACTTATTATTTCTGGGCGGCACCTCAGGATAAATTGTTGCCTCAGGTGCATTGTGTACCCATGTTGTAAAACTCTGGGCTTTCAACTGTGAGTTTGTGTGTGTTCCAGTTGTCACTAGCTTCCTTCCACAAAGCTGTAAAACGCCTTTGAGTCCAAGATCTTTTTATATTAAAATGTTGAATCAAGGTGTGCACCAATAGGCCCATTCTCAATTTGGGGTATTACCTTCATTTCAAACTTACTGATAAATGTGTTCTAATTTTTGGTTACAATCTAGTCGTAATCAAACAAACTATTTGAATAGGAGTTAGCACCATTTGGAGTTATTGGGGTGGGGGGAGGCTCTTTTTACCAATTGTCTTCAACTTTCTGCAGATAGAAAAATTGACAAGTCAAATCAATGTGGATTAAAATATTTGTTTTCTCTGTTCTCTCTCTCTCTCTCTCTCTCTCTCTCTCTCACACACACACACACACACACACACACACACCTTTTATTTTCTCCCGCCTCTGCCACAGTGTATAAAGCCCTATTGAGACATGTAGGCGTGATGTGTAAACCGGATTAGCAGTATGAAAGAAAGACACACAATAAGCTAGAATTGTTTTACTTCCCTTTCATTTCTCATGCCTATATCTCTAATAAATTTGTTGCTCCAGCAGTGGGTCAAAGGGATCATGTTGCTCAGCTTCTTTTTCATGCAAGACCCAAAGATCAGCGAAATAAATGGTGTGCCTTCTGCCAAATACAAAGCTTGATATAGATATATTAGATGGGGAGATAGAGATGAGAGAGAGATGGAAAAAGAAAGTTCAAAGTGTGGGTCTTTCCAGAAACATCTCTATCCATTAGGGTAAAGTAACGTAGCTAAGATGATATTTAGGGAAGGGAGGAAATCAATATAAGGGCCAATGCTCTCTTTTCTTTCAAGTTCATTGTAAGCTCTGAACATTTTCTCTGCACTTGGTGATATTCCTAGCAAGAGAATACCAATAGCTTTGGCATTGCATAAAGTTTAATTCCCTCTTTCAAGCTAGTGTTCGAACCTGGAGTAATAAATGTGGAGATTTCTGAGACTTTCTCAGGACATCTCCCCTCTGCCCCCCTTCCACCCCAGCTCACTATAAACTCAAAAAATATGCCAGTGCTCCCTGGTTTGTGCTGTAGACCCCTCATTTACTCTTTTGTGAAATTGGGAGCAGCTTCCCATTAAAGGAGATCAGGGGTAATTAGCAGCATTATTTTGACAAGTTGGCTAGAGCTATTCCCTTTCCTCCAGTCCTAGGGAGGGGGGTATGGGGAAGGAAACAGAAGGTTGAAGGGAGAAGGGGAAGGGAGTCATCCTTAGGGATTTTACATTCTGTGGCTTCTGAATCTTCCACCCACTCCCAACCTTTTAGACTTATTTTGACCATCACCTTTTAAGTAAATATAAAACCTGCCAATGAGAAATAATAAGGTATTATTAGGGAGCCAAGAAAATGTGGTGGATGGTGGCATGCTGGCTTGAATTGAGTCAAGACTCAACTCTCATCCATGGTACCTGCTTTGAACTGCTCAGGCTCTGGCTCATCCTGTACCCTGGGGTCTCCATCCATAAATAGAATACTCCATCAAATCCTCAGTTCTTCTCCTCGTCCCACCCTCTCAACTGGAATACTATGGGACTTAATGTTTGCAATTCTTTACATTTGTGGAAGAGTATTAAAGTTGAGACAAAATTATAATTTGGCCCAGAAGTCAAATTACTAGAATAAATTTATTTATTCATTTGTACTCTGCAAAAAAATGAGTTAAATTATATTGGATTTTAAAGAACCATTTGGTTGGATCCAAACAGCCAGTGAAAAGGTAAATCTCACTGTATTACTCCACCAAATCTAGCTCCCACAATTGCTTATCATTGGAATGTCCAAACACAAAGGACAGATGTTTCATTTCAGTGTCATCATTTGAATAATCAGATGTCACTTTTGTGTGTGGCATAGACATAGATATTTAAAGTATGGGAACAGAACAGAGAAGATATGAGTGAATTTTAAGAGTTTAAGGAGTCTGTTTTGAAAATGACACAGACTCCAATGAAGTCTTGGATCATGATGATGAGACCAAAATGATAACTGATGCATTGAGATGAATTTTACTTGCAAAGAATAAATGGGACCCTCAAGTGTTGCCCCAAATAGGGCCAAAAGCACCAGCTGGTTTGAAAAGGCCCTGGGCTCTGCTTGTTTGGTAACTTACAAGCGAAGCCACACTGCAGAAAGGCCATTATAGGATCTGTCTTCCTAGTAGACACCTTTGCTGGCCTGGTCCTCCAGCAAGCATCATCTCAGGTCTGGGGGATCCTTGTGGTTAGCTGAAGTTAAACCCGGTATGGTGAAGTGGTCCCCTGCACAGGGCATGCATATTAAAGGCGACAATGCTTACAAATGTAAATAAGGGCAGATTGGTGAGGAACAACATTATCTCTGGGAATGTCGCACTCGCATGCATCAGCAATGAGGCAAATTGGGGGCAGCCTCAGCCCTGACCACCCAAGTCGAGCAGGCTTTTACACTGGCTCCTCTTCCCTTTCTTAAAACGTTACAGAAACAAGGCCAATTAGATCCTCAAAGTAATTCATCTCTGTGTATAAAAAAACAGACCACAGGGGAAGAGGCGGGTGGGGGTGGGGAGATTAAGATAGCGTTTGTTAGAGCCCAGGCTGGGGATTGCGTCCTGGAATCTTTGGGTAGAAAATACAGGCCGGGTCCATTGTCTGAGATGCTGAAAAGTTAACCTATCAAACAGCGGGTGCGGGGGCTCAGGGCGCTGAAAAACCCGGAGATCAGCGTTCAAAACGTTTAGGAATTAAATCAAACCGAGGGAAACGAGTCCGAGTGGAAGAGGCTTTGCCATTGAAACGCTTCACAATGTAGCAGCAGCCAGAACGACAGGATATACAGCTGTGTGCAGAGTAATGGGGAACCGTTGTGTATACATAGTTTATAATTTCATTTTAGAATTCCATGATCCAAGTAGCTATACTGAAATCGCTATGAAAAAAAAAAAGTTGGGAGGAAAGCCTAGTATTTTGATCTAAAACGTTGTAAAGAACTTTGAAAAGACAAACATAGCAAACTTGTCTATGGCTACATGGGTGGGTCCCCTGCCATACAGCAAACCTCAGATATAAAGACTGACATGGAAAACTAGGGGTACCACCCCCAAGAATTCAAAATATAATTTCTAGTGGCAAGCACGAAATGGTTTGACTTGAAACGTCTGAGAACTATTCAGTAAAAAAAAAAAAAAAAAAAAGCTAGAACATTAAACCAACTTTCCTGTTTTCTGCTCTTTATCAAACATAAAACTAAGAATTTTGCTCAAAAATTAAACTTGCTAGGTATCGAGCCCAATTTTCCTGCGATGTAATTTATCAATGTACGTAGTATCATTTTCGCGGTGCTCGTCTTACTTTCTGGATTTTAGCAGTCCTTCCCAGAGTCGCACACAAAATCACGTGTTTCATCGGAGTTTTGAGTTTTGAATTTCCGCGCTGGCCGGGTACTCCGGTCCTCCTGATCTCGTGAACACCCCCAGACGCTTCTCTCTTTGTCTCTGTATTATACAGGAGACCCTGCCCTGCCTGAGGTACCGCCGCACACGTTTTGCCGGTTGGGGATTCAGCGGTAGGGGCTCCCAATGAAACCAGGAAGGAGAGAAAGGCAAAGAGCAGCTGGCGAGGCTGGGTAGGCAGGACAGATCTGGGAGGAGAAAGTGTGAAAAGGGAGAAAGAGAATGGAGAGGGGAAGGAGAGAGGGGAACCACTGAAGAAGAAGGAAGAGGGCGGGCAGGGCTGGCTCGCCCACAGTACCCCCACGGGAGCCGCGTGGGCTGACGCCCGTGGCGAGCCAGCAGCGCTGCAGTCACTCACCCGCCGGGGTCGCAGCCGCCGGGCTGCTGAATGGAAAGGGAGCCGTGCGCTCAGCCATTGGTCGGCCGCAGGGAGGCCGCGCGGGCATTGGGCAACGTAAGGGGGCTGGACCGCCTTCAGGAATGTACTACGGCGCGTCCGGCACGTCCGTCCGCGCCGGCGGGGCGCGCAACTCGCCGGGGCTCCTAGAAGGCGGCGTTCGAGCTGTGGAGGCCGCCGAGCGCGAGCAAAGCGCACCAACTTCCCTATCTGCTTGACCCGGGCCGCGCCAGCGCGGGGAGTCCCAGTACTCAAGCGCGCGCGCATGCAGGCGCACTCGGACACGCGCGCGCAATAGGCCTCCCTGTCGCAGAGCGCGCGCCGGCCGGGTCTTCCGTCACGTGGCCTCGTGGCCCCGCCTTCTCCCCCGCTCCTCCTCCTCTCTCTCCATCTGGGTTTCTTTCTTTCCTTTCCTTCCCTTTCTTCTTTTTTTTTTCAATGAACACACACCGTGTGCATCTTAAAGCCACACGGTCCCATTTCACGGCTTCAGGCGGTTTCTTGCTGCTGCAGGTCACTCTTCTATTCAATGCCGTTTATAAAAGGGGGGAAAAAATACTAAAATTAGACAGGCTCGATGATTTGTTAGTCCGGACCTTATCTCAGGGAGGAACTTGCAAACGTAAGAAAAATAAATTCCACTGTCCAAAAAAATTATTTTAAAAATAATTGGAGCTTTGTAGACGGTTTAATTTGACTCTGGCCCCAGGACCTACCACAAAGAGTCGCGTGTTTTCTTCACCAACAGGAAGCGAAGCCCTGGGATGTCTCGGTGACACTGGCCGCAGTGTCGGGACAAGTCCTCGCAATCAGCGCACAATTTGTTTCGAATAAATCCAACATCAAAGCCTTTATTCTCCCCTGCGTCACGCTATTATTATATATAACAGGATGCGTACTAGTTTTTTTAAAAAAGTTTAAAACATTAAATAAGGACATATGGTTAATATAAAGGGGGGCAAGCCCAAATAAATCCAAAATAGGAAAACTTTTGTCTCTCAAGGAAACAATTCCCGTTTCTTCGGGTCGTTAAAAGAATTTTGTTGTTTCTGTTTTACATATGTCACAATAAAGATTCAAATAAAAACCCTTCTGCCTCCGTGAGAATTCTTTAGTGTCTGGATTCCACGTTTATAAAACACTGCCTCCTTCAAACAAGGACCGTGCTGCTGTGGGGTTTTTTTGGCTGATGGGGGGCGGGGTGGATTTTTAAGAGAGGGTTGCTTTTCCCAACGTCCTTACTTTCTTTTTTAACTTTTCATTTTGTTTATCTTAATGCTAGGCGTTGTTCCCTGCGAGAGCCTAAGTCTTCTCTTTAGTTATAAAAGAAAAGAGAGGAGGGAAAAAAAATCTGGCACATACTGGCGCACTATCCACCACCCTGTCATTATTGGTGCAGGCCTGGGAATTCAAGCCGGACCTCCCAGTATTTGCTGCTGCTTGAGGCCAAGGTGCCTCTGAAAGGGTTTTCTTTGAGGAATTTCAGAAATTGTTTAAGCACTTAAAAAAAATATTACATTTCCCCCGTGTCTATCGCGAGGCAAATGCTCGTGGGTGTTTGTGTGTGTGTGTGTGTGTGTGTGTGTGTGTGTGTGTGTACGCACTCAAAAGGCGTCTACAAAAAATAGACTGTTGAAAAGAAAAGGAATAAGAAGGGGGGGGCATTCCTTAATGGAAGTATTGCATGCGAGAAGGTTGGCGCTCTCGGAGGCTCCCCCCGAAGCCGGGGATGCACACACTGGGGTTGCCTACCTGGGTGGTCTCTCTACTTTGGTGAGCTGTTGCTAAGCAGCTAATAATAGTCATGTTTGCTGAGTAATTTCTGCCCTCCATGAGCCAATCGCGTCGCAGAAACCCAAGCCATCTGACAGCCCCAGGGGCGGGAGCTCCAGCCTTTTTCTCTTTCGCTCGCTCTCTCCCCCTCCACCCCCTCCCCTCCTCCTCTTTCTCCAAATGGAGAGAGTTCTTTTTTTTCTTCCATCTCATCTATTGAATCAAGGAGCTGCTGCGGCCGCTGCCCGCTGCACACACACAGAGCGGAGTCTCCAGGTCCCGGGAGCGAGAGAGGCGCGCTGCACGGGGGCAGAATGGTCCAGCGGGTCGGCGAGGAGCACAAGAAAGCAGAGTCCGGGATCGAGCAGCCACCTCAAACCCAGCAGTCAGAGCCCGAGCAGCCTAAGCAGCAGCTTCAGGAGCCGCCACCGCCAGCAGCAGCCGCCGCAGGAGAAGCGGCGGCAGCGGCTATCCCGGCCCGGCAGCGCTGAGACCCGCCAGGCACTCACGGACCCTGTGGCGGCGGCTCTGCGCTTGCCCTGCGCGACCGATCGGGCGACCCAGGAGGCGCCGAGGGAGCCAACGAGGCCGGCGGGAGCGGCGAGGATTTGCTGGCGCTTTCTGCAGTGAAGGGGTCGCAGCGCGGGGCGGGGGACTGGTAGGGGGAGTTGGGGACCGCGAGGAACGCTGCGCGAGCGCCGAAAGGACAGGCTGGCTCCGCACGCCGGCTCTTGCCCTCTCGAGAACTGGATGTGGGCAGCGGCGGCCAAAGAGACCTCGGGACCCCCGCGCAATGTGGCAATGGAAGGCGCAGGGTCTGACTCCCCGGCAGCGGCCGCGGCTGCAGCGGCAGGAGCGCCCGCCGTGTGAGCAGCAGCAGCAGCAGCAGCAGCAGCAGCTGAAGCAGCAGAAGCAGCAGCAGGTCTGTCAACCGGAGCCCGACCCCGAACAGCCGACGGCCAGCAGCGTCCTCGCGAGCCCAGCGCCGGGGCGCGCCGGGAGTCTGCAGCGGCGGCAGCAGTGCGCCGGGCCGCCCGGGAAGCCTCGGTTGCTGCAGCGGCGGCGGCGGCGGAGGCAACATGGCTTCGGCTGGTAACGCCGCGGAGCCCCAGGACCGCGGCGGCGGCGGCAGCTGCAGCGGGGCTCCGGGGCGGCCGGCTGGCGGCGGGAGGCGCAGACGGACCGGGGGGCTGCGCCGCCACGCTGCGCCGGACCGGGACTATCTGCACCGGCCCAGCTACTGCGACGCCGCCTTCGCTCTGGAGCAGATTTCCAAGGTGCATTTCAGACTCTTCTCTCCTCCCACTCTCTTCCCTCCTCTTCCTCTTTGGGATAGCCCCGCCACACATTTTCATTCTCATTCTCTCATTCTCTCATTCTCTCATTCTCTCTCTCTCTCTCTCTCTCTCTCTCTCTCTCTCTCTCTCTCTCTCTTTCTCACTCTTACACACACACACACACACACACACGCACGCACACACCCCTCGCTCGCTCGCTCGCTCTCCAGGAAAAGAAGCAGACAAGCAGGGATTGAAAAATTCAAACCCTCCCTCCGATCCTGGAAGGAAAGGGCTGTCTAAGGTCCGCAGGGGGTGGAGGGTGTGTGGTGTGGTGTGGTTGTGTGTGTGTGTGTGTGTGTGTGTGTGTACACGCGCCCTCTCCCCGGCTTGCCTTTTCCGGAGAACTGGAAAGCGGTCCAATGGACCACCTCGAGGGCGGCCTCAGCGTGGCACTGCCCGGCGCCCCCTGCCTCGGAACCCCCTCCCTTCCGCGCCCCTGCCCCTATTTGCAGCCCAAACCCCTGTAATGCTGCCACATTTCTTAACATCTTGGAGGGGGAGGCGGAGTACTGAGAGGCGGAGAGAAGAAGTGGGGGAGGGAGCCAAAATAAAGGTGGTTTCCTATTTTGGCAGCCAGTTTGGCTTTTGTTGAGCACGAAATCTCTGCTCCCTTAAAAATTATCCCCGGAAAAGGGCATCTCCCTTCTCCTTTTCCAGTTTTTGAGCCAGCTCTTCTCAGAGCCTAGCGGGAAAAGGAAAGTTGTAAACAAATTGCCACCTTAAATCCGCGGTCCGGGTCTGCGGAGTGGCCGGGTTCATTGTGTTTACGAGGCTTGCTGAAATGTGTGGAATCCGGAGAAGGCGAGCACCCAGACGCGGGCCTGCCAAGGCCGCGGCCAGCGCCGGGAAAACGCCGCCGCCGGGAGCAGTCAGCGCCCAGCCGGGACCCCCGCCTCCGCCGGCCTGGGCCCATTCCCTGTGCACTCTGCTGCTTTTTACGTTTAACCAGAAGGGAAGGGAAAGGAGGGAAAGATCCATGTGGCTGCCCTCTTCCGATCACAAATACTGTCGTAAGTTGCAGATGGCTGCCCCACTTCCTAAGTCAGCTCACACAGCGTCTCAACGCTATGGAAATGGGTCCCGAGTGAGCTCCGGCGTCAGTGCTCACCACGTGGATCCACTGCCACGCCGGGAGGGATCAGCATAGGGGATCCCGAACTATATTGTTTCCAAAGCTCTCTCGCCCCCCAGCCCACGTCCCCGCAAGGGCAGCCGGAGAGGGGTGAAGAGTAGGGTAGAATTTGCAGGAAAGGGAGCGGAGCTTTGCTGGTTCTTAAAAGTTGGGCTCCATAGCTGGGGTTACGCAGCCCCTCCCCTACCAGATCCGGCGGGACTATTGCTTGTGTTGAGTGAGTTCTCTGCAGTCTGCTTCAGCTTCCCCTTCCCGTTGTTCTTGCAGCCTCTTCTCCCAACGACCCCATGTCGCACTCGGGGATGCTGTACAGGCCACGCGTGGGGGCGCCCCTGCTGTCCACGGGGTGCAACTTCCACGTTGCAACCCGACATTGATTTATGTCCAGCTCTCCCAACCCCCCCACACCGCTCGAGTTCTCCCGTGCTGTCTGGGGTTCCAGCCTCGAGGGCACCCCCCATGGCTGTCGCGGGATCCGCTGGCGGATGCGCGCAAGCGGGCGTGGGCGCATGGGCCGCAACTCCTGAGCGCTCACCACTCCTCCTTTCTGTTTCATCCTCAGGGGAAAGCTACTGGCAGAAAAGCGCCGCTGTGGCTGAGAGCGAAGTTTCAGAGACTCTTATTTAAACTGGGTTGTTACATTCAAAAAAACTGCGGCAAATTCTTGGTTGTGGGCCTCCTCATATTTGGGGCCTTCGCTGTGGGATTAAAGGCAGCTAATCTGGAGACCAACGTGGAGGAGCTGTGGGTGGAAGGTAAGAGACCCAACGCCCGGCGCAGCGCCCTCCCTTCCCCCACTCCGGGCCCCTTCCCTTCCTTCCAATTGATAAAGATATTTGTCAGCATACACCTAGAGCCTTTCGGTGGCGAGAGAAATCCCCCTGCCCGCACCAGGGGGAATTGTTTATTGTTTGGGCGGCTGGCCAGGAGCCAGGCCCGCCCGACAAAGGCCGCGCTGTAATCTACTCGGGGCGCAGCGCTGTGCTAGGTGTTGTGGGAGAGAGTGGCGGGGGCGGTCGGCCAGGGGAGTGGGGCCCCTTCGCGGGACGGACCACTGTACTGCCGGGGGCCCCGGGGCCTGCCGCCGCCGCTGCCGCCTGCCTCTGCCGCGACCCGAGACGCGGCCGGAGGCAAGCCTCTTTGCTCCTGGCTCCGGTCCTCAGCTTCAGTACCCCCACCCCCACCCACCGCGTCCAGAGAGAAAGGAGGAGGGGTGCAGAGAAAGGCCACCCCTCCGGCTGGAGGGAGTGTGCGCGCCCCCGGCGGCAGCGGCCGAGGCGCTGGGTAGGGCGGGGGGCCGGAGCGGCGCGGGCCTGCGGAGGCGGCGGCGTGTGTGGTCCTGTTTTTGGACAGCTTTCAACTCCGGGGGAAAAAAACATTTGTCTCAAGGTACAAAAAAGGGGGGGTGAGGTGGGGGGGGGGAAGGAGTTAAAGAACAGTAAAGCACAGACTGGAACGCATGTTTGCAAAGTAGATTAATGTTTCCTCGCGGGTGGGGGCTTTCAAGTGGAATTATTCTGGGGGAAGGCTGCGTTTTGCAGGCTGAAAGAAGTAATGCGTTTTAAGAACGCGGGTTTGGTGGGAGGGGCCACAGAAGCTCTTCAAGGGATTCTGCCAGTCTTTTATCTGCATTCCTCAATTTTGGGGGTTCTTAAAGCCTTTTTTTTAAGCAGTTATAAATTTAAAAAAGATTCTCTCCTCCCCCCACGGAAACATTTTACATTCTCTTGGTGATACAGGTTTTTGTTTGGGGCGGGGTTTGCTTTTTTCTGTTGGTTATCTTTGAGTTCTTTTTGGAAAGTGACAGTCTTGCTTTTTGGAAATAGTTTAACCCCTAAACACTGCCTTGAATCTCTCTTAAAATGGGATGGGAGAGAGAGATCGAGATAATTATGTGGATATTTCAAACTAGAATATGTGGAGCATTCCTAGGGAAAGCTACCTAAAGCTAAATTTAGAAACCTCAGAATTACATGCATAATCTATTACTTTCAGAATGAAGTTGATGATCTAACCTTGGAGAATATTTTGTTAATTTTGCCTTGTTTGTGAGATTCCATTTCAGTGTTTTGCAAGCATATAATGAGAAGTGACGATTGAAATAATAGTCCAAATCATTAAGACCAGAAAACATTCTTACCTTAAGTAGCTTGGTAATTAATACAAAGTGTTGTTTGGATTGAATCGGTGGGGTAATTTACCTCACCTCAGTTCAGCACTTTAGTGTCATCAGTAGATAAAAGGAGATTTTATTGACCATCTATGATGTACTAGCAACAAGTTTACTGAACACCTATAACATCCCTGGCATTGTGTTAGGCACTGTAAGGGGCACTAAAAGCATGTGAGACATTCCCTGAGCACAAACTCATGGACTTAAAACTTCTAGACTTCATTGGACTTGCACTAAATTTTATCTCACAGTTGAAGTGGACCATGAAAGTTAAATGGGAAAAATGAAAAAAAAAAAAAAAAAAGCTTCCATGTGTGTGGTGAAGAAAATTAGAGCAACCTGGAGAGAGTGAGAAGGAGGAGGAGGAAAGAGGGAGTTCTAGGCAGGAGCTCAGAAAAGGGAGTCAGGCAAAGGCCTAAGCTGAGTGGACAGATAGCAGTGGGAGCCCCCCACCCCCGGTTGGAATACTGTGCAGTAATTCTCATGGGCCCTGGACAGCAGGGCTGTAGTTTGGAAATTACATAATTGGCTAGACTGTGAAGAAGCTACCGTTGGTTCTGGGATAGAGCAAGGAACGGATGAGATGAGCAGAAGGCCCTCCAACTGTCTACATGTTCACTTTCCAAATGAGGTCCAACAAATTTAAATTTGTTGGGTGGTGTTGATGACAACAAAAGAGCATTATTTTTGTTGTTTTGAGATTTTTCAGTAGACCTTTAATAAATTTAAAGGAATTAAGGTGGTTTTCTTAACATTGTACATTTCTAGAAGCAATTATGTTTCTGCATTATACGACTAATTTCAATTCCTGGAAGGAAGAGAAGCATTCTGAGTCTCATCCCCTGCTCCATTTTAGTATGAGAGTTAGGGAATGACACACCTGAGACTCATTTTGCCAACTTTTATCCTCTGAACTGTTTTCCTTGCCATTTCTGTTTTGGCGGTTTCAAGTGTGGCTTACTGATTCTTTGGCTAAATATTATCTACTCAGCACTATCACTTGTTGAGCAACTATCATTACCATTTATTATTTACTATCACATGCCTTATAACTCAAAGTAGTTATCTTTACTTTATAGTATGGTTAATGTAATGTTTTTATATAACAACTGAATTATTGTCCTATTTTATATGATAAACTATGGATCCTCTATGTCCCCAGACCAGTTTGCTTACTAATGACTTACGTCAACTTGGTCTCTTTTTGCTTTGACCTTGATTTGTCATTCATTCATTCATTTGCTGTGTGCTAGATGTAGAAGAAGCAACAGTTTCATAAACACACATAAACCCAAACAGGGAGGCCAGCGTACCATTTTATAATTTTAATTTAAATTCAGAGTAAAGGTCTTGTTTATGATATATTGACTTTAGTGTTCATGTCAGCAGTAAATAGTGTGAGCATTTGCTTTTAGGAATAAGAATTTCCTGCTGTCTTAGACTGTAGTGTAAAATGAGTAGCAACTTGGAATTTAGTTTAAATTTGCACTTTAATCTCTTAGATAAATGCCCCGTCACTATCAGCAAAGAAGTTGTTAGATGGTGTTTTCTTTATAGAGACTCTATATGTTCTGGGTGTAAAAAGGGTGCTTGCTATTACACTAAATAAACCAAACGATTAGAAGTATGTATTCTCCTAGTTAAAAAGCAACAGAGGAAAGCATAAGAGATTTTAACAGGAGAGGAATGCTGAGGGGCAGTTTGTAAAAATGCTATTTTCCTATTTAAAAAAAATGACATGTATACACACAGATATATACACAACATATATATGTCTATATACAAATACACGTCTCCACTTTCCTTTGTGTTTGTGTATGCACATAGACTTACTATGTGCCTCCTCATATCTGTCAAAATAATGTTATCTTTCTAATGCAGCCAGTAAATTAAAGGTATCCTTTGATTTGACATTCATACTTCGTTTAACATGCTGGAGAAGTGTGGCTTTATAAAGACAGTTTAAATGTGTTGGCTATAATGCACAGACTAAGCAATATAAACTAGATGAAGATTGTCTCATTTTTTATGGTATTGGCGATAACAATTATTTGATTCTGTTGTTGAAATATCATATGATGATTGCCTTTGAAGAAACTGTCAGTATACATTAGATGCTAACTTGGGTCTTAGGGCAAGTCAAAAATGTCAAATCTAGCTCACTTGTGAATGGAGTCCTGAAGTTTGGTTAAAGAATGTGTGGAATGATATAGTGGGCATCCGCTATTACTGAAACACATACCGGTGGCAACCAGGTCAGGGAGAGACTAATTGTTAAAAATATTCATTCAGCACGTATTCTCAATGCCTGCGCTGTACTAGGCACTGTATGAAGCTACAGAGAGAAGTTGGTGAAAGGCTGCAGTCCCTGCCTTTAGAAGACCTCCACTTAGCAGGCACACGGACCAGTTGCAGGATGGCAGGGACAGCCCCGAGGGTAGGGGGCCCAAGCCAAGCACAGAGGCTGGAAACGTAGGGGTCATAGGGCAATCCAAACTGAAGGAATAGCATGGGCAAAGGCTCTGAGGACATGCATGGGTGTGGCCTCCAGGAGAACTCCCAGTGCTTGTCTTCGGTTGGAACATAAGTTTTGAATGGGAAGCCTTGGATCTTGAAGATTTGGCTACATGGCAGAAAGGTCTCCAGTGTGGGGGGGGGGCATTTGGCTCAGGGGCTGCCAACTCTTTTTTTTTTTTTTTTTTTTTTTAGACAATCTTGGCCTGTCTCATAATTTACACTAGTGTTTTTGCCCTCTGGTGCCCTCCCTCATACCCTCATACCAGATCACTTAGCTTGGATCTTACGCTTTCAGGCATAGAAGAGAAATATTTTATTTTTAGTGCTGCCCATTTCTCTATTGGCATTCCTATTTGCTTAGCACTTTATTCTCCTGTCTCCCTTAATATCCACCCTCCTCACACTCCAACCCTCTATCAGACACAAGTTTGTTGTCATAATATCTTAGTGACAGAACATTCATTTATCTCTTGGAGCTTTTTTTTTTCCTTCCTCAGTGCTTGCCCAGCCCCTGGCCTCCTTTATTGTAAAGGGGAACAGCCTTGAAATGAATCCATATTGCCTTGTGTTTATTAATATCTCTAGAGGCCAGTATCAAGGGAAGACACAAGTTGTGACTTTGATTTTTTAAAAAAAGGGAAATAAAATAAAAAAAAAAATGCCTGCTTGTTGTTTGTAAGTGCTCTCAAGTTAGTACTACCTTGCAAGCATTATGCCTTTGGTGTTCTTGGCAGTTATAGGAGATAAATTGAACTCCACCACACTTTCCGTTTAGAACAAGGTTTCTCACTATTGACATTTTGGGCTGGATGATTCTCTTCTGTGGGCTGGCTGTTCTGTGTATTATAGGATATTGAACAGTATCCCTGGCCTCTACCCACTAGATGCCAGTAGCACCCTCCCCGTTGTGACAACCAAAAATGTTTCTAGTCATTGCCAAATGTGTGTGGGGGGGGGCGATGCACAAAATCGCCCCAATGTATAACAATTGGTTTAGGTAATAGATTCCAGTCGGAAGACCCATGTTGTGCAGATGGAAGGGTTTTATTATGATGGAGTTGTGGCTATAAATGCATTGCCGTGAATACAGAAGTTTTCTTTAAGACAAAGTCTTCCACTCCATCTCCATATTTACTGACCTAGGTAACTAATTTTTTTATGCTAATAATTTAAATTTTTAATTTTTTTTTAGAATTATATCAGAAATTAAATAAACACCATGACAAGTTCCAGGGCGGGCGCAGTGGTAGCGTTAAGGCCATGGAAGAAAGAAAATTTATATTCAAATACTCTTTTTTCTTTGTATAACTTAATTTGGCAGATAGACCTTGTTGCATTTTAACTACAGCAGGCTGAAGGTTTTTAGCATTAAGGTGACTTTGTAAAAAGCAATAAAAGACGCCACTGGACTTTGTTCATATTGAAATAACAGCTCCTTCCAGAAGCCCACATAGCACATTATTAGCTCTTTGGTGGTCTAGTTCTCCAGATGTTCATATCACAAACCACTTTTCCCCAGGTGCCCTTATGCAGTAGAACCAAAGGGACAGCAAGGGACTGAGGCATGTAAGCTAGAAAGAGGCAGAATGGCTCTGCTTTTACTGCCCTTTTCAGCTTTGGCACCCCATTTCTGCTCTTTGGGGCTGTCAGTTTTGGTACATTTCACAATGGACAGAAAGAATGCAGAGCAGTTCCTTTCTGCTCCTTAGTTCCCTGTGCACTTTTAAAAATTAAGAATATTTATTAGATGGATATTGATTAGATTTAAATAATGGGCATATATGTACAGGTGAAAGCAGTTGTGGTATTTCTTTCATATTGGGAGAAAAATGATAAAAAAAAAAAGACCCCACAATAATCGCTTTGAAAATAACAAATAGCTTCAGGTGCCTTCTCTACAGGGCAGCTGACCCTGTGAGTTTTCCGTATCCCTCTGCTCACTCTTACCCTCCAACAAATTTAGAAGCCAGGTTGGGCAATGGGGTATTTCAG
This sequence comes from Eidolon dupreanum, assembly GCA_028627145.1. Classification (NCBI taxonomy): domain Eukaryota; kingdom Metazoa; phylum Chordata; class Mammalia; order Chiroptera; family Pteropodidae; genus Eidolon; species Eidolon dupreanum. The sequence continues at coordinate 95,072,218 of CM053509.1, read as the reverse complement.
ATGCACGTAGCACCGCTTGGAGGCCCCAGAAGATGACAGCTTCCAGATGTATGAACCGCCGGATTCGTTTGTTTGGATTATGCGCCACAGCTGATGGCGAGATTAACGCTGGCTGGACAAGCTATGGGAGATTTGTCTGGTTTCCACAGTGCCATGTTTATATTTCATTGGGATTTCTCCTTCAAAGCTGACCTCCATATGACCCTGGGTCCTGTCCATTTGGGCTGAGCTGTAACTTGTCTGCCCTTCTTCTCATATTGGGGCAGGGGGTCATAGTTCTGCAGCTGAAGGGGCCGCTTTCATGGCTGCCCACACTCTGTCCGTGCCAGCTGTCTGCCCACATTTAGCCACTGAAAAGTAGTCTGTTCTACTGGGTCGAGTGTGTGTGTGTGTGTGTGTGTATGTGTGTGTGTAAGATTTTTAAAGTCTTGGGTTTTTGTTTTTTTTCTTTTGAAGTAAATATTGAAATATATTTAAATTGTTTTAAAGGGGACCAGATTTTAATAAGTGGCCATTTGCAGAATTATAGTGTTTTAACTCAGCATTATTTTGACAGTTATTTTGAAAACAAATTGAGGGTGTTCCAGCTTTGTAAGACATCCCTAAATAATTGTCATATCAATATGATTCTGTTATTATAATACTGTCTCATTTGCCCCTCACTGGCTCCCAGAACCCCTTCTGTTTCATCCCTCCTTCCTTGTCTCTCACCCTTTATATCTTTGCTCATCTTCCCTTCTCTTTCCCTCCCTCGCATTCACCTACTCCTAAATTGCCCAATTCGTTTCCTCCCAATGGATCTCTGGAATGACTGATGTGAAATCTGAAATGGTAGTAAATCTGGTTAATCACAAACTAACAGGAGGTAATTAGAAAATGTATTACTTCAAGCATACTAGATGCAGAGCTGCCATTTGCCTCCTTGGGGTTCTTACCTTGGCGAGGGTGTGTTCTAAGCAGGCACTTTTTGAAGAGGTCTTGTCAGCAGCATATGTGCTTCCCCTGTTGAAGAGCCATGGCATTTTTGTGGACTTTTGAGGTGACTTTAGAATCCATTGACAAGTGGAGTGTGAAATAAGTCTCGGTCCCCTAAGCTTAATGTGTTGTATGAAATATGGAAGAATTTGGCCCCATAGCATTTCTGAGGTGGTAGGTGAAACGTAAACCATGACATTCCTTCCCAGGAGCCCTCCTTAAGGCTTTCCTGGGAGGAGTTGTGTGGAACTCCCACCAAAGCCAAAGGGTACATGGAGTGCAGATAGAGATGGAAGAGGGCAGATTTCCTTATCTGCATTTTGGCTGACTGCCACAGCATTAGATGGTCTGTCCGCATAAGAGGTCCTGGAGAGCAGAAGACTTTGCTCATGAAGGCCCTTCTGACTGCTCAGAGGAGGGAGCTCTTTGGGGGTTTCTCAGTGGGAACTTTCCCTGTCTGCACAGATATCATCAGGGTCATCAAAATTAAATGCTTTTACTACTTGTTCTTTGCTTCTAAACTCTGCATTTGGGTTCTTTATGATAATACTTACTAGATTTTTTTTCTCTTAAATTGGATTTAGGGTTTTTTTAATTTATACTGCAATACCTGTTTTTGTACATGTATCTTTATGTTTGACAGATAATTAGTCTTCCAAAATAATAGAATGTTGCCTTTAAGAAACTGCTTTATTATTGTGGAAATTTTTAGGAATTTAGTGTATAGAAAGATGCATCCTATTTTTAATCCCTTCAAGACCATGACTATTTTGTTATATTTGGGTTTAGAGTATAGTTGGAAAAACAGCTGTCATGTGTTAGGGAATCTGTACCGTTGGTGGGCAGTCAGGTACCTGCTAATGAATGACAAGCTTGTTGTTGGAGAAATTTATAATATGGAGTCAGGACCTTATTTGCAATCCAGAAACCCAGGTGCGAAATGGTCCAGATAGTCTACACTGCATGTGGGTCCCAAAACACCACTGGCTATGATGGTGATGCTGGAGGGAAGCAAGTCTCCATGCCACAGCACAAGCTTTTATTTGTTATTGTTAGTTAGGATAAATGAACAGAAACAGTAGATTTCCCCAATTTATCAAGCAAGATAGTTTTCACTTATTGATGAAATGTGTTACAGAAGTAAGCAAAAGGGACTGGAAGTGGGCTTTGTTAAATTGATGTGCCTGATTTTTCCCCTTTAAATCATTGCTTAAGGGCTTCTGGCCCCTAGCTCAGGAATCCTGCCCAAAAATGCCAGATGTATTACACAGTCAAGTACTGCAATGTAAACACTGCTCTGTGCCATGAGGCAGGGTGGTCCATCTCCTATTTAAGAAGAGTGAGAGATTGGGAGGGAATGAGGGGCGCTAAGCCTTCTACTCTGCAGTGAGTACAGTAGTGGTTGTGTCGTTTGTGTATTTGGCTGCACTGTCAAGATTTGGAACTAAAGATGAATTAATACTTTGGATTGGCAAAGAAAAGCAACTTGAATAGGGATGCCAAAGAGAGCAAGATGTGGCTTGGATAATGTTGCTTCATTGGGTCAGATAAGTTTATCAAATGTTGAACAGAATGGGGTGGTGCTAATATAAGAAAGTTATTGACTTCATAGCAGCATCTGTGAGCATCACCCTTTTCATCTGCCATGAGTTACATTGAAAGGTGAGCTTCCTTCACTGCCCTCTCCTGTGTCTGAGAGAGCCTGTTGGGTTGGTGCACCTTCTGTGTATAAACCGAAGGTATATCACAAAGCTGCTCTCTGGTGTAACACTGGGGCGGGAGGCAGGGGTAGACCAAGATATGTTGCAAAAATAAATGGCCTACCAGTTTGTAAATTTAACGAATTTACTAATAATGATTGTTTGGAGGTGAGAAAGTAACTGGATGCTTGGCCACCTGTCCAGTAGAACATGTTTACAGTGCTGCAGGCAATTGAGGGAAGCTAGGATGCCTAGACCTTATCTGTACATCCAAATAATCTAATATAATACTGAGCAGTTCTTAGATTGACTAAATTCATGGTTTTAAAAAAAATTAACATGAAGGTATTTTGTGTGTGGAGGAAATGAGGTTTCAGTTTGAATTGGAATTGTTAAAACAACCTGCAATAATATCCCAATTTAAGAAATCTGTTCTGTAGAGTGATCCAATAAAATTGCTTTAAGAAGCAGTGATGGTAAAAACAAGAATTCTGAGGTTAAGGAAAATGTAGGCTTCCTGACTCACTCTCTCCCCTACCCATGACTTTTTTTTTTCTTTTTTGAATTCTCCCATCTTCCCAACACCCATTCCTTGATTTCCTTTGCTCTTTTAGTAGGGAGACCAGAAAACTTCATAAAATAGATGTACATATCACAATGTCCTTTTAAATAGAGGCTAAGAGAGAAAATAACAAAAGAATTTTCACTAGCTGCTTAAGAAAGTCTTTCTTCTTACCTGATTTTTCTCCTATGAGGTTTATATATACATTGTTATAAGTTTAAAAAATGATAAAGATGACACTATTATTTCAGTCCACACATGATCCAAGAAAAAAATTGCACGTTTAATACCTTGCTTAATTGCAAACAAAGCTTGCAATTTGAGGGAATTGGAATTAGGACTAAATATCTATTAACTGCTCTTTCTAGAGATTTGGGGAATAGGATGACCCTTTTTTTCCTTTTTTTTTTTTTTTAAATAGGCTACAGTTTCACATGGCTCCCAAAAGAAATCTCTCTCCCTTTTTGTTTCCCACACCAATTGATTTATCATTTTGCTTGCAAGCAGATCCAGAATGTTAGGGCAAGAGCACACTCACTTTTTTCTCGTAACTTTTTTGTTGCGGACCGAAACCAGTTGACTTGAATAAATTTTTCTGAGGCCTGAATGTAGCCAGCAACGTGGAAAAATCTTGCCATTCAGGGCCGTCTGAATGTACATTTCAGCCACACAGTAAGCTGCATTGGTAGGCACTGGACTGCTAAATACAACCATTTTTCGCAGCAGCGAGTTAGACAGGTGATTAGCATAATTAGCACTGAGCAGCTATACATATGGTAATGTTGAGTGTGTAAATGCCAGCTGCGGTGTAAAATTTATGTCAGGGGTCGGCAGGGCTGTGCGAAAGTATTGTGTTCCAGCTGCAGGTCAGGGCCGCCAAAGCTTACCTCCTTTTCTCTTGTTGGTGAATACGCCAAACAGAAGAGAAAGACAGAAATATAACAGATACGGCTTTGATGGAACAGCCCGGTTCTGTGCAAGAGGGACTGTTCTATAAAACACATGCATGCACGCATGCACACACACACACACACACACACTTGCAGAAATCCCATTACTTTTTCTACAAACTGTGTTTACTTCATGCAGGGTCCACATGAGCAGTGGCCAGAATTGGGCTTTGGGTAAGTGAATGGGCCAAGGGATTTCCTGGGAGGAAAACTTTAAGTCACTGAATTGTTAAAAGGAGCTAAGAGTTGTGCTTTTCTGTTTTCCTCCCTAGCCTCTTGTCCCCCTCCCCCATTCCCTCCACTCCTGTCCACATTGTTTTCCTTCATATTAAGGGGGGGCGGGGCAGGGCAGCGGATCACCACTGGGTGGGATGGCGTTTGTCCTTTAGAAGAATGGGAATGACCATTATGGAGCATGGAGGTGTCAGTTCTCCTTGAACGTAATGTAAGGTTCCAGCAGTGCGGCTCTTCCCAAACTGCTTGACTGGTTTTAGCAAAGGGCTAGAAGTTTCTTTGTGTTTTGTGGTAGCTATGCTAACCATTCCACCTACCACCACTCTCAGACCCATTGGATAAGAATTACAGTGGATTTCTTGTTTTAAAGAAGGACAATCTTGACTGACTCACGTCCTTGGAAATGCACAATGGAGGAATGTATTGCTATGATGAGTTCATGCATTTTTGCACTTGAAGCATTTTTTTCTGCCACCTTCCCTCCCCTCTTTTTTTGCTTGGTGGCTATAAGGAGTGGTGGTGATGGTGAGAGAATATAGTTCACACTACACTGACCCGGTGATGAAACTTCCTCACAGCACCAGGGGGTCCTTATGCATCAGCCCCTAATCCAGCTAATCTCTATAGCAACAAACTTATGAAAGTGGCCCCCAGTGATGGGCATCTCCTCACACAGATGCAAAGAGGGAAGGATCAGGTGTGAGAGAGAAGTGGGGCCATCTTGGTGTTCCACAGGGGTGGGAGCCTGTGTTCTGAAGGTGGGGACTCACATTGTTTCCCCCCTCCCCCCCGCCCCCGAGCATGCTCAAATAGGTGGCCAGTGAAAAGAGCCCAGGCGGGACAATGCGGAGGAGAGGTGATGTCAGCCCCACAGAAGCTGGGAGAAGGGAACAGGGGTTGTTATGCAACAGCCTGAATGCTGTGATAGAGAGCCCCTGCCATGCATGCATTTGGGTTTTGTTGTTGTTGGCTTGTTTTCTGTTTTTATTTTTTTAATGAAGATTTTAGGAGGCCTTAACTAAACACTTAGAATTTGATAACAACACGCTGTCCTCGGTCCCTGCTTTCTGTTTCCTGGTCCAGCATTGCCTCTGAGAGAGAGTGCTACTGTGTGTCGGACCCTCCTGGGCTTGTTCAGCTCAGGGACAGGAAGCAGGACAGGCTTGAGTTTGCACCAGCCTGTTTGTAGCACTTGAGTGTTCAGGTGAAATCCTGGTAGGACCTGGGACAGTTCACGGCTGGGCAGGTAGGCAGTTAGGGGTAAAGCAGAGCTCTACTCTGCTATGTCCTGAAGGCTGTGACTTCACTGGGCCTGTCTTAGGTGGGGTTGACTGCAGCCCTCACTTGCTCAGCAAGTGACCTCCTAACAGATGCAGTGTCATCTTGGGAGCTGGCGGCCCTGTAAGAAATACTTGGGTTGGAGGGGTGAGACTGTGGCAAGCAGCAGGTCCAGTGAGGGCAGAGTGCTGAGGTGACCTGATCGTGTCCGACAGGGTGAGCAGGCAGCTTCAGGGAAGGCCACTCAGAGGAAGCAGCCTGTGCTGGGATGGAGCAGATGGTACCACAAACAGCTGGTGTGAGGGGCTTGCAGCCGGGATATGCTCCAAGCAATCCTATAGCTACTTTTCCTGAACTCCGCCCTCCACTCCCACCCCCTCCTTCCCTGGGGAGGGGTTGGGATGTTTCCTGCGCTTGTCTTGTTTTTGTGGTTTTCATCTCACTGGGTTCCCTCATGAAGGGAAATTTTCTTTGGGCTATCTGATTCTAGCATTTTCCCATGGCAACACCCAAGGGCACAATCTCACAAGGAAAAAAACAGCCTAAAAGCTTAAGCAGCAGTTGGCTAGTCATGAATAAAAGAGATGGGTGGAAGAGTAACTAAAACTCACAGCCCAGGAGTTTTCAGCCAGTTGCCCAAATTACTGAATCTTTTTTTTTTTTTTTTAGTTTATGAAATGAGTTGGTGGTAACAATTTAGCAGTTACACTCTTTTAGAGATTTATACGTTTTTCACCCTCACAATAACTAATCGCAACACTGAAAGAAGGACCTGAAATAACTAAAGGCGGGGGGGGGGGGATCTCTCTTGGGTCTGTTAGATAATTCATGGGATTAATCAAATGCAAATGCTACGCCTGCATATACACAGACCCCATTTTCCTAATTGGACTCTGAGTGGGTACTTTTCAGGCTGAAAGGATCATTTGTTTTGACTGATTGACTTTTCGAGGCTTTGGGGAGAATTAATATCTTGTACAGATGACTGCCTGTTCCCAAGGCTCTGTATTGAAGCTCTTCATTCATTTATTCATCTGACATACTGAGTGTGCGCTATGAGCTTGATGCGCCGGGGTGAGTGGGCAGTGGAGGTGAGTGGGCAGCAGATTGTGCCTCCTGAAAGGACTTGGAATTTATTGGGAAAAACACTTTGGTTGGTCCCTCTGATTATCTTTTTGTGGATCACAATAAGCTTTTGTGAAAAGCCTTTTGCACGAATGCCAGAGCTTGTATTAAGCTCTGTGCAAAAGGCTGTGCTCAGGAATGATACAGCAGAACATCATGAAGGGGGCATCTTTTGTCTACCACGGATTGGAAATGATTTGGCCCAGCCTGTAGACACATATGTGGAATGGTTTCTCACCTGTACTGGCCCTTCTTCACCTTGGAAAACCATAGTTGGTTTGATTTGGGGAGGAAAGGATCAGTGGAGCTTAATTATGAATGTCTTTGCAAAAATGATGCTCTTTACCCCACCTCTTTCAAAGAATTGATTTAAGCCGCAGATTTCTGGAGAACAAGATGGCGGAATTTGCAGGTAAAGAGTCTTAGGCTTCCTTGTTCTCTGTGACCCCTCATTTCTCTGCCCCTTTGGGAACCAGAAAAGAAAGGGACCCTGTCCACCCATGGCGCTGTACTGACAAAACTGATATCTCCTCAGTGGCTGTGAAAAATCTGGATGCAACATTGTTATCCTTTAAATAAAAATAGCAATTATTTGTCTTGTGTAATACTTCCATGCATTCTAAAAGCTCTAGCTGTGAACTTAGTATAATCTGGTCTGTGAGCCTTGGTGCTCTAAGACTCATATCCTCATCCAGAGCTCAGAAGCTACAAGGCTTGCAGGGCAGTTAGACTCAGGGTTAAAGGGTCAGTTTTGCCTCCTGTTAGCTTAGATAGCCTTGGATAAGTCACCCAAAATCTGCAGCTGTGTTTTCTCCCCTGTAAGGTAAGGGTGCTGTTACATGCTCTGTGATAAATGAATGGATGCCTGCTCAGCTGCTGGCTAAGTAAGGGTTTAGGAAATTTCACATTCTTATTGGTCCTACAAGGTTAGTAGTAATATTTTAATTTCATTTAACAGAGAAGGTTACTGCAGATCAACTGTATCAGGGACTTGTCCCAAATCTCAGTCTCCCAGGTGGCAGGGCTGGAATTCAGAACCTTCTGATCCCTGTTCTCATCACTTGTCTAGTCCAGCTTGTTGAAACTTGATGGGGGATTGGCACTGAGCAAAATATTTAAAAATAAGTAAATAATGAGTGTGAAAGGGCTTTGTAAGTGGAAAGCACCACACAAGTATAAAAGTGGGTTTTTTGTCCCAGGATCCCAAGATAACATTTTTTCAGAGTATATAAGGACTGTAGAATATGATAGATATGCATGTTATTCTTACATGGAGCTTGTCTTTAATTCAGATCTCACTTATTTTTCTCTTTTTGGCACATGAAAGGAAGTCTTTATAATTATATATGTTCATCACAGAAATATTAAGAAATAGAGATAACCTCCCAAAAAGGAAGCAAATGAATATTATCTGTAAATCACAGTACAGCAATAAGGGCTGTTGACATGGCTGTCAGTATTATATCTACATCACAAATACTGGATCTTATGGTTTATTCTGATCAGTAGTCAAAAATGACTATGCAGTATTTCATGAACATTCATTAATTTTAAAAATAATGAAGAGGGACTTCAAGCTTGAAAATGGGAAGTAGAAGAAAGGAAACCACTTCCTCCGGATCACACCTGCAATTTCAATTACTTGAAATGGATTCTGAGCGACTTCCTGAGAGCCAAGCTTCACACTGGTGCACAGTAGGGAAGCCAGCAAGATAAGGAACAGCTCTGGTTGTTACTCAGCTATGATTTAGGGTAGCAAGTCAGGCAAGTTCATAAAATTGCTCTGTCCAGAGGGGTTTCTTTTTCTGGTAGCATGTTCCAGAGTGCCTTGGGTGAATACTGAAATAAGACCACCTGAATGCTGTGCAGTTTATGACAGATACACCTGAGAAGGAGCTAAGTCTACCAGTGCAACCAAGTGAATGACATTATGGTGTCACCAAGCACCAGTCACACTCGCCTCCTTTTTCTCCCTGCAGAAGCCAAACCTAAGGGCTTTGCAGTTGCCAGTTCCTCTGCCCAGAAGACTTCCTCCAGTTCTTGCAAGTTACTTCCTTTTAGGTCTTCTCTGGCCACTCCATTTGAAGAGGCCTTCCCCAACCCCACCACCCAATAATTCATATGACATCACCATCATCATTTCCTCCATAGCATTTGTTATGCCATGAAATTATTCTATTGGTTTGCTTGTCTGTTGCCTGTTTGCTTCACTAGCCAGTGAGACTGCTGGAGTAGAGAACAAACTGGTCTTATCCACCAAAGCACCCCAGCAGCTTAGCACATAGCACACACCCCCAGATGCTTACCAGATGAATGAATTGTGTTACTACCATTTATTTGTCAATTAAAGTGTATGTCAACTAAACTTCTTTAAAATTACTGAATAGTTTTGCAAAAACATTCATGGTTGGTTAAATATAAGATGAAACATTAAAGTATGGCCACGTAATATGTAAAAAATAGAATTTAACAGTACTCAAAAATAGGATACAGCATATGTGCTTGAGGGAACTTTAGAATTCAGGGTCTTTCAACTCTAGTTGCTTGGGCCACCTATGATAGTCTTGTCTTGGTTGAATCTGGTCACATTAGCAAAATGTTCATACTTATCACTAGAGCAAAGAGATGGGAAAGCATAAGTGTTTTCAGTTCCAGAGACTTGAAAATCCACACTTTCATTAAAATATGTGGATTTACTTAACTATACATCTAAAAAGGAGACATTATGGAGCCTCTGAGGTACATTTTGTATCTTGTAAGAAGTAGCATAATTTCTGAAAACCCCTGTGATAAAGTAATTGATCCATTATGAGGTTGGTGTGAAAGAGTGTAGTCAAAGTTCTCAGCTGCAGGAACCTTGCATCTCATTTTTCTTGTGTGCTTTCCTCCTTTGGCTCATTACCATTATTGGTTATAGTTACAGGCAGCTGCTCTGCTAAGGTGGCAGTGGTTGAGGAGTCAGGGGGAGTCTGTGGTTCCGTTCTGTTGTTTTTACCTTGTTGTCGTAATTCACCTGAAGTTTTAAGCTTCAATAAAGGTAAAAGGAAAGTGCAACTTTTCTAAGCAGAATGAGAAATCTTGTGCTAGCCAATGCTTGAGGAGGCAAGTGGAAATATAAATGATTTATAGGTGTGGGGCATTGATGTCATATAGCCAGGAAAAAAAAAAAAGGAAGAATTTGAGCTTTTTTTTTTTTTTTTTTTAATTTGAGTTTTTGTTTTCAAAAAGGCTATTTGGAACTTTTTGGTGTTTAGCTCTAGTTTTTCAGAAGTGACCTCTGGGCTAATAATTGGCTTTTTAGCCTCGAACAGCTTTTCTGTCTCTAGAGAAGGTAGATTGAGTGATTCATCTCACTCGTTAATTGGTTGAAGTGATGTATTGTGATTTCTGCCAAAAGGAGCCAGACCCTACCTGCAGGCAGTTTTTAGAGGAGCATTTTGTAAATTCATTCTCCTTTGCCAGTTGTTTCTTATGTTTTCCTGTGGTCTTTCTCTTACCTCAAATTGATTACAGAGTCCTCCCTAATTCCCCAGGGCATTTGTCAAAGTTTTCTGCTGGAGGGCCCTTAATACTTTATATAACAACTGATAATTTTCCCACCCCTCCCCTCCTCCTTTACTCCCCCTCCCCTCTCCCTTTCTGCTTCTTTCTGCTCTCTGACACCCACACAGTCTGTTCAACCTCATCTCACAAAGTTCCGAGGTGGCCTGGGCCATCTGCGTGCATCTGCACAGATGATCCTGCCAGTCTGTGAATCTGGACTAGTTTTCCTAATGAGGGCATTATTTGCTTTCCAGCCTGCCCCCTTGTTTATAAAATATGCCAAGAGGACTAAACAACCCGCCATTCCCAGTACTTATTTACTTGCCCAAACCAAATGTTTATGTCCTTGCATACTAAACTTGATGGAAAAGGATTCCTCCTCATGGGAAAGCTGCAGTGATCACTGACTGAAGGCTCTTTCTAAATGATAGCTGAAGGCCTACTTCTCAGCAAACATTCACTATCAGTGTCTTCAGAAACTATTCAGACTCACTTGTAGGCCCTGGAGTGTGTGTGGGGAGGGGGCTCTAGGATTCTCTGTTGCTCCTCCCAGCCCCTTCCCTTCCAGCCCCTTATTCTTGGCTGAATGAGATCAAAACACCGTTCAGGGCTTGACCTCACCACTCCACTCCCCTCCCCTCGCCTCCCTTCCCACCAAACCTCCCAGCCAGGTTCAGCATTCTGAGCTTGGATTGCTCTAAAACCATAATTGAAATACAACCTAGGACCTGAGGAAGAAGACAAAAAGGTTTGCAGCAACAAGGTCACATGTACTCAAGTGCCTCCTTGCACTGGCTTCTAGCATGCCCAACTTTAGCCAGCCTATTGGAGAGCCAGGTTGGTGCTGAGGCTAGTACTGGCCTCATCAGCAGGTTCAGAATCATCTGGGGAGCTCCTGGAACACAGGCTGCTGGCCTCCAGGTGTTTTAGAACCTGGCATCTGTGTTTTCTGAGTGCTGACCAGGTAAGTGTGCTGGAACCAGGTTCCAGGGCCAGCCCATGACAGCTACTCCTGACACATTTGGTTCCTCTCCAGTAGGATTTCCCTATGTGAATCCCATTCATCTTCTCCTGGCAAGTTTTGTGCTGAATACACGTTTGTCACCTTTACTTGTTTCTTTTTCCACAAGGAGAAACATTTCCTTGTTACCTTTGCTTAGATTATTTAGAAGACTATAAATTGAAGCCATTTATCTTGAAATGTGCTGCAGGGGAGCATTGTTTATACAAGTGAAAGAAATTGCAGGAGAGGTATTTGGTCTGGTCTGCAAGGAAAAGGTGTCTCAAGTTTTCCTGCCACCTCCCCCCTTTATACATACAGTGCATTAGTTAGAAGGTGCACAAAGCACGTATGCATTAGGTTGGTGCATGTAACAGGCAGGACAGTTGTTAATGGATTTAGTGAGTATTTTTTTGTGTTTATTATTGATAAAGTTAACATTGTAGATAACAATAACACAAATGTTATTCCTCAAACATCAGTCATGTATTTTCATGGCCAGAGTGTATTTATCATGTATCCTGTGCTTCTTAGTGAGATAACAGATGGAACATGAATTTGTGGGGGGTTTGCTGTTCTAATTGAAACCTCTATGTTTGTCAGTTGGTGGACGAGTGAGTCGTGAATTAAATTATACTCGCCAGAAGATTGGAGAAGAGGCTATGTTTAATCCTCAACTTATGATTCAGACCCCAAAAGAAGAAGGTGCTAATGTCCTGACCACAGAAGCACTCCGCCAACATCTGGACTCAGCACTCCAGGCCAGCCGGGTCCACGTTTATATGTATAACAGGTAAGGTGATGGGAAGGGGCTGCTGGCATAGGCCCCTTTGTTTTAGTAAATAAGGTTGTCCTGGAAATATACCTGGGGTGTTGATTTTAAATCATTTTTATTGAAATGATTTTTCTATAATCTTGATTTGTTTCCAGAGTTTGGTAACCAACCATATGCAGTACTTTATAATGTATTTTCAGTTAGCGTCCTGCCACTATACCCAAATGAGTATGATCCTTCAAAGAGCCATTTAGGTGGCTATATACCAATTCTGGAGATCTTTTATTATTACTTAAGATGTTTTTAGGACAGTTAGATTTTGAATTGCCTTTGGTCAACTTACAAGGAATAAGAAAAGACTAGAAAAGAAAAAGAAGTTACTTCTTACATTGGATTGATAGTTGTTGGTATGTGTCACAAAGCAAATAGGGGCTTGAGTCACTATGGTGAATTCCTATTGACAGTTGGGTAGAATAAGGTAGACTCATATACAACTTTACAATATATTACCAGTTAGCTTCATGGCTAATGTAACAATGCTGTGAGTATAGTAAAAGCATAGGAAGAGTTCTCTAATAAAACTAACAGCACTTCTTCTTATCTATCTAAATTGCGGGTTATTTAGGGCAGGGACTACATCTTGTTCATTCTTATACAGCATTTAGATCAGGGCAGACACTTGGAGTTCGTTGATTGGCTGACTGCCTGAATTGATGAATTTCAACTGGACTTTCTCCCTGAACTGTCAAAATGACTATCACTAACTCCCATTTCCACAGGACCACTGAGTTGACATTTATATAACTCCAGCCCACCCCAGTAGGCTTTCAGCACCTCTTAACTGAGTGGTTGGCCAGTGCGATTTATTTTTCACAGAGGGGGTAAAGAAGTGGCAATGTAGGCATAGTCAGTGGCCAGGGAGAATGAGGGAGAAAATTAAAGGAAAATCTGTGCATGTCTGTTTTAACCACCACTCCTCATGGTCTTAACTGGATCTGGTTGGAGGACAGGATCCTAGGGCCCAGCATGACCTGGGACAAGTCACATATCTTTGGCATACTCTTGTTTCTTCATCCATGAACTAAGCCGTGATCATGTTTGCTCCATGACCTTCAGGAGCTTCCCAGAACAGAAGCAAATATATGTGTATATGAAAGGGCTATCAAAAATGTAAGGAGATATTTTAGGACTTTTGTCAGGCAGATTTGGCTGGAGAGCACAGCACATCCTGGCTGTTACCAGCACAGCCTTCCCAGTCTGTCAGGAGCGCTGTTGGGGAAGCAACCACCCAGTGCAGTTTTGCGAAGTTTGCAAGTGGGAAATGGGTGTCACAGGGCCACTGTGAGCATGTTGGATGCATTCTTAATATAACGGGAACCTGCTGTGAGGGGACTTGTTGCACATCTGTACTATGAAATTACACTCTTAAGCTGAGATGGAACCAGAGAACTTTTATGCATTGAAATGAACTTTATAAAGAACACTTAGTTCAACCCATCTAACATTTCAGGTGAGAAAATGGAGAATTAGATTGATACAATTAGCCAGTGTTGTACTTTTTTTTTTGTATTTTTTTTTTTCCTAATGCACAGCCATGCCCTTCTCAAGAAGGGGTAATTAAGAATTAATCTATCAAGTGCTATTAAGTTAGAACCTACTCATGCTAGATAGGCTGTGTTGATGCTATGTGGAATTAAAATACAAATATAAAGAGGGGTGGATGGGTACATGGATGATGGATGGATATCTTGGGTCTTACTCTCAGGAGCCAACAGTCTAATTAGGGAGAAGAAAGACATCAATACAGATAAGCAGGTACAAAGCCAAATACAGGCAATCCCCACTGCAGGTGCTCCAGGTGTTATGCAGGAGATCTGACCAACTAGTGCTCCAAAATTTTCGAGAGAAAGGGGTCATTTAATTGTACTGGCCAAAGAAAGCTTAGCAGAAAGATGCCGTTTTAGCACAGCGCTGAGGGGGATGGGTGGGCTGGTGCACAAGAAAGCGGGCAAAGTCCAGAGTGCTTCTTAGGGTGACCAGAAGAGCAGTTTGGAAGATGGTTTTTCTTTTTTTTTTTTTCCCTTCTCTCGAATTTCACATCCCCACTGTCTCCAAATTTCCTTTTTTTGAGTTAGACTTATCTCCCTAAAAGCATGGGCTTTATATAGCACTCTTCTAGGGGTAACAGAATGCTATAATAATATGTAGATGATAGATAAAAGAGGTAATTATTGATCGTTATATTTAATATCATTTTTATAGGACAAGAAGGCTATAAAGTGGGAAATTGATCTACCTGGCAATGCTTTGTAGCTTCCAGAGTTAAGAGCAGAAAAGTTCATTTTGAACACTTTCTGTTAATAAGGACGTTATCTGCCAGTAAAAAAAAAGTCAGTAATATTTCCCCACCTGAATATATGTTAATACATTATAATCCTTACTGATTTAGTCCCCACTTATTTTGAATTTGTGACAATTCAGCTCTGAAATTATCTGCCCTGAAGTTGTTTAATGTATGTAGAAAAGCAGATTAATGGTGTAAACAAGATTATTGAGAGAACACTTAAAAGAACAAGACTTCTTGAGTACTTTGATAGCATCATTTACATAAACACCCCACATGTTAATTACAATTGAGTATTATCTATTCATTAAAGCAAGCTTGTTGGGTCTCTACTTGGCAAAAGCTCTGCTCGTTTTGACAGATACTTAAAAGTGATCAAAATTGCCGTTCTTTCTGTATGTTCTATGGTTCTGATTTTGTACTGATTTCCACACTTTATTACAATGAGAAATTTTTGTCTCTGCTATTTAATAGGCAGTGGAAATTAGAACATTTGTGTTACAAATCTGGAGAACTTATCACAGAAACAGGTTACATGGATCAGGTATGTTTTCTTTTTGTTAGCAAAAAAAATTCTCAGAAATTCTGAAACCATCCTAGTGGTGTGTGTTAGCCTAATGCATAGCCTCTTCTTGTTAACTTTGACAGATAATAGAATATCTTTACCCTTGTTTAATCATTACACCTTTGGACTGCTTTTGGGAAGGAGCCAAGTTACAATCGGGGACAGCATACCTACTGTAAGTGTATCATCTTATTTTCTGTTATCTGTGATTTCTGGGCTCTAGAATGTTTCTCGTGTTACTTTATCATTGTTTATTTCAGTTTTAAACAAGAAATAAAAACGTTGAAATTACATGTGCATTTTTTGAATGAATAGTTGAAAGAGATGGTACTTCAGAATATTTTTTTCTCTTCAAAAAAAAGTTCTGTAGGCATCATTAAATTTCATTCACTTTTACTACCCTATTTATATGCAAATAAAATGCAAATGATTTTGGTGAATGTGATTTTTTTTTTTAACTCTTAAAAATGTTTGCAGTTTTGCAGATTAGGCACTCAAGTAGGTTTAGCTTATCTTTTAAGGAGAGAACTTATTAGTGGGTACATGTCAGAACTAAACATTTTGAGTTAAAATTCAAGATCTTCCTGTGAAGTAAAATGCTAACTTTCCTATGGATCACATTAATGACATTTAAGGGGGAAATCTGCTATCTGAAGGCCCCTGGTAGGGGATGCTTCACAGTTTAGCAGTTGGATATTATGTACACTGAACCATTTAAAGAATAATTGTTAATCAGTGTCGACATTTTCAGTTAATTATGCAAGAGTTAGTGCTTGGGTTATTGTTTCTGTCCTAGCTTGCGCATATCTGCAAAAGCAATTTGCAGTGGCCATACCCTGACCTTCAGTGTACAGTTTTAGATGGGAAATAAGGGGTTTTGTGTTTTCTGGTTGGGAGATTCTGAATAATGACTTCAGCCTGGTTAAGCAGCTACAGTGTGGTTTGAACCACATAACAGGCAGCCAAAAGCCTTTCTGGTCTGTCAACAGCACAAATTCAAAAGTGAGTGTGGGGGGAAGTGGCCTTGATGGCGGTGATGGCAGAGGCAGCAGGGGGCTTACGGGGTTGACTGCCAGGCTGTCAGGGAGAGCTCATAAGTATGGGATTATTGCAGGTAATGGAGATCAAATATTTTGATTGATGACATATACAAAGCATTTATTAGGCTGGCAAGTGCTAATTTGACATTGTGCTCTCCCCCCCACTTTTTTTTTTTGGTCTTAATTTTGAATCTCAGTCTTCTGCTTACTAGCCACTAGCTAATTTTGTTTTTAGGTATTAAAAACAATGTATCAGCAAGTAAAGATTCTTTGTGCCTTCGTTCATTTTTCAGTTCTCTGCTTGCCGTCTTCATTCGCAAGTTATTTTCCTGATCTAGGTTCGCATGCAGATAAACTTGAAAGGAACATTTTTTATGCCAGGGTCCTAGAATGGCAGCATTACTAAAAAGCCTCGTGTAATCGGATGCAGTCAGTATATGCAATACATGTAGTCTTGTTATTTCACTAAGGGTTTAGGAGCCTCTTTTCATTGTCTTGCCTCCTAATTTCTTTCACAGAGGTAAGCCTCCTTTGCAGTGGACAAACTTTGACCCTTTGGAATTCCTAGAAGAGTTAAAGAAAATAAACTATCAAGTGGACAGCTGGGAGGAAATGCTGAATAAGGCAGAAGTTGGTCATGGTTACATGGACCGGCCCTGCCTCAATCCGGCTGATCCAGACTGCCCCGCCACAGCCCCCAACAAAAATGCAACCAAAGTAAGTACATTCTTCTCCAGATGGGCAGAGAGAAAAATGTGATGTTTCTCCCCATTTTTTGTTTTATTATTTTCATTTGTAAGATTTCATTCTCAGTGACTTTTTTATGGAACTAAGTTTGTTTATAGAGTGAAATTTTGCTGTAAGATTTGCCATACACCTCTCATTAGCCTTGTTTTTAATGTTCTCTCTGAAACAAACAAGCCCTGAATGCACTGGATTTTAACAAGGCATGTGACCTGCCTGCTAATTCCCGTAATTGTGTGGCTGTCTTTCTATTTTAGCCTCTTGATATGGCCCTTGTTTTGAATGGCGGATGTCATGGGTTATCCAGGAAGTATATGCACTGGCAGGAGGAGCTGATTGTGGGTGGCACGGTCAAGAACAGCACTGGAAAGCTTGTCAGGTAATCTAACACACAGGGGAAAATCTAAGCCATCTCATTTTTATCCTGTTCTGAGAACCCATTTCCCGTTTGACATCTGCAGGTGTATTTACCTTAATACTTAACTGTTATCCTCACTAGCTGTCCGCTGTAATAGAATATTAGGAAATGTTAGCAAACCAGACCAGCTCAAAAGGCACCTTGTGGGGAATTTTTTGAGAGCAGATTTGTCATTGTCATCCAGACTATAGTTAATGACTGTAGGGTTTTTTAGATCTGCCCATTATGTAGAAAGTCAGGGCAAGTGTAAAGCAGGCAAGAGACATTGGTCATAGCATATAGAGTCAAATGATATGAGCTAAACTTCATCATAGCCTATAAAAAAAAAGACCAACAAATGACAGCTAACCAAGGATTATCTTCTGTGCACTTGTGGACTCTGCTCCAGCAAGTGTCAGGCACTCTGTCTGAGGTTTCTCCCTCGGGAGAGTCATCGTCTGGGATTTCTGCACAAGTGAGTGTGCAGGGGTGAGCCCAGCATATCTGGTCAAGCTATCTACTCTACTCTTCCTGTTTCACTGAATAGAAACTGAGAAAGGAAATTGCTTATTAATTTAATTTTGGGGTCTATCTGTAAAAGGTTTGTAAGGTTACACCTTTAATATGGTACATCAATCTGTTATATAAAATCACCATTCAGTTCCCATTTTAATGGAAACATGTGCTCATGTAGAAGGATAGAATGACTGCAGGTGAGTTGGGGGCACTCTTGGGGATTTTACACAGTGAGAGCTGCTTCCTGGGGGTGCTAATCTATGCCTTCTCTCCCGCTGCAGTGCCCATGCCTTACAGACCATGTTTCAGTTAATGACTCCCAAGCAGATGTATGAACACTTCAAGGGGTACGAGTATGTTTCGCATATCAACTGGAACGAGGATAAGGCAGCGGCCATCCTAGAGGCTTGGCAGAGGACCTACGTGGAGGTAAATCGCCAGCTTTCTGATGCCCACGTTTGAATCTGGGTACAGGATTAGTTAATAAATACTTCATTTGAATGACACTTTAAAACTTGTTTAAATTAAAATTTATTTTCAAAGCAGTTTGTAATTCTGGGAACTTAGTGGGATGAAAACTTCTTTCCCTTGATATTGAAAATCTTAATATCTGGGCAAAGCTAATTCTGATGGGGGTGCCCTGGAACATTTTGAGTAACCAGTTCTGAACTCCAGAACTAAGGCATAACAGTGTTTAAAAAAAAAAACACTCAGCAAGAAAAGGTGTCTGGAAAACATTAGCAAGGCATAGAATCTGTTCACAGCTGCAGTCCCCTTGGTTAGGTCATGTGACAGGAGCTGGCCTTTGTTTCCCAAGCGGTGACCTCTACGGAGCTGCATACGACCTTTTAAAAGTGGCCAGCAAATGAAGGGGGGAGGAGTGCCCATAAGAATGAGTTGTTTTGGATTACGGGGGAACTGATGGGACTGAAAATCGGTTGTAGAGTTATGGTGAGGGGATGTAGAGTTATGGTGAGGGGAATAGCAGTCTTCCACATAAAGTAAATAAAGCACTGGCAGTGAACTCCAGTGACACCGGCTCACCTCAGCACCACATTCTTACTTGATTAGTGGTCACCTTCACTGTCCCAGTCCCAGAGTCATTTAACGTTCGTCCAAGTTCAAACTTGAATCATGTAGAACTCTTTATAATGAATCAGAAAAAGAAATGGGGGTAGGTGGAGGAGACGTGTGCCGTTGAAGCTCATTGAAGCTTTCATTCCATTGAGACTTATTTTTATATTGTGGCCACAGGTGGTTCATCAAAGCGTCGCCCAGAATTCCACTCAGAAGGTGCTTTCCTTTACCACAACGACCCTGGATGACATCCTCAAATCCTTCTCAGATGTCAGTGTCATCCGAGTGGCCAGTGGCTACTTACTGATGGTAAAAATCAGTTCAGTTATCCTAGGGGTTTGAGTTTATTTTGGTTTTTGGTTTTTACCTTTCCATGACGGCTCCTGCTTTTTAACTGCTCTTAACACACATGTGCATCTAAGAGAGAGCTCCTCCCTTCATAACAGTTTGAAAAGTGGTCGTGTAAAGCATTTTTTCTCATTTGCAGTTTGCCCGTCTTTGACTTGTATCATTTCATGTGATGTCTGTAATGTAAATTTTTGTTGTTGGATTTCATAAGTTCTACGTTTTGATTTGGGGGTGACGGGTGGGGGAAAACATTAGAATCCTTACACATTCTAATGTTTGGCTTTTGTTTTGTGTCTTCCCCCTCCCCCTTCTCTCCCCTCCTCCCATTCCCCTTCATCTCCTCCCCACCCCCACCCCCACCCCAATGGTTCTGCTTGCAGCTTGCCTATGCCTGTTTAACCATGCTGCGCTGGGACTGCTCCAAGTCCCAGGGTGCCGTGGGGCTGGCTGGCGTCCTGTTGGTTGCACTGTCAGTGGCTGCAGGATTGGGCCTGTGCTCATTGATCGGGATTTCCTTTAACGCTGCAACAACTCAGGTACTAAAGGAGCCATCCATCCGCTTCGTTGACCAATACCCCTCCCCGGGCTCTGGCCTCCTGTGTGGCCTCCTGTGTGTCCGTGTCACCCAAAGGGTCTTCCAGCCTTTTCCACTAGGATGCCACATTTCTCAGGGGAGTTGTGCCTCTAAATGGACTGCTGTCTGTCGGCAATGGGCAGAAGATCTGAATGTGCTTGTTGCTTCACTTATCAGTGGAATTTAGATGATTTATTAAAGCAATGGTTCTCAAACTTCAGTGTGTGTTAGTTAGAATCACCTGGAGGGCTTGTGAAAACTCAGATTGCTGGGCCCCACTGCCAGAGATTCTAATTCAGTTGGCCTGGGATGGGGTTGGAAAATTTGCATTTCTAACCAATTCCCAATGATACTGATCATGCTCTGAGAATCACTGCTTTATGTGAGTTATATTCCTTCTCATTTACTAGCTTAAAAAAAATTTGTATGTGAGGCTTAGGAATAGAAATGTACAATATCTACAGTGAGCTAAAACTGTTAGACTTTAGGGATTTAACTATCAGATAAAGCTTGATTTTTCACCACGAATTAATGTAAGCTGTCCTTGGGTAGCCACTGGGGACACTGGTGGCAATGCTTTAAATAGCCTTAGAATGATCAGAATTAGACCTCACATGTCTAATCTACTGTCCTTTGTTTTCACTTTAGGTTTTGCCATTTCTCGCTCTTGGTGTTGGTGTGGATGATGTTTTCCTTCTGGCACATGCATTTAGTGAAACAGGACAGAATAAAAGGATCCCTTTTGAGGTAATAGAAAAACAAAAGAAGAAAGGATTGGGGACAGCCTAAGTCCCCTCTGTTCTTACATATTTGTCCTTTCATTTTTCTCAATCTGGTCCCAAAATAATTTCATCCCAAGTCAAGTGATGGGTTACTGGCTATAAATGAGTGAACTAAGTTAGAAGAAGCTCAGGAAATATATTCCAAACTATACTTTTGTTTCTCTAGGGTTTTTTGGTCACTTGGTGCCCACCTCCTTTTAAGTCATATTAAAAATTTACTTAAATCATTATCTTGCAGCTTTGTGTTTTGAATAGCAATAACTACAAACAACATGTGACTGTGTAGATGGTACTGAAAATATTTTCAGTGCCGGTGTTAGGGAGAAAGGCAGAGATAACATATCCCTTTCATATTCCATAATGTCAGCGCTCTAGACTATCAGTTGTCTTATTTTGCTGAGATTTGAATTGTTCACAGTCTGTGCTCTGAGGAAACCCTTCCCTGTGGAGTTCTCAGCACTGTGGCTTCTTGTCCTCAGGACAGGACCGGGGAGTGCCTCAAGCGCACGGGAGCCAGCGTGGCCCTCACATCCATCAGCAACGTCACAGCCTTCTTTATGGCCGCGTTGATCCCGATTCCTGCTCTGCGGGCCTTTTCCCTCCAGGTGAGTTTAGAATGATTAAATCTGTGTGAGCACTGCAGTGACACTGAGCATCTCCACCACTGTGCTGACCATACCATTGCCATGAAGTAAAGTAACATGCCAGCGTTTTGGACTCTTTTTATGGCCAGATGTTTCTTTAAACAATAAATCTGACATTCCCTCTAAAAAAAAATTCTAGGGTCCTTTCCTTCCTTTTAAGGCCAATAGTCCAGATGCCCATGGCCTGGGTATCCTCACGCTATGGTCCCTTAGAGCAACAGCCCCCAGCCTTTTTGGCACCAGGGACTGGTGCTCCTTTGAGAATCTAATGCCTGATGATCTGAGGTGGTGATGCTAGCTAGCACTGGGGAGCAGCTGCAAATACAGATGAAGCTTTGCTCACTCACCTGCCACTCACCTCCTGCGCAACCAGATCCCTAACAGGCCACTGACTGGTACCAGTCTGCACCAGTCTGCGGCTCAGGGGTTGGGAACCCCTGCCTTAGGGAGTTGCCCTTTCCTTTTAGTTAAACTAAAATGGTACCAGGGTTACTCCATGTGAGACACCAGTATGCCCCTACTCCAGGTAAGCAGGAATCCTCTGGATTCATACACGGTACAGCCCATGTCCTGGCCGTTTCTGCTTCTAAACACCTATATTAGCTTCTGTGCTTACCCGCCAAGCATGCCACCCTCTCTCCTGATTTCCTTGAAGCAGCTGTAACACAAAGCAGCTGGATAGAGCACACTTCATTGACAATGAAGAGGAGGTTGCATTAGCTCAGGCTAGGTGACAACTTAAAACTGAGTATTAGACACCACTGTGTGAGAATGTGTTGGCTGTTCTCTGCCTGCAGGAGGGTTCATTGAGGGGCCTTGCCACCTCTTTTCCTTAGTTAGCTTCCATAGACTCCTGTCCCCTATTCTCTTTTCTTTTGGTCCCTGACTCCCCTCACAGGCTGCCCAAGAAAACTCAAAATTCCTTTTCTTTCTTTATGCAGAGCAATTTGGCTCCCACATTGTACTACTCTCCTTCCAAACCAGGCCCTTTCACACTTAGAGGCCATCAAGATATTTTTTTAAATAAAGAGCCAGCTTATGTACATTGAAGGATGGAGAGTTTTTCTAGACTGGGGCAGCAGCTGTGGTCTGTTGGTGCTCAGTCTACAGAGCTCGGCATTGCCCAGCAGCCGTTGGAAACTTACAGGAATCCTGACGTTCATCGGTACCGCAGATAAGGACGGCGACCTGACCACTTTTTGGTCTTCTGAAGCCCAAAGTGGTTTTAAGGTTTTGATATCTCAAGGATATTATTGAAATTTTATGAACTAAATTCAAATTGTAAAGCTTCTACTATTTTCCAAGAAAGATTAAAGGAGCACTGGCTTTTCCTTTATTTTTTTTTCTTTTACGGTATGATTGTAATTCATAAGATGGTCAGGTTTTTAAAGGAAACTACTTTCGATGTCACTTTTAAAATTGTTACTACACCCAGCTTATTCATAGTTCTTTATTCTCTTTAATCACTGAAAGGTTCTAAGGATTGTGACCAGGAAGAGACACTGCCAAATCATAAATAAGTTTCTGTTTATATTTTTGTCAACATGTTTAGCTCTTTTTTAGTCTTCATATTTGAATTGCATTTCACTCATTACTGGTAAAGACCTAATCAACTAATGATCCTACTGTGTTGGGACACTAGCCTTATTTAATATTTAGTGTTAGATGTAACATGAAAAGAGGTTTTGTACCAATCACTATGACTACTAGCTCCCCCGCAAGAAAATACTTTAAAAAATAAAAAAGTTTATTTTTGTTATAAATACATGTAATACTATAAATAGAAATAGTAAGTGAATAAATTGATAATGTTAAACCTGAAATGGACAGAGGCTCAGGAAAATGAAAATGTATCTGCTTACTAACATGGAAGATAAGTAAAAGATGCTTGCTGAATTATTGGTACGACTGAAGCTGTAGAATACCATTTTTCACAGGCATGCATCTGCACAGCTCACTTCAATATCCTGTTCTTGTTTCATACGCAGCAGATTCTGGAATTGTTCTAGAGTCTTTTAGCATTGGGACCCTGTCCTCCTGCCTCTCTCCTTCCTGCTCACCTTTTCCTTCACTGTTCTTTATCTGCTCTGCCTCACGCTCCTTCTTTTCTTCTTGTCCTCTCATTTTCTCTCGTCCTCTCTCAGTACACACTGATGATTCATCAAGGCATACTCTCCTTTAATGGTATCCTATGGTGTGGTGGTCTGAAACGCTACATGAGTTTTCCTTACGTCTTTTAGAAAATCCAGTACGCTAAGTTCTTCCAAGGTAAGCACTGAGATGAAATGAGTACTGTGGATTTTGCATTTCTGTTCTAAGGCTCTGGAGTATCACTTTTGAAAACTGCATCTACAGCTTCCAGGAGTCCTCATGTATTAAAGAATGGGGCTTCCCATGACACTGGCTTATTCTCTGTCAAACAAACAAACATATATCCCCTCACCCCCAGTGCCCGGAAAAGAAGAAACTGTAAGGAAAAAAAGAGAATGTTCCATGAGTTTTGCAGTAGTAATCAGAAATTTTGACACTGGTTCCCTTTTAAATGTATTGACGTTTGAAATTGACCATTATATAACTTCTCTTTTTCTTTAGTGAACTGTGTTAAGTTGTGACTCTTTGTATTCATTTGTATTTATATTTTCAGGATGATACAGATTAAGCATCAAAATGCAGAGACCTAAAGTGGCTTTCCAATAGTAAACCTCTATTAACTTAGCAATTTTCCCTGTTGAACTTTTCCAGTTTTGTAGCCTAACCAAAGTATATTGAATTTTTTTCCCCAAAGAAACTGCATCACAGCTCCTTGTTGGTCTCTATCCATCTGTCCAAATGCCACCTCTATACCAGAAAGCAGTGGCAACGGCTGTAATTCTTTGGGAACCAGTGCCCTACACTGGGGCTTTGCTGGTAACTGAATGGTGTTTGTTCTTCAATGGAACTCCAGGAACAGAATGCCTTATTGTTTCAAGTGGTCAGAGGGTTTAGATGAGAGCCCCCCTAGGCAAGGCCAGCTTGTCTCGGTGCTCTGCACATGTCTCAGTGGGGCCACCATAGATGCTTTGCAGGGAATGGGACATTTTCTTTAAACACAGCAATTAGAGTTGCTTGACAGCTCATGATCCTCCCCAACATCTTTTCAGATTTACTTAAAATTTCTTAAACTCCCGTTTGTTCTAGTGGTGACACTTCTCCTTTATTGAAAATTCCTTTTTGTTTGTTTTTGCTGTTTTGGTGCATTTTAGGGGATACTGAGGTTCCGTTTTTTTCTCATCAGAAAATGTTCTCCCTGTGCATGTAATAAGGCATT
This sequence comes from Eidolon dupreanum, assembly GCA_028627145.1. NCBI lineage: Eukaryota > Metazoa > Chordata > Mammalia > Chiroptera > Pteropodidae > Eidolon > Eidolon dupreanum. Next base: position 95,047,738 of record CM053509.1, on the reverse strand, counting down.
TGACAGTGAGTTTAGATGGGATACTGCTTTGGGTTTCTTCTCTCATTGCTCCATTTCCACCAAGAGACAGCCAGATGCCCTTCAGATTTCATTGTTGAATGACGCTGTATCAGATACCTGCCCCTGCCCTTACGGAAAGTATCGGTGTCATTCTGGCTTAAACACCTGTGCCGTGTGTGTGCACATGTGTGGCTTGTCTTTTCACAGTCTCTGCCATCATCCTTAGGAACTTTTGTTCAAACGGAGATAACTAGAGTTTCTTGTCTGCATTGCACTCCAGAATTCTAAATGTGACTGTAGTAATGAGAAAAGCCGAAAAGATTCCACCCATGGGATTAAGTTTTCCTGGAAAATCTTGAGAATCAGACCCATTCTTCCCAGCATCCCTACTGTCTGCTTGATCAGGAATCTTAAACCCCGCCCATGGCCCTCTGGTCCAGAGGTGTGCAGATTTAACAGGTCTCAATTGGACTGAGAGTTTAGGCATCAAGCCTGGTGTCTGAGTCTGATATATGGGTAACCTCCAGCCGGTGGCCTTCCTCTGCTTCACCAGGTCTTTATTAGGTGATAGCATCGAAAGCAATGCTAGTATCTGCCTCCTGGTTGTTGTAAGAATCGAGTAAATCATGTATAACTACCTGATCTCCTGTGGTTCCTCCTTTCTCCTTTCTCTTCCCAGAGTAGAGTTTTAAACCCAGCATTGCTGAATGGCTTGTGCCAGGTGACACCACCTTTCAGATTCCCTCCACATGGCACATCCTTCCTCTCCTGTCCTGCCAGAGTCTTTTTTGTCTTCTACGTCTCCCTGAGAAATCCTCCTTGACCACGCTCCTCAACCCCCACCCACCCTACATGCACCCCCACCTGTATGTTCTCTCCCTTTTCGGAGCCACTGTGTAACCCTGTGCTTGTTTTTATTACATTTATCAGCCTGAATTGTAATTTGTTTATTAGATCTGGCTATGCCAGTCTTTGAGAGCAGGATTTTGTCCTATCATTGTGTCTCCAATAACCAGCACAGTGCCCTGGCTTTTCTTTTCAAAGTATTTGCCTCTTAGATAAATCTTCTAGTCAAAATAGCAATTTGCTTATTAATGAAGCACATGGGGCAGGTTTTTAAAGTACCTAGTGGCAAGTGAATACATTCGTATATTGGAATTGGTGAGAAATTTCATGGCAGACTTCTTAAGAAGAGAGGGGTCAGGCCATATTTAGAAGGAACCTCTTGGTTATTTTTTGGCTTTGTTAGACTTGACAGGGAATTAATTATCGAAAGTCATCTCTCCAGAACTCGGGTTTGCACCTTGAGCATAAGTTCAGTTACTATGCAAATCCCTTTGTGAAGTGATCCTCTGATTTTGTTAGGTGTCAGTTATAATCAAGTTTTCTTCTCTCGCCCTGAGATAAGTGCCCCAGTTTGTGAATGTTTTAGAACTAAGCAGTTCTTTGAAAAACTTCACGTTATAACTTTCAAAAAAAATTGTGATGATTTCCTGGTTGCTTAGCATTCCAGTTGCATTTTTTATTGTGCTGCTTCTCTCCATGCCTTTCAACTGTCCTCTACTGACTTTCCCTATTAACAGCCCAATTGTGTAATTTTTACTAGGTCAGCAGGAGATTTGCCAAAGCACTAGAGAATCTACCCCGTGTTTATTCTAGGTTATGGAGTGACTTTTGAATCTGTACTTATTTATTCTGTATACTATAATCACACACAGGAATTTCTTTCTGCTTAACTCTCCTTGACCTTTTATGTTACTATGCTCACACACCCCACAGGCCGCTCCAGAGGCTATTTGGAATGTGCCTATTAAAAACCTCAAGGGACGTGTTTGAAATTTTATTTCATGTTTTAAAGGTGACATTTTGATATACTCGATCTACTTTATATATAAATTTTCTTAAGTGTAAAATTAGGGCTGCATGAACTCTTAGAAATGTTCTGAGATGGAAATGTTCCTTTTTGATTTAAATTAAAACATCTTAAGTATCTTCTCTGTCCTGCCTTTGCATCTTTGTCTGGTCGGGTTACTAGCAAGATGCTAGTTTATTCCTATATTTTACCTTACAGGTTCATGGAGTTATTAGCAATGGAAACGAGCAGAATGATGGGGGCCTAGTTCAGTCAAATGGTCTCTTACTAATGAAAGAGAAGCAAAGTGATGAGAAAACTTTAACATCTATTTCAAGTTTAAACACTTCAGTAGGAAAGTGAAAGAAAGATATTTCAAACACCTTTATTTTCCAAGAATTCTCTGGGAGGAGACGTATTGGTAACCTCTACATTTTTTTTTTCCCTGCTCCCAGGCGGCTGTTGTAGTGGTGTTCAATTTTGCTATGGTTCTGCTCATTTTTCCTGCCATTCTCAGCATGGATTTGTATCGACGTGAGGACAGGAGATTGGATATTTTCTGCTGTTTTACAAGGTACATTTTCTGGCTGCAGTGGCCCTTATTTGTTGGATACAGAGCAGTAGTGTTTAGAGAACATTAGTTTGTGGACTTGAAAGGAAATGTGCTTAACAGAATATGATGGAGACTGGGAAGATAATGGATAGAGGATGCTTCCTTATGGCAGGGGTTGGGGAGATAGCGGAATCACTGTGGTCCTCCACTCCCCTGACCGAACATTCTCACAGCCCTGCGATTATGATACCCATGGTTCGTTCTTCCTTTCATGAAGCATTACTTCTCATTGTTGGGAGAGTGTCATATGTCTGTGGATTAGGGCAGAACAAAAGTTGAAAACCACCCATCAGGGAAAAATATAGCCCTTTGGGTATTTTTTGTTTTTTTCCTTTTAAGGAATTATGCTTTGATGGCGTTCATCAGCACGTACCTTAATTTTGTAAGCCAAATTCAGGATCAGCCTTCCCTTTGGCCTCCTCTGACTTACTCGTGTCTATGTCCAGATAGAGAAATCGTGATGTTTATGGAGTTCAACAGTAGGCCGTTTCTCTCCTACGTCAGAGCTGTGTGAAATGGATATCAGTCATTGCCAAAAGAAAAAAAAAACACCATTTCCCCATTTGAGTAGGCCATTGCAACACATTTTCCCCTCTTTCAGCCCCTGCGTCAGCAGAGTGATTCAGGTTGAACCTCAGGCCTACACGGAGACTCACGATAGCACCCGCTCCAGCCCCCCGCCCCCCTACAGCAGCCACAGCTTCGCCCACGAGACACAGATCACCATGCAGTCCACAGTGCAGCTCCGCACGGAGTACGACCCCCACACACACGTGTACTACACCACCGCTGAGCCGCGCTCCGAGATCTCCGTGCAGCCTGTCACCCTGACACAGGACACCCTCAGCTGCCAGAGCCCCGAGAGCACTAGCTCCACAAGGGACCTGCTCTCCCAGTTCTCCGACTCCAGCCTGCACTGCCTTGAGCCCCCTTGCACCAAGTGGACACTCTCGTCTTTTGCCGAGAAACACTATGCTCCTTTCCTCTTGAAACCAAAAGCCAAGGTAATCTACCCAAACAGAATACTCTTCCTGTCTTCATTGGGTAACTGAGCAGGCGCCTTTGGAATTCGTCAAGTGTGATACATTTCAGATCTCCTAAGGAGTTAGTCCATTGAGCGTGGGGTCATTTCAATGAGCTTATCTTCTACAGGAATGAATCTCTATGTAGCAAGTGTTTTTCTGAATTTAGATCAACTACTTGCATTTTAAACATTTTATTCTTAATGTGGTTGTTTAAAAATGTGGTTACTACGATTTTATATTTCCCCCTCTGGGAGAACAACCCCTACATGCTACATCAGGGCCAGGGTGGTGGTAAAAGTGAGGCGTGTTTAAACCAAACAGCTTTCTTTGTCAAAGGAGAATCAGTTATGTCCCTCGGGGTCTGACCTTGTGCTTCTTATTCTGTTGCAGGTCATGGTGATCTTCCTTTTCCTGGGCTTGCTGGGGGTCAGCCTTTATGGGACCACCCGAGTTCGCGATGGGCTGGACCTTACCGACATTGTGCCTCGGGAAACCAGAGAATACGACTTTATTGCTGCACAGTTTAAATACTTTTCTTTCTACAACATGTATATAGTCACCCAGAAAGCAGACTACCCAAATATCCAGCACTTACTTTACGACCTTCACAAGAGTTTCAGTAATGTGAAGTATGTCATGTTGGAAGAAAATAAACAGCTTCCCAAAATGTGGCTGCACTACTTCAGAGACTGGCTCCAAGGTAAGACGCTGCTAGAGGGCGTTCGTCCTTTATAAACGTACACCATTTGGTTCGGTGCATTCAGCTTCTACAAGTTCCTTTTGTTCACTTTATTAAAGTGTTAGATTATAATGTAACACTGACATGTTTCATTGACTCCCAACTGTTGCTTAAAATTCTTTTGTAGGCTGTTTCTGGGGCAGCCTCCCAAAACTGGCTTTTACCTATAAAACAATGCAAACAATTCGTTGGTGACTCAGGAACTTCTGTGAGAATTTATGAGTGCACATTAGGAAATGGGAAAGTGTGTTATAAAATATAGAACTAGATACTTCTAGTGCTCTTTTTTGGTGGGATGGTGGCTAATTTGGTCACCAAGTAAAAACAGTGTTGATGGAGTCTCTAGGCCAAAGTATAGCTTACTACACCAGTAGATTTTACATCATTAGTGAATATAATTTAAAATTCCATATTTTAACCGTCTTTTGATTTGACACAAAATAACATGAAATAAACTTGTAAATGCTTAATCATACCTCACAGGATTTCATAAATAATTAAATTTTTCTTTAAAATGCTCTTTTTTAGCTTCTTACCTTGCTCTTAGAAACATTTCTAGGAAGTAGTAGTCAACTGCAGGAAAAAAGAAAACTAAATTTGCTCCTAACTGCTGACTGAATATGAATGTATTCAGTGATTCTAAGAACATCTGTTCATTTATTCCATGTTGACACATGCAAAGTGAAGTGGAGAATCAAGATAATTATCCACACAATTTAAGCAAAAATGCTGTTACTGAAATATCCAAATAATTATGGCCCCAACATTTTTTGGCTTAAGTTATCCAAATGATTGTCTTAATTTCCCACTTAATTAGACTTGTTTAAACACAAATTTAAGTGCCTTTTTTGGTCTGAAGTCAATACACTTGTATGTAAAGATTAAGCAACCACTTTCCCTGTAAGTTTGCATGAAATGGTAAACAACTTGAGTTCGATTGAGAACTATTCAGTGCAGTTTCTGGCTTTGACTTGTATTCTTAGAATTTTGTTCATTACATGTATACCGGATTTGACCTCTTTTTTGAAGAAATCAAAAGAAAGTACATACATGATATTAATATTATATTTTAACATGCTGGGGAGAGTAACTTGAATTTGTTCCAAGTCTTATTTTTCCCTGTAGTTTGGGAAACGGGCTTTTTTTTTTTTAATTTTGTTTTGTTTTGTTTTTTGGATAATGAATCAAAAGAGGACCAGACAGTTGAGAGATTTCTTGCTTTTTATTTTTCCCCTCATTGACAAAGACATGCAAATAACTTGCCACAAATGACATCTGAGCAAAGGAGGGTTATTGTGGAGTTGATGTCAGTGTCTTCAGCCATCCCTTTGGCATATTAGGCAGAGATTGGGAAGGAGACTGAGGATTACTATCTCCAAGCAGTGCAGAGCGCTAACCTTTTATAGTGTATTGTAAATTATCCCCATGCTTTCATCCCTTGAAAGACCTAAAGAACTTGAGAATCTTTTTAAAAGGTGCGTTTAAATCGTGTTTTGATTGCTGAGTGAACAGCACATACCTAGACCAAGTGAGATTCATTTAATGCTCCCAAGTCAGGGTCCCAGCCAGCCATAGAACTAACTCTACATCTGACTCGTAGGAGGTCCAGTAGAGCACTGTACACAGAATGGCCAGATACTGGGACCATTGGCTGCTGAGATGTATTTCAGGCCTGTCGAGTGGTTGATTTTGTCCTTGAACATTTCCTGCAGAGAAGCAGTTATGTTTGAGTCAGCTTTCCTTCAAAACATTTTGTGTGGTTGTTAAGTGATGGATGTGACCCTCGTTGGTTTTTAATGGAATTACCTTTTAAAACCATGTCATCTCACTGGTCTTTATCAACATTTTAATAGCTTGGGGATTGGAGGTTGGACTCTTATAAAATGGCAATATGGAAATTATCCCCCATGTCATCTTTAAACACACATGTAAATAAGGTCGAGTTGGAGATAAAAACCACACTGTGCATCATCATGTACAAATGGTATTTGTATTTTACACTACCTACGCAAATGAAATTTAATGTTTTCTTTTTAGAGTCCCGTATTAAATTTGGCAATTGGGATAATTAGCTCAGAACTTTTCACCAGGAAATAATTTTTAGTATTAAATATTTAAAATGAGAGAAGTTCTAGCTAGAACTTTTCATGTTTTGCTATAAAAGTGTGCATGTGTTAAATTATAAAATGTTGGCCACGGGGCAGTAGAAGCAAATCCTTGTCCCTTGTTTTTTGTCCAGAATCATATATTGTGTGTGCCAACCCATTGAAACTTAAGCTTTTGGTAATTAGTCAGAAAATAATGTACTAATTATAAAAACTTAAATTTTCTGTAAAGTCAGTGACTATTTCTCCTTCATCCTAGTAGTCCAGGTAGAGCGAATGTTGTGTGGGGGCCAGCAGCAGGGATGATGAATTGACCTGAATTGTCAGCAGGACGGACCTCCCCAGTTTGGATCTCTCTTCCTTTGTTTCGCTCTAGAGTGTCCCAAAATTCTTAGTGCATAAATATCATAAAACTGCACTCAAGAGTTTTGAGACTCCGTGTTTGCCACTAGACGTTGTTGGTGCCCAAATTAATTCTGCTAATCTTATTCGTGTCTTTAACAAATCCTTCCTGGTGTGTTCAGGGCAATTTAAAGCATCAGTGTTTCAAGCCAACTCCAAATCAGGGTGCCCGGGCCCAAAGCTTAGCTCCAACACTTGTCTGCTTGTAATCTTCATTAAGTGACTATACCTTCCCAAGCCTTAGTTCCTGTCTATAGAATGGGAGCAATAGTACTAAGAGGGCAGTCTCACAAGGTTGTTGTAGGAATTAAACAGGGGTAATCAGCATAAAATGCTTAGGCAGTGCAGTGCTCATGTTAAGCCTGAGCTGCTCCTTAGCATTAACAGGTCAAGAGGGAAAGGGTTAAAGTACCATGCAAGCCACAAAGTGATGAAAATTCTATAATGGTGAGGAAAACAGACCAGGCCTCTTTTTTTAGGGGGGGATGGGGTTGTTTTTCCTCTCCTGTTTATTTTTTTTCAAAAACAACAAAAAAAAAAAGCTTTAGGTAATAAAATAACATCTGTTCAATACAGCTTGTTGTGTGCATGCCTTGCCATGAAAAACAGTCTGAGCTTTGGGAGCCTGCCGTCCCGGTGGTCTCCCTGCCTGCCACTCCTACATGCTCGCCCCCTAATAAGGCCTTCTTTTCACCACTGAGCCCACAGTCCTCATCCCCAAATTGTTCGTATAAAAACAATGCCCACAGCAATGTCGGAAGGAAGGTTTAGTTTAAAGAGAGAGAGAGAGGCAGGGTCCCGTGCTTCCCTCTGCCCGCCCCCCCCCCCCACACCACTTTAAACCCCAGGAAGCTTAACCATTTTGATCACTAATGGAACCCATTTTGTGTGTTGGGGGGGGTGTCTTTGAAGTCACTCGAGGCATATCTTGGAATGAAATGAACCCTTCTCCTTACTGGCCACGTCTAACCTATGCATGTGCAGCTTGTTCAAAAGATGTGGTTTCCTGAGCTACTGGGGCTCGTGAGCTCTACTTGGGAGGTGATTTGGGGGGGAAGCAGGGTGATGGAAAGGAGGTGGGGGTGTTAGAGGAGAGTATGTGCACGCCGGGATGGTTCAGACCCCAAGGCCAGGTCACCAGGGCCCTGTTTTCTCTTCCAACACGCTTATCTCTTTACAGCTGTAGCCAAACCGTCAGGTCTGTAATGATGGTTTTGATTACAGAGGCCAAGCACAGCTGTGTGTGGTAGGCTGGTGGGCTCGCCCATCCCCCAAGCCCAGAAAGCTCTTTCCTTCCCCTCCCCAGGCTTGCGGTTTGTCATCTGTTCTCACAGAGCCCCCTTGTATTGGCCTGTGGCTTCCTGTTCTCAATCTGATCCAAATTTACCCTGTGAGGTATTTCCCTGCACACACACGCGTGCACAAGCTCCCTGCCTGCCCTCTCCCCCACACCCCCTCTTCTGAGGAAGGGTGGCAAAGAGGAAGAGAACAGTCGAGAGTGAATAGGTGTTGGCTGTGATCTTTACACAACCTGGCAGCCGATCCCACAACTTGTATTAGCTCCACAAGTCGAACAGATGGAACAAATTGACAGAATCGTGTTCACCCACCCTGGGCTCGAAGCAGCTGAGTTGCTGTTTGAAGTGGGGAGTTTGAATATGTTCTTCTCCCTCCCAGTAGAATTCTGGTTGTATTGAAGAGCCAGTGGCTCAGCACCTGATGGTGGCATGACACAGTGAGCCTGGTCTGTCTTCCTCGCCCACCCCGCCTGCTCTCTTGTGCTCTCTCTTGCTTCTTTTGGGAATAGTTATGGAGAAAAAGGAGGGTTTTTATTTTTATTTTATTTTCTGAGGTAAAACATGTATATTTGTTTTCTAGAAACAAATATTGCCCCCTTCCACCTTTGAAGCAATGATTATTAGCAACCTGGAGTTTATTCATGAAAAATCTAACAGCATCCCTTGAACTTGAAGTCGACACAGAATGTCCTGGTTTGCTGTCCCACACCATCTCAGTCCTCAGCCACCTTGTTAGGACCAGGGTCATTCCCGTGAGGTGTTGTAATGTATTATACACACTTGCCTTTTTTAGGACTTCAGGATGCATTCGACAGCGACTGGGAAACTGGGAAAATCATGCCAAACAATTACAAAAATGGATCAGATGATGGGGTCCTTGCCTATAAACTGCTGGTGCAGACTGGCAGCCGCGATAAACCAATCGACATCAGTCAGGTACGCTCACTGCCCTACACGTTGGGGTGTCAGAGGGTACCGGTCAGAGCGCTGTGGAGCAGCTGCTATATTGAAAACTGGTTCACAGCCTGCAATCCCATCCTCTGTTTTCTGCAGACCTGAGCCATCGGGGGCTGGAAGAACATTCAATTGGCTCTAATTCACTTTATCCCACCAGCTAATTGTGTGCCCACAGGCAAGCCAGACAGCCTCCCTTTGCTCATCTGTCAGGTGGGGGCAAGTGTGTTATCTACTTTCAGAGCAATTGTTAAAAAGTATAGTCAAGGCTCTTTTCTGTGTTAGAGTTACTGTATTGTGTTCTTTTTGAATTCAAGTTTGAATTCTAACATTTGCTACTGCATTGGTCTGATTGTATTCAAATTTGAAAAGATGGAGTCATTAGGTAGCTGTCATTTGAGCAAAATTTGGGGTGGATGCATGGGTTAGGAGATCGGAGAGGTGATCAAAGATGAGAGCATTTGTTGCATTTGATTCCTTTGGGTCACCCCGGCCCTTGGGGTAGAGTAGAGAACAGACAGCTTGCTCTGTCTGAAATGAGACTTAGGGAAATGCAGATTGTGGAATCTGCGTAGACTCATGGGTGGTTCTGCACACGCCCCTTAGTAACAAGAGCTGTTTCCATTTGGTAATTTGTGCTGCACCTGCATTTGTGCCTTCGCTGTGACACTTTGATTCCAGGATATCCCTTTTGATTCCTCCAGCATGTTGGGGAGTGTATTTGGACCCTTCAGATTTCAAATGAGTCCAACACTACTTACTACTGGCTTTCCCAGATCCTGTTCCCTCTGCTCTTTGTAGCTTATTTGCTTCACCTTCGGGCAGAAAACCGTCATGCTAATGATCTTCCTAGCAGCTCTGTTTATTGTCTCCCCTTTTTTGCTGGCATTAAGGGTGACAGATTTACAAAGTACATTGTTCAAAGTTATTATGGAGTGTGAACTCGGTTCTTTACGGCAGCGTGTGCCATGCCGTGGTGTTTGACCAGGATGTGGGCAGAGGAGCCTGAGAGATAGCAGGGCACGCCCCAGGGCCTGCAGTGGGCTTTGGGGGCCAGGAACGCCTGGGACAGAAGTGACTGGGCCAGTCTCCCCCCACTCCCCATCATTTCCTCTGCCTGGGAGGGAGAAAAGGGTGCTGCGTGCACGGAGGCCATGAGCTGTAGTATACAATTCCAGAGACAGCTTGAAGACATACAGTTGTTACATATCCTGTGGATTAATTGAATCCAGATCTCTGAAATTTAGTTCCCTCATTCTCCTCCGTTCTCTTTTCTTCTTTCACTCTTTCTCCGTTAACTGCTGTCACTGGTGTTTTTCATTTTAAAAAAGACCAAAAGCACTGGAACCAGGCCTGAACCTAAAGTAAACAGGAAAAAAATATACATGTGTGTCTGTGTGTCTCACAGTGTTTTTCACCTAAGCAGCGCCCACAAGACCTTTTAGAGGGAGCATAGTATTTGGCCAGCATAGGATGTGGCATCCTACTTGTGACCACCTCTCTCAGAAATAAGATTACCCAGAAAGACTGGCTGTGCGCCAGTCCCCTCCACTTTCTGGCGATGGGCATTTTTTGAATACACAGGTCATAGGAGTCTAGTGTTAGCAAAATTTATACAGATGTTGTTTTATTTTTATAGCTCTCCTCCATTTACTGGGTGGCATTTCCTTCAGTGTTAACAGCAGAGGTTAACTGCACACAGACGTGTATGGGGATTCTTGCCAGGTTTCCCCCACCCCCTTCCCCTCCTATAAATATGTTTCTCCAGATTGTTCATTCTCTGCCTTGGCTGCAGACAGTCTTTTAGCATTCAGATTTAATTGGTTCAGTCGATTCCCCAGCCATCTGCAGAACTGTGTGTGTTATAAACACTCCGATTTTTGCATCCTCTGATCAGTGTATTTTGAAAGAAACCAAAGGTATTCTGATGGGATTTTCTACACTTGCAAACAGTGGGCATTCTAGTCTTTGTTACAAGTGTGTTGGTGCAGGGCTCTGCCTCTTCTCTCCCTAAGCAGGAATTTGTTTACCCCAAACCTCCCTTGAAAGGCCTCCGTTCTTCCCATTTTGCAGTTGACTAAACGGCGCCTGGTGGATGCAGACGGCATCATTAATCCCAGTGCTTTCTACATCTACCTGACCGCTTGGGTCAGCAATGACCCCGTGGCTTACGCTGCCTCCCAGGCCAACATCCGGCCTCACCGTCCTGAGTGGGTCCACGACAAAGCCGACTACATGCCCGAAACCAGGCTGAGAAGTAAGTAGCCTCCATCCGGGGCCCAAGAGCTTATGGAGCCGTCCTACCCTGTTCTTCCAAGCTCGGTCACAGCCCTCGTCTGCTTACGCTGCCCAGGGTTCAAAAGTGTAAACAGAATAATCTATTTCATTTAGCTTAAAACTCTAGGAGACGGATGAGGATGTGTAATGGAATACAACCCGTGCTCGATCACATTGAGAAATAAGAGTCTCTAATCTCCGTTTGTAGCTTTAACTCTAAGACGTCCACCAGGCATCTCTCTTTAATGCCAGCTGTTCCCTGTGAAAGCTGGGGACGCCTCCAGGTTGAGTGTTATTTTACTATTGCAGAGTTTTATCGCTGGGGATTATATGTTTATCTTAACTTTGTCAACTCTGGTGTTGAAGGGATTTTTGGCAAGTTGGGTCATTCCTATAAGCCACCAAGCACCTGTACTCTGTCAAAGCTGTTTAAACTGGAACAGAAAAGTCTATATACAGCAGCATCCTCTTCCTTTCACCTCTCTGCCCTGACTTTGAAAGGTGGTTCTGTGTGGATTTAATTTGCATTTATGTTAGCAATATTAGTAGCTTATACCTTGGATATGAGGCTGAGGGAGGACGTGAGAAAGAAGACGGGTCCCTTTGCAAACATGTCTGGAGAGCAAGCGGGTTGTGTGTCCCTGTATCTAAACCCCAGAGCCTTGTGGCAAGCAGCCAAGGCTTGTCTTAATGAAAATTTATAGTTGAGATTATAATAGGGCAAATCATGTTTAGCAAGTCAACTGAATGACCCCAAAGGGTCTGGAACACACAACGGCAGTAACTAAATGCTTGTTGTGTAAGGATTTCTTCCCCTGCTGCTGAAGACTTAGCATTGCATTAAAAAAGAGGCATGGAAGGTTTAAGTGTGTTAGATCACTAAAAGGATAAGAAAGTTAAGCATTTTTCTCAGTAAAGCATGACTTTCGAGTTATTTTGTTCTCATAAGTGATTGAAACAGTTTGAACTTAGTATTTTCACTTGTGTCAGTTGAACAAAAAATGTTCCCACAATTGAATTCTTAAGTTGTTTAGGCCCATTACAAAGTGACTGCTTCTAAAACTTTGAAATCAAAGGTTAAATAAACACACAGATCACAGGCTCCTCCTCTCCCCCCAAAAACATCAAAGGTTGATTATTGCTTAAAAATTTTTAAACCAGAGATTAAAATTGTAAAGACCTGAAGACTGTCATCGATATTGTTTGTTCTTTATGTTGAAAGAAGTACAGTAAGCATACTTTCTTGCAGAGTGCTTTCTCTCTGTTCGTTGCAATTATGGAGAATACGGGGTGCACATCTGGTGTGGCCAGCAGTGGGAACTTGTCACATCTCTTCCCACCTGGATCGCATCCATTTGCCTTTTTCAGTGTTGCTGGGAGCCCGTTACCCATGGTTCTCTCCCTGTCGCCTTCTCTGTCCAGTCCCAGCAGCAGAGCCCATCGAATATGCTCAGTTCCCTTTCTACCTCAATGGCTTGCGTGACACCTCCGACTTCGTGGAAGCGATTGAAAAAGTCAGAACCATCTGCAACAACTATACAAGCCTGGGCCTCTCCAGCTACCCCAACGGCTACCCCTTCCTCTTCTGGGAGCAGTACATCGGCCTCCGCCACTGGCTCCTGCTGTCCATCAGCGTGGTGCTGGCCTGCACGTTTTTGGTGTGTGCCGTCTTCCTGCTGAACCCTTGGACGGCCGGGATCATTGTGAGTTTATTCTAAGGGTCTTTGTGGAAGTCAAATTCCTTTCAGCATAGCTCTTTCTGCAGCCGGGAAGTTTTGTTTATGTCTGGGCCTCTGGAGGAGGGTATAAGATTGCATCATCCATACTATATTTATTCTGCTGGAGGTGGCGAGGTTCATGGTTAGGTAGAGCCTTTAATGGCCCTAATCTTATGTCCCCTCTCCCTGCAGCTTTAAACTTTTTGTGTAAAGATAGGGGAGATTTTAGCACACTTTTCATAACAGCTCTGAGCATTTGTGAATTACAAACAGTTGAAGCAATAACTAATTTTTTAAATTCAAGTGTCATTTTGTGATAATTCCGGACCTAATACAGAGAAGGTTATTCTAAATGGAGGGATAATTAGAGAAGTTAGGGCAGTAGTATGACTAAAATGGTTTTAGAGATGGTTTTGTGTGTTGTGTGTGTTTTAACTTCTGGGGGAAAATGATAAACTAGTATTACGTATTTTTTGGCATCCTTTCTTCAAGTGTAGTATGCTCAGATTTGAGGTAACTTTCTTATAGAGTCTAATAAAATAATGGCAGTGTTTAAATTCCATGAACTGTGGTATAGCCTTAAAAATGCCAAAATTATAAAAACAGAGACCAGGTCTTGCTTCTGCACCATAAGTCTGTGCAGCAGGTATGTTAAAAGGTAAATGTTTAGTCTGTAGGAGTTTTCATGGTACTTAAGCAATTGGTGCTGTCCATCTTTCACTAGCTTATTGAAAGAAAGCAAAGGGAACTTCTATTAAACTTGTCCTTCTCCTGCCACCACAGCCCGCTGCCCTACCCCCAAGAAGGGTAGATCATGCTCTCCCTCTCTTCCTTCCATCCCTGCAAAGTTTTTTGTTTTATTTCTATTTTCTCCCCTTTGGCCCAAGAAACTCCAAAGTCTACCTCACAGATTTTCTTTCCATCTCCTCGCAAATTTTTACAAGGCAGATGAAAGGCAAATAAAAGCTTTTCCTTGGATTTAACTGTTTGCTTTGTGCACCCCAGTCACTCCACATTTTCTTCAAAGTGAAGGGGCCTGTAACCTGACCCGCATCAGCTGATGACTCGTCCCTTTTCTCCTATTTAACTTGCTCCCAAGTCATCTTCACTTAGTCCATGGGCCCTTCTCACAAAAGCAGAGTTACTTTTAGTTGAAAGAACTTTTATTCACCCCATCCTATCAGCACTCTTTGGGATGGAGGGTGAGGCAACCAAAAACTCTAAAGTTTCAACTCAGTGACAGAGTTGAAGGATAGTCTGATAGTTAAGATCAAAACAGAAGGAAATACATTGTTTTAAATTTGTAGCTAGTGATGATTCCATGTTTGTGTAACTCTTCAAAGGTTGTTCTGGTGGAGTTTTAAAATTTTTTTGCTTTCTAGAGTAGGTATATTAGAAAAACAATTTGCAGTAGAATACTAAACTTTGCCTTTATATACCTCTACCGCCTCAAGGCAGCTGTCCCCAAATTATCTCAAAAGTCTCCCTTCCCAGCAGGGAGACGTTGAATTAGGAAAGAAAGACAGTTATTGGAAGTTACAGCGAGTCAACCCTTTCATTATATTTGGGTCCCAGGTGTTTCTCTCTGTTCTCCATCTGAAGCAAGGCCACATCAGGACTTGAACACCTCACTTGTTTTCCACACCTAGAGTGTGTTTATGGCCAACCCGTCATCCCCGTGCCTTCTTACAGGTGACAGTCCTGGCTTTGATGACGGTTGAGCTCTTTGGCATGATGGGCCTCATCGGAATCAAGCTCAGCGCGGTGCCTGTGGTCATCCTGATTGCGTCCGTCGGCATAGGAGTGGAGTTTACTGTTCACGTTGCTCTGGTATGAAAGATGTTGCCAACTATAACTCTGTGACAAAGCAGCACATTTCCTCTCGCTCTCTCAGTCTCCAAGTTGGGAACCTTTTCATTTTCATCAACATCAAGGAACACGCCCAGTACACAAACCATGCAAAGGCTTCAGACTGGCGCAGACATTCCCTAGGAGTGGCTAGAATTTGCCTGGACTCCTTTCCCTCTTAGGGAATCTAAGGAGAAGGGAATCAAAACAAAGGTGAACTTTTACTGGGCTGGGTCATCAATAGGCAGTGTTGTCAGTGTGTTGAGTTAGCCAGAAAGGATTCTGTTTATTTGGTGTTGTCATTAGTGTCATCACAGGTCCTCAAGTTGTCGACTGTGTTCCCAAGATAGATGGTGTGTGTGTATGTATGTGCGTGTTTGTGTGTGTGTGTGTATGTGCACGCACAAAAAACCACAGTAATAAAGTGGAGATAAAATGAGACCACACGCACAAGCTTACTGGGGATGGTATAATCGAGCAGCTACTTGGCAGCTGAGGAGCTACCTTGGGGTGAGCGAAGGTGCAGGTGCTGAGTGTGGAAGAGCTGCTCTCCCACCTGAGCCCACCCAGCTTCTTCAACCTTCCATCCTCCAACTATGAGAATTAGTGTTGCTCTCAACAGGAATTTATTTCCTCTATCGTCCTGTGTCCAGTCCTTGTGAATGCTTTGTTGGAGGAAATTAAACTTCAGAAGGAGTCTTAAATCCAAGAGACAAGCTCATTGTCTGTATTTATCAGAAATTTATTTAGAAGCCTCATAGCAGTGTATAAATTATGTACCGTCTGCACTTGTGGTTATAGCCTAAGTCCTTGACAGAATAAATACTGCTGTTTGGGAATGCCTCAGCTAGGAAACCGAACCTTGGACTTGGATCTAATTACTTTTAGCCTTGCTTTAGCAATCTCTAGCATTGATTTTCTTTGGACTCAACTTATGGCATCTGCATGTCTACACAGATGCTTCTGCCTTGTACCTCTCGTAGTCCTTCCACAGCAGTCTTTCAGGGTCATTTTTATGCAACTTAGATATTATATACTTTTGTGTTTGAGAATGAATGTTTTGTTGAAGTTGACCCATTTTTCTCCCATTGTATAACGAAAAACTGATAATACAGAAATAGCATTCTCTAAATACCCAGCCTTCCCAAGAGACTTTTCTCCATTGAACTAGGAGGAGAGAAAAGGATTTTTTTTTCTTTTTTGAAAAGAAGAGCCCAATAGCCTAGAGCTCAGAAACACATTCTAATCTCATTTTTTCAAAAAAGGAAGAAACACTGCATATGAGTTAAGACTCCATTTTATTCTGATGCAAATGAAATTTTGGTAGTTTGCATTGCAAAACACTGGCAGATCTGTCCTAGAATAGATTTTTACAAGGTAAATGCACACTACAGTCTGTAAACTGCAGCGGCACTCCAAGTCTCTGCCCCTGAGCTGGTATGAAGATAAAAACCCACACCAGAGTGGAATAAACAATTAAGGAATGCCTCTACAGCTCATAGAAGATTTAATTCCTAGAATTTAAGGAGTCTCAAGAGCCAGTTTGGTTTTGTGAGCAACAATCCCTATTCAGTGCTTTAAGCCCCAGTCTTCATCAGGAGACTATCCATCTTCAGGACATGGTGTTCTTACCCTATCCTGAATTTGAACATCTTAAAGTGGGCAGTTACTGCTCATAAAAGATTTATAAAATGATGGAATGAGGTTGTTGAAGAGGACGCATTCCATGAATGGTCTTCAGGGAATTGAGGGATTCCTGTTGGTTCACTGTTTTGATAACAAACTGAGTGTGAAAGTATAAACCAACTTGACCCTGACGTCTTCATGGCCCAAGTACGCACAAAGTAACATGGTTCCAGATATCTCGGTGCTTTTCTCCCAAGAGAGAAAGGCAACTAGATTGACCCTAAAATCTTCCAACTTTGAAAGAGCAGATGGATATGTAGAACCCACCTAAGAGAAAAGTATGAAGTCATAGCACACCTCGATATACTTTTGTTTCTTGGTCCATTAAGGAAAATAACCTTCCTGTTCTTCCACAGGGTGCAGCAGGGATGGAATGCTCCCTGCAATGTGTTGTGGGCCTGGGTTTTTAAGAAGCTCCTAGCCCTCTCTTCTCAGCATATCTCAGAGCAGCCTGAACTTTCAGACAGAGAGAGAACTTGTGCCAGGCCCACCCCTCCCTGCTGGCTTCCCAGTATAAGACCAGGCAGGGTGTAACTCACATTAAATCAGTCCTGGGTCACCCTCTCAAGCCAATAGTCTGATACACTGGGACTTATTGGTAGAACAGTGTTCTTGACCTAGGAGAGCTATGAAGGACACAGAGGAGGCAGGGACGTGTCCACACATGATCAAAATATGCTCGCTTTGAATTTACAGTCCTGTCTTTCTCTTATGATATCCCCATGGTGCTTAGATGCACTATAAACACATCTATTTGAACACAGCAACAGAAATTCTACCGTCAGTATAATCATGAGGAAATATATATTTAGCACCTTGTCTCATATGACACTGAGCTAATAAATCCATTCAGAACTAAAAGCTTGGCTGTCCAAAAAATCAGGCAAGATGTTGTCACTTTCGTAACTGGAGATATCTCCCATATAAATGGTGTAAAAGAACTTGAGGAGAGAACTCAGGGGTGAGGAGCAGTGAAAAGAAGGGAACATTTTGCTCATTTTTTAATAGTTTTGGTTTGGTTTTTAATTTCAGGTAAATATGCTTTTAATCCTTTTTTGTTTTTCAAGATTTATATCAACACCAAATATGATCCAATATCATGTACAGGTCATTTTAGAATAAGCCTAGATTTAGCTAGTTGAATAAACTCACTAAACAGGAAGATCTGAGTGTTTCTGTAGAGGCAATTCATAAGAGTTAAAGCAGTTCATAGAGTTTAACCTATTTCCTATTTGCCCTAAAAATATCACCAGCGGCGCTTGCAGCTGTAGCTTACCCTGAGATAACTCACAGATTACATACAGTCCTAACCTTACCCCCAAAGTTTGCCACAAAATATTTCACTTCTTTTTATTATTTTCGAATTGCTCTAGTATATCAATGATACACTAGAATACCATTCTATTTATAGCATTTTGTTTTTAGTAGTGATATTTCCAGTTACAAATATAATAACTCAGTTGCTGAAAATGTCAAATCCTAGAAGATGTAGCATTCCTACGTGTGATGGTAAATGAATGCTGGCAGCAAGCTGCACTATTTTTTTTTCCTAAATGGGAAAGGATTTAAGACAGCGTTGACCAGGTCGAGTCCAGGACTGTAACCATTTGAACTCTTTCGTTTTGCACAGGCCTTTCTCACAGCCATTGGCGATAAGAACCGCAGGGCCGTGCTTGCCTTGGAGCACATGTTTGCACCTGTTCTGGATGGGGCTGTTTCTACTCTGCTGGGAGTGCTAATGCTGGCAGGATCAGAATTTGATTTCATTGTCAGGTAAGCAGAAGTAGGAGAGAAGACTTGTTTTAAAAATCATTATTTGCTCATGTGACTTCTGCTTATTTCCTTCTGTATCTGGTAGATTGTAGCATGTCTTCACTGTGACACACTCCCCTCCCCCCCACACACACACCAGCTTTATTGAGGTATAATTTATAATTGACAAATGTAAGTCATGTATACTTAAGGTATACAACATGATGTTTTGATTACCACAATCTGTGATGCCACTTTTTTTTGGCCTTATTAACTCAAAGATGAGCCAAGAGGTATAAAGGTAAGCTCTCCCCTAAGGCCATCTTGAGGAGAAAAGATGGACGCTTTGGGGCTAGCAGCAAAGGCCAAAGGATTGCCTAATATTCCATTTTTTGGTATTCCAGGTTAGAAATATCTACAGAAAGATGTCAATTAATGGTTCCCATTAATTGACAGTCTCACTTTCACTTCCTTCAAAACTGTAGGAAGGAAAACTTACAAACACCTAAAATTGTCACCTAGATTTTACTCTCTTAAGACGTGAACATAATGTGCCCAGATTTCAGATTCAAGTTCCCACTAAAATTTAGGATGCATTTAATATGTGATTTTGGTGTCAGATTTTGGAAATCCAAGACTAGTTTGGATACGTTTGGCTCTAAAGGCAAGCAGTTTCTGGTGAATATAATGAAGACTGTGACTTGAAGTATAAAAGAGGAGCAACTTTTCCTTTTGAAAATCGTTTGAGAATAGCAGGGCCAGACCATTTTCTTCTCTGAACAGCCTACACAGCATTGTGAAGCAGCTGCTCCTGGATGCAACACTGCTGCTGTGTGGAGGGGCAGGGCCAGAGTCAATAAGTAAAGCTGAACCAAATGTGAGAAATGCCTGGGTTGTTAGCGGTGCTTCAGCAATCTGGTGAGAGAACCTAAACAGGCCTTCCAAGTGTGTGTGTCTGTAATAGGCCTTTGGTTTTCAATAAAAAAGAAGAGGGTTTTCACTTTTAGCCAGTTTATAATGGGAAAAACATCATTCCCCTGGTGTGTGGCATACCCCTTTGGGCAGTTCAGCATTGTGGAGCTTAGCCTTCCTAGAAAGACTGTCAGTTTGCTTCCGCTCACATTCCTTTTGGTGTAAGGCGAGTGAAGAGGTGAGATATCTATTACAGTATAGACCACACTTTCCAAACTGTAACGTGCTTATGAGTCATCTGAGGCTCTCCATAAATGCAGATCAGATTTCGTAGGGGCTGGGAGGGTGAGTAACAGACTCTGCAGTTGTAGTCAGCTCCCAGGTGATGCCCATGTTGCTGGTTTCAGCACACACTGTTAATCAGTTAACAGGCCAATTAGTACATTCTTATTTGCCAATACCAGATATATGCCTAAACTAGATCAAGGTTTTGATGTCAGTTTTAAGTTCTTAATTTGATTTTTCCTTTATTTCCTTAGCGTACATTTTTTCAGGCATTAGTAGTCATTTCTTTATGGTATAAAGCCGTGTGTCAAAAGAGTTTCTTTTGTATAATTTTCCATTCAACACAACGTGACGAGCATGTCATAAGTGCCATTTCACACAACAAGTAACATGGACCCTGTCCCCATCCATGTAACTTAGGAGAGACAAGTTCACAGGCAATTCAAAACCATGAGAATTGCAGGGTGTGTCGGGATCTCAGAGGATCTAACTCAGCTGTGGTGGTTGCCAAGTGAGCCACACAGAGGAAACTTAGCCTGAATCCGAACACCCATTGGATGGGACCTTGAATGGTGGGCAGAATCCCAGCTCTCTCATCTAACCCACGGCTTCTTGTTCTCTCCCAGAGATATCAGGGTTCTTGTTTCAAGCACTTAAAAGGGCTTCCCATTTTCTAGAACTGGATGGATTAACCTGATAAAGCCCTCACTGGGGTCGACTAGATGAGCAGACATTGTGTACACTAAGCGTCAGAAATCTAATTGGTCTGTTTATTCTACAGTTAGATGGATGGGATGCAAATGTCTTAATGCCTGCTGCTGATATATGCCTCTGCCTAAAGTTCTAGCAGTTTACATTAGAGTAAGACATTGGCTGCTTGGTTTTTACTAATGCAGCTCAGAAGTTTCTAGTGTTTACAATAGCTGCGAGGTATTTGTGGTTTTATAGGGATTCTCTCTCCTTTCATCTAATGTTGAAACATACATAGACGTGGCAAAGTTTGGTGCCTGTTCTATGATCAAGAGGACTATTAACAAATATCTTGCCTTCCCTCTTCTCAGAACATCCTAAGCACCCCCCACCCCCACAGCCTATTTCCAGCAAAATTGTCCTAGAAATCTTAGTTACAGAAACACATAATTGCATAGAGCTCACCCCCTCCCCCTGTGTGGCGTGTCCGCCAGTGTCTGTCCCTGGCTAACAGGTTTACCTTGGTATTCATGAACGATCCCAGACCTTAGCCCTCAGTGGTGGGAAAGCAGGGCCACTTGTGCACGCTCCTCTTCTTCATGGTGCTGTAGCCTTTATGTTTGAATTGGCTGACGCAAAACAAGAGTATTCAGAGATGCTAAATTGTTCAACAAAAGATTGGCCGCAGAGCAGCCCCATCACTGTGGACCGCCCTCCCCTGCAAATGCCCCAGCAACCACAGAAATGGGCAGGGTTTTCTTTACAGAAAGCTGGTTCCTGTGTTCTAAAAAGGTTTCACTTGGAGCTGTTTGGTTAAACTGGAACTCACAGAATTCTAGACAGAAAGTTGTGATTAATGAAAGCCCAGGGAAAGCCTTACCTGATACGCTGGAGACTTAATTAGAGATTCTGCTCTAAGATGCAGAAGCATTTCACAGTGGATTAGCTGCCTTGCACAAGTGGACTGCTTTTCCTCCTGGGCTAAATTGTTTAAATTCTACACCCTTCACTTCATTTGTTTGCTTCTGCTGGGTTTTCATGGACGGGGGCCCCTCTGCATTGTATTTGTGCTTTCAGTCCGCTCAGCCATTCAGTTTGCATTCCATATTTTTGTGTTTGTGTAACACATTCATAAATAACATTACATACCATGAGAATTCAGCAAATTAACAAACCAATTTTTTTTCCTCCTTTCGTGAACTAACACTTTGGTTTGTGGAATGCAGCCCTCTAAATCATAAGGTTAAAAAAAAAAATCTAGTGCTGAATTTGAACCATAATTTTATAACAGCCTTTCCACCTGTGTGGGTTTTGCTAATTTTTGGCTTATGATGTGCTACATACAATATTTGGGCTCGTGAAGGGTAGCTTAGTTGATCTTTGCCACAGTGAATGTTCCTGTTTCTCTTTTATTTTCAAGGTATTTCTTTGCTGTCCTGGCAATCCTAACAATCCTGGGTGTTCTCAATGGGCTGGTTTTGCTTCCAGTCCTTTTGTCCTTCTTCGGACCATATCCTGAGGTCAGTAATTATGCCGGGCGTAGTGTGCAGTCAACAGGCCACCTGAATGCCTTTTTTTCCTGTCACTCTTAATTTAGATATTTAGGTATATCCACATTACCAATGACTTGCTTTTTTAGTAAACATCTCAAAAACCGTGGCCTTTTTTCTCTTCAGTGTAATAGTTTTAGGGATATAGTACTGGTTTTGTTTTGTTTTGTTTTGTTTTTGTTTTTGTTTTAAACCAAGTGGTTGACAGCCCGAGTCTTATACATCTATATCAATGAAGTGTTTTCCACTCAAGATAAATCTGGGCTTAAAGAAGAGTAAAAAGGGTCCTGCCTGCCTTTCCAGTGTGAGAGAGCAGAGGGCCATTCTTTTGCTGCAGCTGTCAGACCTTTGGGTCCTCCAAGGTGGCAGAAAGGGGAGGGGAATACAGAGTAGGAGTAAGGGAGGCCTGGAGGGGAGGGGCAGAGGCCCCCGAACAATACTGTTCTTTGAACTTTGAGTGTGGCTAACAGTAGATGGATGATGGCACTTTTAATATGGAATTGTCTTAAACAGGTATCTCCAGCAAACGGGATGAACCGGCTGCCCACTCCTTCCCCAGAGCCACCCCCCAGTGTGGTCCGCTTTGCTGTGCCTCCTTGTCATGCAAACAATGGGTCTGATTCCTCTGACTCGGAGTACAGTTCTCAAACGACAGTGTCGGGCATCAGCGAGGAGCTTCGGCAGTATGAGGCCCAGCAGGGTGCTGGGGACCCTGCCCACCACGTGATCGTGGAAGCCACAGAAAACCCCGTCTTTGCCCGCTCCACCGTAAGTCACCCTCAGGGGCAGCCCCTGCCTGCTCTGAGTAGCAAATCAGACAGCATGCAAAAACAAAGTAGAGGTTAGGTGGAAACATATGAAATTGCCAATATTCAACTCTTCTAAAGTGTAGAAATGTCAGTTTCATATAGTTGAATTTTACACAGATCAAAAAGAGCAGAGGCCGGTAACAGCAACAGTAAGTGCATGGAGCAGCAGCATATATCTTGTTCAAGCTAAGTACAGTTTGAGCTGGAGGGCCAGAGAGAAGGCAGGCTTTGCCTTTTTTGTTTTTTTAAGTTGCATATTATCATTTTAGAATGATACTTTTGAAAAATGTAATGAGATCTTTATTGCCAGCAGAAGTGATGTATTTTTTCTCTCACTTCTGTTACCTTCAGTTGACCTTGCTACAAAATTATTTCAGTTACCATTGCCTAAGACTTTACCAGAAGCTTTTGTGACTTTTTTAAGTGCATATTCTAGGTGGCTGGGGAGGAGCAGAGCAGCTTAGCCTTTGGTGATTTCAGGAAATCTGTGCGCGACCTGGGAGCTCTTCTCAGAGGCTCCGAGAGCCCAGCCACGCGTGTCCTTCACTCTGTGCTTCCCAGGTTGTCTCCGGTCCCCAGTCCTGAAGCACAGCACGCAAAACCCACGGAAGGTTCTGAGGCTCATATTTCTCCAACCCTCCAACCGAGAGCCTCCTGCTGTCCTTCCAGGAAATGGGGATTCCAGTCCCAGGCCAGAGCAGGCCTTCCATGAAAGAGAGAGGGGCCAACCAAATAACCTAAATTTTCCTCCTCTTACCCCCCGGGGTGATGCCTGCTGAGCTGCAGTGTGAATCTGGTTTTGTTCAGCGGGAGCCTAAAAATAGGTACAAGCTGAACGACTTTGAAGTTGGTCACGGTCCTTTTGATTGATGTGGCCACTGTGTTGCTCCATGCTTTGTGTATAGACCCAGAAACCAGATTCCTAACAACCAGACAGCAGCGCTGCTCCATAGAACTTTCTGTGACAATGCAAACGCTCTCTGTGTTCTTCAGTACAGTAGCCACTGGCTACATGTGGCTGTTGAGCACTCGAAATGTGGCTAGGATTCTAGATAATTTAAATGGAAATAGCTATAGGTCCCTAACCGTTACCGTATTCAACAGAGTAGGTATAAACAGTTCTGCCGACGTCCAGCATCTGTGCATGCAAGGGCCAGCGGCTCAGCACTTTTAGAAGAGGAGCTCAGCACGCTGCTGAGCAGGCTGGGGTGGCCGACTGGGAGGGAGGCCATGCACATGCTCCCCGTCCACAGCTCCGCATGTGTGGGTAGCAGCCGTATGTGTCCAGCCAGCCATGCTGGAGAAAGCCTGGACATAGGGGTTGGAAAGCCTGGCATAGATGCTCCTCCGCCACGTCGTGAGGTTCTAAGCAAATGGATTCTCTCTTTCTCCCCTCCCCCACGTGTGTGTGTGTGTGTGTGTGTGTGTGTGTGTGTGTGTGTGTGAGGCCCCCAGGGGCTCCCCCCAGGCCTCTCTGGACATTTGTGAGGTTGACTGAGCACTTGGTGGAGAATTGCTGTGCGTGTGTGTGTGGGTGGCCAGGCAGGAGCCAGAGCCAAGAAGGGAGGGCTGGAAACACTGAGGGTGATGCTGGGCCTGGGGTTAGCTCCCGGCCTGCTTTAACCTGCCTTCACCCTCTGTAGGTGGTCCATCCTGAAGCAAGACATCACCCGCCTTCGAATCCTCGACAGCAGCCCCACCCAGACTCCAGGCCCCTGCCACCTGGACGGCCAGGCCAGCAGCCCCGGAGGGAACCTCTCAGAGAAGGCTTGCGACCGCCTCCCTACAGACCGCGCAGAGACGCTTTTGAAATTTCTACTGAAGGGCATTCTGGCCCTAGCAATAGGGACCGCATGGGCCCCCGAGGAGCCCGCTCTCACAACCCTCGGCACCCAGCGTTCACTGCCATGGGGAGCTCCATGCCCGGCTACTGCCAGCCTATCACCACCGTGACGGCCTCGGCCTCTGTAACTGTTGCTGTGCACCCCCAGCCTGCCTCCGGGCCTGGGCGAAACCCCCGAGGGGGCCTGTGCCCAGGCTACGAGGATTACCCTGAGACAGACCCCGGGCTGTTCGAGGACCCCCATGTGCCGTTTGGCGTGCGGTGTGAGAGGAGGGATTCCAAGCTGGAGGTCATCGAGCTGCAGGACGTGGAGTGTGAGGAGAGGCCCCGTGGCAGTGGCTCCAGCTGAGGTGTGTGAGGCCATGGGACACAGGGGCGCAGCGAGAAAGCTCCTTGGGGCTTGGGGAGCTTGGAGTCCCCGGACATTGGTGTGTTCCAGACTGAATGCCGACAACCTCTGTCTCATCCCCAAGGCAACGCTGCCATGTCCAAGCTCTGTCATCCTTGGAGAACTAGCCTTGTCCCAAATTGGGTCTCTCCCCTCACTGTTAACCTGTTGAGGGTTAGGGCCACTAACAATAGCACCTTTCATCTATTTTTCAATCTTTATTAAAGTGCCATACAGGTAGTTTGATACACACATAGCTCAGTGAATGGTTGCACAGTGAACACATCCATGTCCCCAGCTCACAGATCAAGGAAGGGATCGTAACCAGCCCCTGGAAACCCTTCCTGTCCTCACCCAGGCCCCCACCATCTGGATTTCTCATACTATAGATTGCCTTTGTCTGTTTGTGTGCTTTATAAATATGGACTCCTATACCTGTTACTTGGTTTGACTTTTTTTTTTTTTTCTTTTAAAGGGTGAGTAAAATCTGAAGCAAAGAGGCCAAAGATTGGAATCCCCACCCCCACCTTCCCTCCAAACTGCTTGAAGAGAACTGCTTGGAGTTAGAAAGATACACTGCACCAGGGTGGCAGTTCGTTGTTACTGTAACCGATTGTATTATTTTGTGAAATAGTTCTATAAATATTTAAGAGGTGTACACATATGTAATATACGAAAGAACAGATGTAAAGAAGTGTGATCTGGGGCTTCTCCACTCCTGCCCCAGAGTGGGCAGTGGGGAGGCCGCAGCGAGGCCCCTTCCTATTTGTACATTGGTCTCTGTGCCACAACCAAGCTTAACTTAGTCTTAAATTTCAGCATGTGTTGCTGCTGCTTAAATATTGTATAATTTACCTGTATAATTCTATGCAAATATTGCTTATATAATAGGATTATTTTGTAAAGGTTTTTGTTTAAAATATTTTAAATTTGCATATCACAACCCTGTGGTAGTATGAAATGTTACTGTTAACTTTCAAACACGCTATGCGTGATAATTTTGTTGTTTAATGAGCAGATATGAAGAATGCACGTTAACCCCGGTGGCTTCTCTAGGTGTAGTTGAATGCGATTCTTCTGTTTGGCTGTGTGTGTGAACGTGTGTGATTCCCCAATGTACTGTACTGTGATTTTTTTTCTTGTTTCTTTAACTGTCTAACCCTTAGTGGGCTCTGCCCTGGTCAGGCTGGAAGAGTCAGGATACCTTTCTTGCCTAGTGCCAGTGGCGGGCTATTGCCAGTGGAGGGCTAGCGCCACCTTAAACATCGCCTTATCCTTTTTGCCAGACTCACTTCAAGTCCAGGGCATCTCGTAAGATCACTGGCTGCCAACCAGATACCGCAGCTTGTGCCTCAGAGAAGATAACTTCCTTCAGATGGATCTTTGTGTAGTGGTCGTTGGAACCTCAGGATACAGAGATAACATCTGTTCATCTTCCTTGTCGTTCAAGAATTAGAGAACACACCTCGTGGTGAGCCTTGGCTGGGCCATGAACGTGTTATACAGCCTTCATTATACCTCTCGTGACCAACACACACACACACGTCCACACCTGCCCCCTCCAAAAAAAAATTTAAGAGTAGATTGAAAATGTTTTGGAGACAATGACCCTGCTACAGGTATAAAAACCTGTTCGGACCCATAATAAACCCAGAGGTGATGTTTCGAGTCTCTACAATTTAAACTCTTTCTTCCTAAACTGGGCTTTCTGAATCTGTTTGCATCTTTAAATAGTGAGCATCCAATACAGTGATGCGGAGTTAGAAGTTCTTTCTGTAGGATGTGAACTTCAGAAGGATCCTTCTCAGTGTTTGCATTAACATGATGGGTGCATACTTCCTAAATAAGTCGTCTCCTTCCTCTCACTATCATTAGTGTTCTTTCTATGTGGCATTTATTGATGAGCAGGGAGATGCTTATTGTACACACCCCACTGAAGAATGGATATGGAGGCAGGTCTCTCAACCAGGCATTACTTTAAAGATTTGTCTCTGTATCAATTCTGTTATCTGTCTTTGAGACTTGGTCTTCCTCAGCTCTTAGCCAGGGACAGGCGAATATCGGGGAAGCACTTGACACCCAGACTAAGGTACTATAGGAGGGCACAAATGGCAGCTCCCATCATGCCCTCCTATTTTACGTGGAAAATTGTAATCAAAAGGCAATGCGCCCCCAGGTAGTACCCAGCAGTGCAGTGACCTCAGATCCTAAACTCATCACAAAACTGTAAGATACTAATTAGAAGCCACCTGTGGCCACCAGGTATGTGTGTTAATGTGCTAGGGGCCCCGACGGCTCCACCGCTACTGTTTGGTGCCTCTGTTAGCCACACTGTCTGTCTACCTAACACCCAGCTCTGCTCAGAAAACTTACGTCCTGCGTTCGGGAGAGAGAGGATGCAAAATTCTGAGGCCTGCTTCCCGTGCCTCATGGCGTGCCCTCCCTCCTTTCCTGAGCCCAACTTGTGTGGCGCATGACAGCTTGCCCAGCCTCTGCTTTCTGCACAGCATAGAATTTTCTCTCCGATAGTCACATTGGCAAAGGGAGAACGCGGGGGCTGGCAGGCAACTAGAATTTCTCTCTCCTTAAAATAGTTTTATTTTGTCTGTCTTGTTTGTTCATTTGGATGTTTTAATTTTTTAAAAGAAATCTTTGCTGATATTTATAATTTTGTATCATAAGAATGTTTTCCTACAGTATTTGTCATGCCAGTTTATAACAAAAAGAATGCAGGGATTTTTATTTCTATTGGAAACACTATTACAGCTATGTTTTACTTCTGAACAGAATTTTTATTTGTATAGAGTGCTTACTAATGTTAAATAGTTCAGAGTATATAACATTTTCATTAAGGACTCATGGTAGGTTTTAGTGTAAGGAGTTTAAAGGAAATATTCAAACTGGGTCTCATTGTCTGCCAGTTTTGGTGGAAATGGGTTTGTGTCATTTCAATTACAAAGATAAAAGTATGCCATATAATTTATTTATATGAAAATTTATTTTTGTAGTGTACATAGTAGTCATCAAGTCTTTTGACAGAAGTATATTTTTAAAGAATTTATATGTGATGAATCCATAATGTCTGGAACTTTGCTGAGACATGAGTGGGGCACACTTTTCATTGTAAAGTACAGCAAGGAAAAGAAAAAGTTTTAACAGTGTTAAGAGAGTGAGATCAAGTGAATAATCATGCAATTGTGAAATGTGTATTAGTTACCATTTGTGAACTAGTGTGGTTCTCATTTTAAACTTTGGAAGGCAAAAATGTACAAACTCTCTAAATATTAATGTTCAAACACTGATAGAAGTTCTAACATGAATAAAAAATAATATAACTTGTTGGTTATGTCTTTGTTTATAGAATGTTTTTATTTTACAAAGGCAGTTAGTATGACAAGCCATCATAAGCTTTGTTTTTCTTGTCTTGCCAACCTTGTTAGATGCTTGAGTTTTTTTGTTCTACTTCACGAAGGCATTGTTGATATAAAGAGTTCTTGTTTCTATTTGCTGACGCTAAGCAAGTTCTAAATTGCCAATCAAAATGATCCCTTCTGTCATCTCTTAACATCCTTATTTTTTTATGCAATGCCTAACAATTAGAGGGGATATTTATAAAAGCAAATTCAATGATTATTAAAATAAAGGTGTTTAGTATAGCTGATAATATGGGGCTGATTGAACCTGATACAGAAATATTATTTTCTGAGTGTTTATGATATGATTATACCTTATCTTCAGTATTGTCACAGAAAAAAATTAGGCAAGAATATCATCCCCATTTGACAGCTGGAAGAAGCAAGGAATGCTAGGGAAGAACCGGAGACCCAAATTGCTATAAGCTTTGGGTAAGGCATAAGCAAACTGCAGCCCACGGGCTTCCTGTTAACGTAGGAAGATACAGATTATCTGTGGCCACTTTTGAGTTACAATGGCAGAGTTGGTAGCTGCAACAAGACTGCATGGCCTGTAAAGCCTAATATTTACTAAGTGGCCTTGAAGACTTTGCCTACCCATCTTATGACAAGATTATCATAGGCCAATGATGCTCAAGTATCATGAGGTCCATGGATGGGCAGCATTTGGCCTGCCTTGGAAGCTTGCTAGAAAAGCAAAATCTTCAGGGCCCAGACCTACTGAATCAGAATTCCAGGAATCTGTGCTGTAATGGGCTGTCCTGGTGGTTCTGATGCACCAGCAGAGGCAATCCCTAAATTCCTTCCAGCTGAATGTGGCCGTGGTTCTATAATTTGGCTCAGGCTACACGGCCAGATCTGGAAACAACATAGCGATCTTGAGTCCTCTGTGTGGTCTTTCCACAAAAACACATGTTCATCTGTGGGAAAGAGTGGAGACCCCGTGAACTCCGCATTTGTGTTTTGGGAGTCTGGAGCTAGGAATTCCCTTTTTAGTGCTCTGCCACCACTGTAGGGCAGGATCTCTGTGGAGGGCGCTGGCTCCGGACCTAACAGATCGGAGGGAGGCCCACGCTGGACCAGACAGGCTTCCACCCTCCCCGCTGAGGGTTACAGTTGAATAATTCTAACTTAGGCAAGTTACTTGATACTTCAGAGCCTGTGTCCTCATCTTTATATAAATTAAAGATGATGCGTGTCCCTCACTGACTTCTGGAGGTTGAAAGCAGTGACGGTTGTGATGAAGTCTGGACCAGAGGGAACATTAAGAGTCAAAATAGAATTAGAACAACTTCTGTGGACCCAACACTGAATTCTGGTTCAATTATGAACTCTCAGCCTCTTAGAGTTCCCCCCGCTTTAAGGTGACAGGGACCCTCATATTAGAAACGTGAGTTGCGGTGGGGAGGTTTTGTGATTACTGACCCCCTTTTACTGACCAAGGAGTAGGGTGTTCAGGTAATACAATGTCCTTAATGGTTACTTTACCTGGAAAAAATAATCATAAAATAATATGCAGATTCTCTAACAACCTCATCTTCCTACCTCCTGGTAAAATCAGCAATCTGTTCCTAGGTCTTCAATAGTGAATTTCATATATAATGCTCACTTGGTCCATTCAGAGGGCATGGAGGAATATGTACACCATGAAACAGCATGGAAAATATTAATTGCATTAATTGGAATTCAAATTGAGAAATCTTTTAGACTTGGTTTATTCCACCAAAATCACTATTTGTTGCCATCTAATCTTATATTCTTTATAAATTACATATACCTAAGTAAGCTAATTTAGTTTTCGTGTTGGCCTAGGGAGAAGTTTTCAATCAAATTTGTGTCCCGAAATCCACCATATTTATTCAGGACTTAGGTAAACATGAGGCCCCATTTTTTTTGGCACACCGGACATATTTAACAGCTTCGGGAATGCCGCGTGCTGCTAAATTTCGGGCAGCAGTCATGTTGACGTAAAAGCAGGTGTTTCATTTTTGGTAACTGGCAACTGACCTCTCAAAAGGAGAAGTGGAGATGACCTATTAATCATCCAAAAAGAATATTTGCCAAGTTTTAATTACTTTTAATGAAGGCTGAACCTAATGAGAACATACCTCAAACATGAATCTGTTTAATCGTTCACATTGTGATAGAGGGCAGGTTGGACAACATTTTCTACATAGGTTCCCTGCCAGGAAATTACAACTGTCAGCATAAGGATCTTGAAGAGATACTCTGGTCTGTTAGGAACGTGATGGACCTCAGGAAAACAGGGAACCAGGGCTCTCTGTTACAAAAAGAAGAGAGCAATAGACACGACCCAAATTAAACTTGGCATGACCAAAACATGTATGTCGGATACGGCAGGGTGTTTTCACACCTCATCAGGGATTCCCTTTTTGGGGTGAAGGGGATGGGGCCTATCAGCTGAGATGCTGAGAAGGGAATCCACCTTGTAGAGAAAATTTGCCCTGAGAATGAGACACACACCTGAGAGCAATACCACCCAGAAGAGGCAACCACAGCCATACTTTTCTCAGAGTTAATTGATACTTTTACCTTCCTTTTTCTCTGGAGTGTTCTCTTCATTCATCTGTTTCTCATCCACAGGGCTTGAGGCTGAGTTTATAGGAATGTGAGATGTAAGCTACCAGCAAGGCACAAATTAAGATGGGAAGAGTTCACACTAATGGAAGCCCAGGAAGTCCCTGTCAACAGCACTGTCTTTGTGCATAATGCAAAAGAGCCTGAGTTCTTGCGGAGAGGGGTGGGGTAAGGTGGATAAGAATCTGTTTTATTTTTATAAAGAAAAAAATGTAGATGGAAGAGAAATTGATGAGCAAGTTCTGACTGGTGAGTTATTATATAATAATGAGGATTGCAGCATTAAGCCCAAGTCAAAGTGCCAAAAGAAAAATCGTGGTAATTACAAAGTTCAATCAGCAACAGCGGTAGGTAGATTCCTATTGAGAGCCTCTTTTACAGCAAAAGGCAAAGCAAGATGAGGCAAGATCAGAGAAAAGCAGAAGGCCTTTTGCTCTGGATTAATAGAGAGAACAGCTCTCCATCAGAGAGGATGTGGTCAGATGTCCAGAAAGTGAGGCCAACACTGAAAAAGACCAAAGAGCCACTGAAACTAGGAAAAGACCATTAAAATGAGTAAGAGATATGAAGAAGGGCAAAAATGGAATAGAGTGCCAAGAGACAAAGACCTTCTCCTTCAAAACATCTATAGGCTGCAAGAACAGTTGCCAGCCCATAATACTTCATTAGTGTGACTGCTAAGTGTCAATAAACACACCTGGGCCTCTATTAAGGGATGCTTTTTTCTTTCCCTACACAGCTCCCATCTCACATAGAATCACAGATGGAAGGTTATCAAGAATCATGGGAGTTTGTCATGAATCATGGAAGGCTAAAGCTGTGTGAGACATTTGCCATCTTGCACCCAAGAAATCTAGCAAAGTGATATGACATGCCTAACATTAGCCAACAACTTCAGTAGTCAAGTCAGTTTAGAACCTGGATCTAGTTCAATCTGATGTTCTTATTCTCTCTTATTGCCCTCATCCCCACCCCTCAATTTGTTTTACATGTTAATTTCAAGGATATGGGTGACTGCTGTCTACACAACTACTATAGCAAAAGAACTCTGGGGCTCTCAGCCACCATGTGTACATGCATAATCATGCGCACACAGACTGTATGTCTGCACTAAAGGCAAGCAGCTGCAATGGGGGAAGCAATTAGCAAATCTCTGAATTATCCTTCTGATTACACTTAAATTCCAAAAGCTAATTGGCTAAAATGTTCCTCCTTAATTAGAAGCAATTAATATGTGAAACTAAGTATGTATTTCACAAGAGAGTTTGCATTTCATGATTGAAATCTCAGTTCATTTACTAATGGTCTCTAATGGCTTGTAATCATAAGGCACACACAATTAAGATGGGATTTTCAAAGTGTGAGAGAGGATGGATGCCTGATTTTATGAATATTCTTTCATTGCCGAGGACATAGCCTGCAAAGCACACATCATGCACACATGTGTCTGTCCATACACACCCACATGTGCAAGAAGTCCTGACCTGTGAACTTTGACCCTTTCCAAACTTTCTCCTCTCTACTCTCATTCTCTTGAGGCTTGTCCTCTTTGAGTGGGCTCTCGCAGCACCAAGGCCAGTAGAAGTCTATCCAAAATACAGACGGTGGAGCCTTTACCTGAGTAGCAATAATACTGGTAATAAAAACACCGTTTTTTGTGTGATATGTGTCAGGCCATAGGTTATCTCCTCAAACAAACCCAATAAACATGATATCAACAAAGACTTAAAGTGAGGAATGAAGAATGCTAAAATGCAGGAGGAGATAAAAAAGATGAGAAAGAGATGAGGGCAAGTCAGTGAAGAAAAGAATGAAACAGCAGAGAAATTTGGGATTACAGAGGTGGATTAAGAAAGAGAAGGAAAAGGCAAAGCCTGAGTGAGAAGATGGCACCAGCAGAGTGGAAACCATGATAGGAATTCTTCACTACACACCAAAGTAATTTTGTGAGAATGGTAGTGTTCTAAAACCAAAGTGGGAAGATAAGAGTATAAAGAAACAGTGCCTTGCTTTCTCACTGTCGGGCCATCTTGGTGGCTGCTCTGGGTTGGGGGGCCATATCACACCTGAGGTAGGAAGATGGCGAGCACAAAAAAGATGAAAAAGTCACTAGAGTCAGTCAACTCTGGACTCTTAGTCATTATGAAAAGTGGAAAGTACATGCTGGGGTACAAGCAGGCTCTGAAAATAATAAGACAAGGCAAAGGGAAGCTGGTTATCTTTGTCAACAACTGAGGAAATCAGAAATCCAGCACTACACCATGTTGACAAAAACTGATGTCCATCATCACAGTGGCAACAACACTGAACTGGGCACAATGTGCAAAAAATACTGCAGAGTATACTCACTGGCTACCATTGATTCAGGTGATTCTGATATCATTAGAAGCATGCCAGAACAGACTGGTGAAAAGCAAATCATGCAAAATTTTTCTTCAGTAAAACTGGCCAGAGCTTGATACTTGATTTACACACACACACACACACACACACACACGCACACACACAGGAACAAAAGTGCCTTTGTTTTATGTGTTAACTTTTTCCTTTATCTTCCTTTCATTTTTCAAAATCTGAGAGTGATAGATGTATTTAGAGTGGGAGTTGGTCAACTATATAACCTACAGGCCAAATTCAAATACTACTTTGGGTAAATGAAGTTTTTTTTAGAACACAGCTACGCCTATTTATTTATGTATTGTCTGTGGTTGTTTTCATACTACAGTGGCAGAGTTGAGTAGTTGTGACAGAGACCATATGGCCTACAGAGCCTAAAATATTTACTATCTGGCCCTTTACAGAAGAAGTTTGTCACTCTTGGTTTAGAGTATAATGCCTCCAGACCAAACCAAGTATCCACTCTGAGCCACTGTACAGACAAGTAATACCATTTCTTGCTATTTCTCAAACACACCAGGCACCGTTTGGCCTCAGCACATCTGCACTTATTCTTCCCTCCACTGGACTGGATATCGATCGCCCAGACAGTCACCTGGCTCACTCCCCCATGGAATTCAGGTCTTTGTTGAAATGTCACCTTCCTGGGGAGTCCTGCCTGACCACCCAATTTAAAATTACAAATACAATCTCTACCTCAACTCCAGCACGTCCTAGCTTCCTTTTCTACTTAATTTTAGTAAGATCTAACATCCTGTATATTTTCCCAACTTATTTACAGTCTTTCTTACCTTACCAGAAAAAGTTAGCTTTTTGAAGATAGGAATCAGGGACCGCGGCATTAACTACCAATTCTCTGTATCTAGAATGGTTCCTGGAACACAGCGCTCAGGTTAAGTATAGTAACTACTGTAATTATTCTTATTTTACAGGTGAGAAAACTAAGACCCTATGAGGTTAAAAGATTTGCTAGAGATTACAAGGCAAGTAAGGGGGAGAACTGGTAATGGATTCCTAAGCCCCTGGGCTTAAACACTACTGAAGGGATCCGTTTCCATCACCACTGTATTGTTCATTCCACAGCTAGTTATTAACCACAGCGCCCTTTCTAGAGAAAGGCACCGTTCTAGATTTGATACAGAATAAAAAAGGAAATATGATCATAGTCCCTGACATGAAGGATCTTAAAATCAATTTCTTTCTGTTCCCCCATAAATATATAGAAACATATAGAAACATGTATGTGCATTTTTTGGTTTATTTTGCTTTACTTTGATTAAACACACAAACATAGCATAGAATAATAAACCTCTGTGTATCCATCACTCAGTTCCAATAAGTGGTACCATTTCCCCAATTCTGTTTTGTCAGTCCTCCTCCAACTTTAGATTGCTTGCTGGAGTATTTAAACACGAATTTTAGATATCATGCCATTTCACCTGCAGATACCTCAGTAAGTATCTCTAACTGAGGACTGTTTTTAAAACCTAACCACCCAGCTATTATTACACCGAACAGAATTAATGATAATTCTTTTATAGAACATAATGCCCAATTCATATTCAAATTCCCCTGATTGTCCCAAATATGACTTCATGTGTGTTTTTATTTTCTCCTATTTTTTTGTGTGGCAATAGTTCTGTAATGAACCTGTTTTTTCATTTTGAAACAAAGAAAGCAACAAAAATATTTTTTATATTTTAAAAAGAAAGATAAAGTAAGAGACACACTAAATATTATAATATGGAATATAATCCATCATTTTTTAAAAAATGAATAAATGAAGCAAAATAGGGCTCAAAGGAATGAATAGATCAGGAGAGATGTCCTGGAGGAGAGGGCATTTGAATTTGGCCTTGAAGGGTAGTATTTCAGGAGATAGAGATTGCGGGATAAGCATTATTAATACAAAGAAGAGCCTGAGCTAAGTCCCAGAGGATAAGAAAGTAGGGTTGTGTCTGAAAAATGAGGGACCCATTTTATTGGAGCACGCGCCAGACACGAGTCATATTTCACTGAGTGGAGGTCCTAGGGCTAGTAGTTTCAACATCACCTAGGAAATTGCTAGAAATGTAAAATCACTGGCCCCACCACAACCCTGCTGAGCCAGGATTCTGTGTCTTAAGTACTCCAGGTGATTCTTAAGCTCCCAAAAGTTTAAGAAGTACATGTAAGACACACTAGAAGAAGGTGACCTTAAAACCTAGCCTAAAGACAATTTGCCAAAATAGGAATGGCCCTTTTGAAGACTGTTGAACAGATACCCTATTGTGTCTGTTTTAGAGCTCTGAGGAGTGGATGAGAAAAAGGATGGATGGAAAGGGAGCTTTGAAATAAGAAGATCAGAGGAAGCTTTTACAGTGGCTGTGAAGTGGGATTGTAGAAGCAACCTATTGTTTGCTTCTCAGCATCCATTCACTCTTTGGGTCCCCATTAACCCAAATTTCTTCTGGAGGAACCATCACTTTCCCCAATCTCAGTCTATTTGCTTCAGGTAGAGTTGCCTTTGTCATAGGGTCCAGGGTTGATCATGTGACCCAGATCATCCAATAAGAGCACCATCTCCTGGCCACAGTGATTGGTTCGAGGATGGGAGCGTGAACCAATTTCACTCTGTCAGATGTTGTGAGGCTGTGTCTGAAACTTCTAAAAGCAGACATAAGATGTGGATATTTCCCATGGAGAATGTGCAGACTCTTTGTAAGTGGAAGGGGAGAGAGCTTTTCTGAGAAAGGAGCCAATAGAGAAGGCAGAGCCAACAAAGGAAGAAGACAAAGTTAAAACTGATTACAGCATTTGAACCATGGATCAAGCCATACCTAAAGCTAAATCTATTCCTGGGATATTTAATTCTGAAAGGCTTTTGTGCTCAGGTCAATTGGAATCAGGTTTTTTATCTTTAAGGACCTAAACTCAACCATGGCATTGGACTTGACAAGGGAGCCATAGGATTCACAGGACATTGACAAGCTTTTGACTGTCATTGAGAGAAGAGATTGGGGAAGTCAAAGGTGACTGATGGTGCTGCAGGTTGGATTTCATGAGAAGCAGACTCTGAAAATGAGATCTGTGTGCAGAAAGTTTACTGGGGAGTGCTCCCAAGGTCACACCTATGGGAGAGTGAAAGAAGTAGCAATAGGTAGAGGGAGAGGTTGAGCAGCCATGCAACTCATCCTATGGGAAACTGAGACTGCCCTTCAGAGCTGACTCCATCTAGGGCTAAGAAGCCAGAGCTTTCACCCTCACTTTGACTAGTCATTGTATGCAGGCTGCCACCAGGACAGGGGCATGCTCTTGGGCCAGCTGTCTTTCTTCTATCAAGTATAACTCCTGAAGAGGGACTGAGCCAAGTCATTAGCCACCAACACTCCCACAAACTTGGTAAAGAAGGCTAAGTCAGGGTTCGGGTGGAACAGCACAATGTTCACAACAGCTAGGTGTCATGCCAGAGTGAATGGCTATTAGAACATGGGTGACTACGACTGAAATGAGTGCATAAGGAAGAACAGATGGAGTCAGGGAGGACAGATTTAGTTTTGAACTGGTGGCATCTAAACACTGGAGAAGGTGTTCCCAGAGGTCCAGAAAGACATTAATCTGGGAACAATTGGAATAAAAACCATAATTGACAAGAACCTGCCAAGAGAGAGTGCAGACAGACAGAAACGAAGGAGGATGGAGCTTGAAGAGCTCCCCAGAAAAAGAAAGGAGCAGAGAGAAGAAAAGGAACCCATGATGGGAGAAATGAGGATCAGTCAAAGAGGCAGCAGAATCAGGCAGTGTTGCAAATTCTAAGATAATAGTAATAATAGCAAATACTTATAGACTGTTTATTTAGTGCTGGGCTGTATTCTAAGTTCCTAATTTATATCAATTCATTTCTGGAGAAGGAACTTAAAGAAGGTGATGGCCAATGAGTTGGGTTGGAGTTAATTAGTTGTGAGCAGTTAAATTAGGGGGAAAATTTGGAATCTGGGCATAAAACAGGAGTACTTGAAACATGTAATTTTCTGATGAAAACAAAAAAGTCTTCAAAAAGGAATGGGTTTTCTGAAAAATTTATCCCTATTCTTTGGGTTCTTTTTATTTTAATAGCTTTATTGGGATATAATTCACATATCATATAATTCACTCATTTAAAGTGTATAATTCAGTGGTTTTTAGTATATTCACAGTTATACAACCATTGCCACAGTCAATTTTAGAAAATTTTCATCAGTCTTTAGTTGTTACTCCCTTATCTTCCCCATCCCTTCAGCCCTAAGGAGCTATTAATCAACTTTTTTTGCTCTGTTTTGGACATTTCATATGAATGGAAAACATACAGTATATGGTCTTTTGTTATTGGCTTCTTTCACTAAATGTTGTCAAGATTCATCTATGTTGTAGAGGTATCAATATTTCATTTCTTTTTATAGTCAAATAAGAACCCACTGTATAGCTAGATCACATTTTGTTTATCATTGGTCAGCCGATAGACATTTGGGTCGTTTTTGTGTTTTGGTGATTATGAATAGTGCTGCTATAAACATGCATGTACCAGTTTTTGTGTGAACATATTTTTTCATTTCTTTTGAGTATATGTGTAGGAGTAGAATTGTTGATCATATGGTAATTCTATGTTTAGTAATTTGAGGAGAGAGATATACAGGAAGAGAAAGTATTTTCCAACTGAAAATACATGGTAAAAATAAAACCAAACAAACAGCCATCCTAAGGAATGACCTAACCTGTGAGATTTCAATTCTTCAGTACCAAAGAGATGCCACATTTGGTTTTCAGAGTAGTCATGGATTTAATCAAATCCAAGCCTTTCCTATCACCATCTGTTCTTAGAGGAAAAGGATAGGCCCTTTGATCCCAATAACATATATATTGTGCTTGCAAAGAGTATTGTGCAGCTTGTGATAAAGTCTGAGTTGGATTCAATTTAACCAGTATATGCTTGAATCTTTTTGGATACCTTAGTTCCCACTAAGGAGCTAGGGAGCAAACAAATGATGTATAATGCTGTGTATCAGATGGTTAGAAGATACTAAAAGAGAGATAGGGGTTAAGTTTCAGTAGGAGATAAGCAGAGCCCAGAAATTCAAGGGCAGGAAAGGACCATTGTGAGCTGACAGGATAGTTTAGGTATTTCTGTGGAGGGAAGAGCTGGTTTTTGAGATTACCTAATTACTGCCACCCTATGAATGAATGTCCAGGACAGGATGGGAGCAGAGACAGTGTCCAAAAGATAATTGATGAGGTATTTTAATCACATCTGCAAAATTAAATACCTGGAAGAAGGTGTATGCAAACTTCAAAATGACCATTGCTTTCCTTCTATCCTCCAATTCTCAAAAGAGAATAACCCAAATCAGAAACATACTGGAAATAGAATGCTGGGGACTATAGTTGAGCCTAGCCAAGATGACACGCCAAAAGCCATCTCAGAAAAGTTAAGTAACTCTGTTGGTCAGGGCTCTATGACAAGGAACAGAATCTATGCTAGTTTGTTTAAACAAAAAGAGATTTATTATAAGATAATGAATGGTTTACAGAGTTATTGAGAAAACTGGATTAAAAAAAAAACCATAGGCTGAGTTTTGAAGAGCAATAACAATGCCACAGAAGCAGACTGCCAAGAGGCTTTCTGCCCCTTTTAAGATCAGGAAGCCACCAGTCAAATTGGAAAGTTCTTAACAGCTCCGGCACGAAGCCACCACAACCACGCTGCCCAGAAGAAACACCAGAAGCCCTGAACTCACTTCTGTTTTCTGCTTTCTCTGACTGCACCAAATGGGTAGGACTAAATCATATCTGAACATCTAGCTGCAAGAGAGTCTATAAAATGTTTTTAATATCTCGCTTCTGAGATGTAAGACAGTTGGAATGGATGTTAGGCACCAATTCACCACAGTAATATATAAGGTCCTTCAGCCTTTAGGGAGCAAAATCAGGATTCAAACCCAGGTCATACTCTTAACCCACACAGAACACTTCTGTCCATGATCCAGAATGGCCTTTCTTACCTTTTCAGATTTGGGGCTCTTTCCTGTGTAGAACTTGTATAGAAATATTTCTGATCTCTACTATCTAAATTTGCATTTACTTATTAGATCCAGAGTTTCCATTACTGTCATCAGTTGCAGACTTTTCTGATACAGCCCATACAATAGGAAACAGAAACATCCAACTGTGTTTCTAGCCTATCCACATCACCTCCAGCACTGGGAAAGGCTGCAGTATGTAGAGCCCTATTTTGTTCCTGAGCCAGCCACTTCAAAATGCTTCTGTTTATGGAAGCTAGCAAAGCAGGTACTGGGCAATTAAACCCCGTAGTCTTAGTGATGCTTGGAATTGTAAGAAGCATTTGAAGGAAAAAAACCAAACCTCTGGCAATAATAATAGGAAATATCTGCAGTGAGAATCAAGCCTTTCTTGGCTCTTCTCTTGTGTCCTAGTCATATCAGTCCCACACTTTGGAATTTCAGAATAGTTCCTAGGGAAGACACCTAGCCGGCTTCTGGGTAGGCATGCTATGCAGCAACACCAGGCTCTCAGAGGACCGTGTCCACCCATTGTGGGCCATTCCTGAAGAAAAGAGATTTGCGCATGTGTCAGTGTGACTCTTTCATAACCAATAGAAACTCAGAAACAGACATTTTAAAGTCTCAAAAGGGAACCAAATCAGCATTCCTAGTAAACATCGCCAGTATCAAGGTTCTGGGTAAATGATACATAACTCCCAAATCTAAACAAATGGATTTTTCTAACACATTTGTACTTCAAAGGGAAGAAATCCCACAATAAGCCTTTGTTTAAGATAAATAATCTTTCTTCATGTGGTTTGTTCATTACATGTGTATGCTCACAATGTATATGTATTGGCTCTATACACATGAGAGGCCTGATAAGTGACATAGCAAAACCTATATCCATATTTATTTGTGACAATTTGAATATCTGGAAGATCAGAAAAATCATTGTGGATCTGCAGAGACTATGTACTTACTGACATTGAAAAAATGTTCATGACCTATCAATTAAAAAGTATATTACAAAAAAAGCAATCAGTACATTATAACTTTGTTTCTGAAAAAAAGTATCTTTATACAAGAGCAGAGGCAAAGTTAGAGAGAATGTACATTTCCATTATATTATTCATACAAACAGTATTCAATATCATTTATTTATATTGGTGGAATCTTAGTTTTTAATCATTACATTACTTATTACATTACATTACATATTACTTAATATGCTCTATTTTTCTTTATTTATTATATAATGTTATTTCTTTATATTGTTGTTTTGTGTGTATCTGTATTTTTTAATTGCTCTGCCAAAACAATCTTTATGTTACAAGTCACTTTTTAAAAAAGAGATTTTATTATTGTTATTCCTCACTTGTTTTCCCTCCTCTTTTCCTCTCCCTTTACCCTTCTTTCCTCTCTTTTCTTTTCATACTGGCATTTTAAAAACTAGTTTTCTTCAGGGATTTCTTACAAATCATCATAGAAGCAAGGAGCCTCCGAGGGCGTCGGGCGGGTAACTTTGTGGAGGATTCAGACGTGCTCTGGGAGAAATGAAGGCAGCCTGGGCCCTGGGAGATGCTGCGACACCGGCCTGGGCTGTCCTGCCCTGCCAGCAGACAAAGGGACCGCTGCACATGGGAGGCAAGCAGATGCCAACAGACAGCTTTTGTGAGTCCCTTCATGTTAATTAACTTTTGTGAGAACCTTCATGTTAATTAACTTTGCTTGAGCTTTCCCTGGACTTGAAAGCTTTGGAGTGGTTTGTTTTTGTAAAATGCTTTGACTCCAGGGAGAGCAGCTTCAAGAGGGAAAAAAGGAGAAACAAAAAGAAAGAAAGGGAAAATTTTTAAGTGGGGCTTTGCTTACCAGGAAATTTCTTCCCTTGGCTCGTCTTTCCCCTCCCCCCACAATGACTGACTCCATCATCAGAGAGAATTTTAATGGCCTTTTTCTTATCCTAAAAAATAAACCAGAACCAGACTTCCATGGTTTTGCCTCGTCCAGCAAAGACAGGTGATTGAGTGAGTGAATGAGTTAAAGGAAGCAAATTCAAAGTATAAGAGGCCTTGGCCTAATTTATTAAACAAGTTAGAGAAAAGGGACCATGGAACTAGATTTGTGGGGCCAGTTCTGTAAGTGAGCAAACTTGCCCATCCATAGAGCATCAGGACCTAGGTGAGATATAGGTTGCTGGTGTTTCCAAGACTTCATGTATCTGGAACTGATGCTAGAGTCTAACAGGCCAAGTAAAATGAGAAAGCACTGGAAAGTGAAAAATCTGGTCAGCACTCTAGTTATTTATAAAGTCTACACAGCATCAAACTACTGATTTACCTTTTTTGCTCCCATTTTATTGTGAAAAAATTCAAACATACCGGAAAAGTTGAATCATACAATTAACACTCATATATTAACAACTTACAGTCTATAATTAACACTTTGCTATATTTGCTTTTATCATATATATACCCATCAATCCATTCTTCTTACCAGTTCATCAAGTCATCTTATTTTTCAAGCTTTTTGAAGTTGCCGGCATCAGTATACTTCACCTTTAAACACCTCAGCATGCATCTATTAACTAGCATTCAATATTTGTTTATGGTTTATGGAATTTTTAAGTAAAATTTATATACTGTGAAATGCACAAATTT
This sequence comes from Eidolon dupreanum, assembly GCA_028627145.1. NCBI lineage: Eukaryota > Metazoa > Chordata > Mammalia > Chiroptera > Pteropodidae > Eidolon > Eidolon dupreanum. The sequence goes on along the minus strand of CM053509.1, from coordinate 95,005,910 downwards.
AAAGTGAGCCTTTTGATGAATTTTAATAAATGCATACAGTTTGCCTTTTTAAAAAATAATTTCAAACAATGAATAGTTGCTAGAATAATACAAAGATCTCTCATTTGTCCTTTACCCAAATTTACTACTTTCTTAAACCAATTATGAACAGTTTACATACATTGTATTACCTTTACTTCTTAATAATTCTATGTGTATTTCCTAAGAACAAGGCTATTCTCCTATGCAATAAACTCGACTTTGATGCAACCCTTTTATTGAAACTACAGCCCAGATTCCAATTTTGACAATTATCCCAATAATTTTCTTTATAGCATTTTCCCCTCTAATACAGATTCCAGTCCTTTGTGAATTATAGATTTAACTCTACTAAGCATCTTTACCTTGTTCAATGCTGTGTGACTTAAATTCTACTTTGTCTTATATCACAACAACAATTCCTGAATTCTTATTTCAATTAGCCTGGTAAGCCTTTGTCCATCTCTTTACTTTTATTCTTTTGAATCACTTTGTTTTAGGTGTATCTTTTTTTAAGTGTGTCTTTTGATTATAACTTAGAGTTGGGTTTTGCTATATAAGCCAGTTTGAAGATCTTTTCATAAATAGAAGAGTTAAACCTATTCACATTTAACAATATGACACATGTTTGGTCTCAACTGTCATAGAGTTTTATGTTATAATTACAGTGTATATTATATTGTGTTTAACTGTGTTTCTTTCTCTAGTATGTCAGCTATATTAATTTTAAAGTTTCTTTTGTTATTTAAGAATTTTTATGCTAGTTGTTACCTTTGTATTTCTTTTCTAGTTCCCCAGCTCCTTTTTTTCCCCTTACTTAACCTCTTATTATTTGACTTATTAATGGTATCTTCTGACTCCTACTTATTATGACAGGCAATGATCTTATTCTGGTTTCCTCTGTCATCTCCTCCCATCTTTTAGTTGTATTCTTTCTACTTTTTTAGAACATATAATATTTATATTCTTTCTACACATGTTCACTTCCTTGTTTCACTCCTTGCTCTACAGTGAACTATATTAAGTGTTCACCATTGGTTATTTTGCTGAAGTTTCCTCTGTTCTCACTTAGTTCATTTTCTACTATATTCTTCAGGGAAGGCATTATACAGTATTCCATAGTTTGGACAGCTTAGATGGATATAAAATCCTTGACTAGTACTTTCTTTCCTGGAGTGTCATGAAAATGCTGCTTCACTGTTAACTTACTTTGAATGTGGCTCAGGAGAAGCCTGATGTCATACCTGATTTTCTTACCTATAAGTAAACTAGATTTTTCTGCCAGGAGACTCTGAGGGTTTCTTTTCTTTGTCTTAAAGTCTAATGGTTTTACTAGGATATGTCTTGGAGATAATTGTCTCGTGTCAATTTTCAGTCACACAGTAGGCCTATTCTATATGAAGATTGAAAATTTTTTCATTTTAGGAAGTTATCTTGGATTAGAAGTTAAATACTCATTCTGTTTTAGTATTTCGTTTGCTTCTTCAGGGACCACAATTATTCATTTGTTGGACCTTTTTTGTCTATCTTCTATTTGTACCACTTTCTCTTGAACACTTTTAACTCCTTTATCTCATTTTAATTCTTTTTGTTGCTTGCCTGTGTTTCTTCATTGTTTCTTATTAATTTTTCATTGAAATCTATTCTCCATTGGAACTTGTAATTTATTCTTAATTTCTGAGATAACTGTGTCTTTTTCTTCAACATCTTTCTTTTGTTCAATCAATTAATGTTTCATTTCTTCCTGTTTTGCATCTATTTATAGTCTTAGCTTTTTTACATTTATGATTCTAGGATTTTAAAAAATCTATTTCTATATATTTGCTTTAGGACACTGAGTTCAGTGAGGAGGGTTGTGTTAAGTTTTTTTCTGCTCTGTGAATAGTTTTCTGGGGAAGAATTTTCATCAGCACAAATGTTATTTTAATATATTCTATTTTCTTTCTATAATTGTTTTATAGGAAGTCAGCTTAAATTTTTGCAATTTCTCGGCATTTTGTGGGCAGCGTTCCTAGATGAAAAGTGCCTTATTGTGCCAGTTTATTGAAGAGCTCTTTCTTTAATGTATGTTGTTGTTGATAGTTGTGGTGGTGGTGGTGATGGTGAAAGGGGATTGATTGGTGTTATGACAGGCTGATAAATGTTTAACAATCAGATCTCCAGGAAATACAAGTAGCCTGAATTGTAGCATTTGCCAGTTTACGTGGTGTATATACTTTCTCCATGGAGAATATCAAACTACCAATAGGAAGTTACTGACCACAGAATTGGGAAGAGATGCTGTCAGTCCTTGTGAGCCATTATGTCTCCTGAATATCTTGTTTCTCTTTGTTTTTGTATGATATTTAATTTCCCCTCTTCTTTCCTTCTTGTCCATGGCAGCATCTTCAAAGGCACAACCCCTTCTGTATTTGATTTTTTCACTGAAGCAGCAATGCTTCTTCAAGGATGCAATTTCCAGAACCGCTCAATTTAAGCCCTTCTGCTATAGCTGTTGCTTTGAACTACTAAGTCCCAGACATGTGTTTAGTATTTCAACACTTACTGCTGAACTTTCCTGGGCTGATTTTGCCTATGCTTCATCTGTATCTTTCACTTCTCTTTCTTGTTTTTTCATGGGTCACTTAAGACTCCTTCTCTCTACTCTCAGCATCTACTGGCTTGCGGTGGTGGTGAGACTCTCCTGGAACTTGGTCTTTATTTCTCTATTACAGGTAATTTGAAGGTCTAATATCCTCTGTGTTCTAGTAATGTTCAATGCATGGGTCATGTGTGGTTTTATTTGTTTTCCCTGGTGATTTTATGTTTAGGAAGTAAATGTATAAGGATATAGAGAGAGAGACATTCGGATTCAGGAAGCCATGATTACCTCTCAGACATGAAAATTCTTCTGGCTTGACATTTCATTATCAAATGCATTGATTGTTTCAATATCATGTTGATATAAGATGTGAGCTTTTCAATTTATATCACTTTAGGTGAGACTTAGTCCTTTAGGCTATCTGTGTGCTCCAGTAACTAAAGCCTGGTTTTAATGTCCACTTAGAATGATTAATATGGTGAATGGCAGATGTCATCCCGACAATTCTGGGTCAGTGGGGCTGGTGAATTGATCTAACCAAAACTTCAGGTAGTCTCATCCAGCTGTTTGTGTCAGCTTGACCTCAATGTGTACCAATTAGGCAGCAATGCTTGGCCTTTGGTGGCAGTGGTAGAGGGAGGGGGGAACAAGATGTCAAAGTAATGGCAATTTGAAGCTATTTTTAATTTTGATGTACAATAGAGTAGGGCATGTCCTCAATTGTATACTGTTCAATGTTCCTACGGCTCTTAGTATTCACAAATGCATTTAAGGTTCATTTGTTATCTAACCTCCTCCCAACATGTCCCACAAAGATTTACCCATCTTTGTGTTTACCACAATGCCTAGTACAGATCCATGAGTAAAGCTGTTGATTTATTAATTTTATATTTTAAAAGCTTTTTTTTTGAGTGCCAACATAGTCATAAAGTTAGTGACTTAGCAAAGCACATAGTCTACAACATACAATCTACAACACAGGCTACAACTCCATGTGCTCAAACATGAATTCAGTCAATCAGTGAGTCAGTCAGTCAACAAACATTTTGAGCACAAACTCTGGGCACAATTTAAGGATTATGGGAAGAGAAAATGAATCAGACATAGACTCTGCCCTGAGGTAGCTGCACTCTCAGTTCCTTGCTGCCTTTCTGCCCCCAATTTCAATTCTGGACATATACTTTGCCTATATAACACTCAAGTAATTGAAGGAAAAGTCAAAAATTCAATTTATTATTCACATCTATACCTTTAGATTTTTGATTTAGACATTAAAGCAACTCACTGTTTTTATGTATCTGTCATTGGGATGGTAAAACATCTAAATTGACTTCATTTTCATCTTTCATTTCTCCTTTTTGATGCATTATAGACACAACTATAGTTTATAGACCTGGAGAAAAATTCAGTTTTCTGACTTAGAATGGAATATCTGCCACCGAGTTATAAACACTGATAGAATTTTGAATTTCATCTTAAAGAATTTGTTGTAAACTCTAGTATGTTGTTTAAATGGAAGAGATTATAATCTCAAAAAGATTATAATATTTTTAAAGATCTTAGTCCAAGATTGTCTTCTGGTAATGGAGAAAAAATAGACTTCAAACTAACTGGACTTAGGGTAGTTTGGTTTGATGAGGTAATGTTCCAGGTGGAAATTCTGAAACTGAGAGAGAGTAACATATATCAGTCTATCCAAGGGATTTTTAAATGTATGTATACATGTAAAGAAATCCTTTGGATCCTCAAAAATATGATTTTCTTTACGGAGGTTCTCTTGTACAACATGATGTAGGCTACTCTTGGTAAACAGCCTGCTTTGAAGCAATCCATCATGTTTGGTTCTTTAGATCTTGTAATTTTTCTTTGCTCATGATACATTTACCAACATATCCACTTAATTATACATGCCACTGCAGACCATTATTATGTGGCTCCACTTCCTTCACTGACTGAGGGAGGGAGACCCCATTTGATTTTCTAGCTTCATTGAAGTGGAGAAATGCTTCACTACTCCTCATCTTAAATGTACAGCTACAAAGCTGACTTACTTGGGTTGTATAAAAAAGTTTATAGAAAACTAAGATGATTAAAGCTGGAAGGGTTCCACTGGCTATTGAGATTATGGGTGATTTTTTTTATACTTCTTTATATTTTCCAATTTTTTTCAGTGCATGCATATTACTTTATTCAAAACCACATGATCAAAGTTTATTTTAAACATACACAAAAAAACTGAAAAGAAATATACCAAAATTATATAGTTATGGGAGTTGAAATGATTTTTATATTCTTCATACTTTTAATATTTACTAAATGTTATTTTTAAAATAAGAACAATTAAACACAAAAATTGGCCCAGAATTACTAAAAAATCATTCTTTTTTATGAAAGTCAATAAGCATTATAAAGAGCAGTCTTAAAAATTCTAATCTCTTACCATCTAGATTTCCGTTGTTTTCATACTCTACTTCGGATAACTCTTTTCGATAAATGTGAAGATTTAATTTAAAACCTTTTCAGCCGTCTTGACTTTTAATATTTTCAACACACTGTTCACTCTACATCTCTGAGGCTTCTGAAAAGCAAGCCTATCTCTCTTTCCCTCCGCCCTCTGACACACACACACACACACACACACACACACACACACACGAGTGTCGCAGGGGGGATCTCTGGGGAGCAAACTAAATATGATTTTAGTTTGTTTTGATTTGTTTTGCTTGCTTATATTTCCTAATTTTCTTCAATATTGCTTCCATAATAATGAATAGTTGGATTTTTTAAAATAATAAATTGATCATGTAAATAACTACATCCCAGACACATAAATAAAACATTGTTCCATAATCTTACCAAAACTTGGTATTATCAGAAATTTCCATTTCTGAGAATCTGGTGGGTACATAGTATTATCCAGAGAGGTGCTAATTTGCATGTCCTGATTAATTAATGAGACAGTCGGTGTATTTGTCTAGCTCTGTACAAAATTTACACTGTCTTAATTACTACATTTTAAAAAGTATAAAATCCTGATATCTGGTAGAACAGCTTCTCCAACTTTGGTCTAAATCTACTCTGTTCAATATAGTAGCCAGTAGCTCCATGTGTTTTTTGAGCCCTTAAAATGTGGCTAGTTCAAACTGAGATGTGCTTTAAGTGTAAAATACACACCAAAGACGTTAGTACCAAAAAAGAATGAAATATGCTTGTTAAAAATTGTTATATTGATTTTTGTTGTAATATATTTTGAACATATTGGTTAAATAAAATACATTATTATAATTAGTCATACCGTTTTTTTCTTTTTAAAATGTGACTACTAGAAAATTTTAAATTACACACGTAGTTCACATTTTAATCTCATGTTGCAATTCTCTTGGACAGCATTATTCTCTGTAGAACCAGCTGGTTTTTCTATTTCTTAAGTCAAATTTTTTTCTTTTTTTGAAAATGTTCCATTTTGTCTAATTTTCAAATGTATTAGCATAAAGTTGTTCATAATATTCTGACATTTTTAATGTCTACAGCATCTGTAGTGATGTCTCTATTTTCATAAAGTTCCTGATTTTGATTATTTGTGCCTTCTTTTTTTTTCTTCCTGATCAGCCATGCCACAGATTTCTCAACTATTCATCTTTTTAAAGAATAAACTTTTGACCTGATCAGTCCTCAGTTTTTATATGTTTGTTTTGTATTTCACTAACTGCTGCTCCTGTATTATTATTTTCTTAATTTTCTTCACATTTATTTTGCTGTTCTTTTTCTAATTTTTGAGACAAATTTTTCAGTTATTGATTTTTAGACTTTTATTTTAGTGTTTACTGTTTCATATGTTTTAATATGTTATTTTATTTTAGTTCAGTTTAAATATTTTTTCATTTCAGTTGTAATTTCTTATTTGACCCATACTATACTTAAGAGTGTCTTTTATCACTTCCAACCAAGTGGAACTATTTTCTTATAATTATTGATTTAACATTTACTAGTTGATTTCTAACATAAATTCATTGTGAACAGAGAACATTCCTCTATAAAATTTATTAAAACTTACTTTTATGGGCTACTAGATTGTCAATTTTTTCATGTTTTCTGTTTGCTTGAAAAGACCTGTGCTATTGTTGGAGACAGGTTTTATAAATAATTTAGGCTGAGTTTGTTAATTATGTACACACATGAATTTTTCTTTCAACTACTGAGAGGAATGTTTTTAAAATTCCTCCTATGATTATGAGTGTGTCTATTTCTCATTTTAGTTGTCAATTTTTTATTTCAATATATTGAGGGCATTCAATAGGATAGGCATATACAAGTATAAAATTATTATTTTTGTAAACCTAGCCTATATCATTATGAACTAGCTCTCTTTATCTCTCATAGTGCCTTTGCCTCAAAGTTCATTTTATCTAATTTTTATAAAGCTACAGCAGCTTTTTTTGGTTAATATTTGCATGGTATATATTTTTCATCCTTTTATTTGTGTCTTTCTTCTACAGCCTATACTTATTTTTTAAAATATATATAATAGGCAATCTTTTGTCTTTTAGCTGAAGAATTTAGTCCATTTGTTTTTAATATAATTATTAGTATATTTTCATTTAACTATACAACTTTATTGTATACTTCCTACTTATCCTACTTGATCTGTATATTTTCTTAATCTTTCTTCCTTTTTTTCTCATTGAATATTTTTACATCACTACCATTTTTCTCTTGTTAGTTTGGAAGTTATATATGTTGTTTCTATTTTATGGTTACATTAAAATTATAATGCACATATATAATTGATCAAAAATAAAGTTAATCAATACCTTTCCAAGTTATCTCCAGTGTTCCCAATATCAGTCAATAATAATTCCCTTTTTCCAGTTGCTCAGGCCTAAAACCTTGGTCAGAGTTGACTTCATAGATTTGTGACTTGTGCAGTCACACAAGGACCTAGAGTCACTCAAAAGGACCTAGAGCTTGGTTTAATGTCTTGAAATTCTTTATAAATTTTGAACAAGGGGCCAGCAATTGCATTTTACACTGAGCTCCGCAGATCTTGTAACCAGTCCTGACTTTGATGGATACTTTACTCCTCTTTTCCCCTCACATCTTATACCTATTACATTGGCAAGTCCTATTGGCTTCGCTTCCTAGGTATATCCAGAATTTGACAATTTCTCACCATTCCTTACCTTACTACCACCATTATAGTCCAATGCACAATCATCTTTTGCTTCAATTATCAATTTAGAGCCAAGTGATCTTGCTGAAACTCAAGTCAGATCATGTCAATCTGCTCATACTCTCTGAAGGCGTCTCAGATTAATTCACCAAGTTTTACCACAACATTCAAGGTCTCATGGGATTTTGTCCCTGGCCCCCCTATTCCTTTTCTCATTACATTTCTTAGTACTCTTCCCCTCTACTCAGATCTAACCACGCTAGCATCTTTCCTATTGTTTGAACACTCTATGCATGTTCCCACCTCAGAGCCTTTGCAGCTGTTCATCCTTTTGCCAGGAATGTTCTGTACTTCAGTCTGCCATGCCCTCACCCTCCACCCCTAACCCCCACCCCCACCCCCAGATATTGATATGGTTAGCTTTCTCGATTCTTTCAGATTGACAGAACCATCACCTTCTCTATGCAATCTTCCCTAGCCATCCCATCTAAATGTAAAAGCCAACACCCAACATTTTATATTCCCCTTCCCTGCTTTAATTTTTCCTGCACTTATCACTTTATAAGATACTTTTTAAAAAACTTATATTTTTTGCTTATTTTCTCTTTTCCCACTAGAATATAAGTAAGCTCTATCTAAGAAGCTCAAAAACTTTTGTTGAATGAATAAATGATTAAATGAATAATACAGGAATCTTTGAAAACTTTAACTCCATGGATTATCCCAAAATATATTATTGTTGCCTTGTATTTTAATTCTATCTTGTTCTTTTATTTAAAAATATATATTATTATTAATGTTTCTTTAAAGGTAGCTTTCATTTTATATTTGCCCATACCTTTACCATTTTCTTTGCTCTTTATTCTTTCTTTTGGACCAGATATCTGAGATTAATTTTCTTCTGCCTAAAGTATATCCTTTATAATTAAAGTTAGTAAGTGTCTGCTGGCTATGAATTTTCTCAATTCTTTTCTCTGAGAACATTTTACCTTTCCTTCCTTTTTGAATGATAGCTTTCCTAAATGTGGAATTCTAGGTAATAGTACTTCCTTTTAGCACAGTGAAATTATTAATTCATCTAATTTCTGGCATCCATTATTCCTGATGAGCTTTCGATCAAACTACTTAATCTATTGAAGAGATATTACTTTTATTCTCTGGTTGCTTTTTTTTTAAAAAAAATTGATTTTCTGCATTTTCATTTTGATGTGACTACATTTTTGTTTTTACATTTAGCATGTGTGGAATTGGTCCTCCAAAATCTGTCCACATCTTAATCTCTGGAATGTGTGAATGTTGTTTATTTATAAAAAGAATATTTGCCTATGTAATTAAACTAAGGATCTTGAGATGAGAGGATTCTCCTGGATTATATGGATGGGCCTTAAATGTCACCACAAATTTCTTCATAAGAGGTAAGCACTGAGAGATTTGACATACACACAAAGGAGGAGGAAATGTGACCATGGACACAAAGATTGGAGTGATGTAGCCACAAGCCAAAGAATGCCAATGAATGTTGGCAGCTACCAGAAACCGGAAAGAGGCAATAAACAGATTCTTCTCCAGAGCCTCCAGAGGGAATACAACTCTGTGACACCTTGAATTCAGACTTCTGGTCTACAGAAATGTGAGGAAATAAATTTCTGCAGCAGGTCCTTGAATAATGTTGTTTGGTCAAAGTTGTTTTGTGACATTTATGAGATACCTTAGGAACTTAACTCTTGTTTATATAAATTAGCTTATGTTAAAATCTTCGCTTGAAGTCGCAGAACCTATTGATGACATTAAGCGAGGACTTACTGTAATGTAAGAAAACTTTCCAGAACTGAATGATACAAGTTTCTAGATGGAGAAGACTTAGCACTACAGATAAAAATTAACTCACACCAAGGCACATCATTGTGAAATTCAAAATACAATGAACAGAAAAGAATCTCTAAAATTCCAGAGAATATATTTTTTACAAGATCAAAATCTCATAGACATGAAAATCCCTTTAGACTTCTCAACAATAACATTGGAATCTAGGAATAATGGAGCCATGCCTTAAAAATATCTGAAGGAAAATTATCTCCGATCTAGAGTCTATGTACAACAAACTATCAATTAAAAATGAGAATAAAGCAAATACAGGTTCAGACATTCCAGGTTTCAAAAAATATATCTCCTACATATCTTGTATCAATAAAAAGGAAAATCCAATGTAACAGAGTTGGAAGATGCTTGTGAAAGGAGAGCCCAAGATACAGGTGTAAGCCAAGTGCAGCTGGTCTCCATGGAAACAGCACAGCTCAAGGGACAGGCACAGGGAGCACTCTCATCACCATGCCCTCTGCTGTTGTACCTCTTGTTTATTGTCTTCAAACAAAATGCATGCACAGAGCTTAAAATAACAAATAGTACTGAAAGGCATTAACAAAATACAGTTGTTCTGGAAATCAAAAGGAATAAACTATACACAACATGTATGAATGTCAAAAATATTATGCTGAGTGAAAGAAGCCAGACTTGCCCCACCAAAAATACTTTTTATATAAAGTTCTAGAATTGGCCAACCAAATCTAATTTATTGTGATCAAAATTGGATTAGTGGTTTTGCTTTGGGCGTGTGGGGTGGGATTAAGTGGGAAGCAATACAACGGAACTTGCCAGGGGATGAAAATGTTCTATATCTTATTCATTTGTTAAAGCCAAGGAGCTATGCAATTAAGATCTGTTCATTTTACTGAATGTAAACTATGCCTCAGTAAACTTAACATGTAATATATGTATGTGTGTATATACAAATATATCTGTGTTTGTATATATGTGTGTGTATATATGTATATATACACATATATGTGTGTATATATGTGTGTATATATGTGTGTGTGTGTGTATCTTTTTTTTTCCATTCCTCCCTTGAGAGGATGTAAGATCTAGGAACAAGGAAATGCAATCCCAAAGAAAGGCAAGGCAATTCCAAGAATGACAGTAAAAGAAGTCTTGGGATGACAGCAGTGCCACAGGCCCAGAGAGAAGAATGGAGGTCTGCAGGAGGGAAATCTCTAAGAAAGGAATGGAACAAATAGATTCCTTCATGAGGAAGCCTGAGGACTTTCCTTGTGGAAAGTTAAATGTGAGAAAAAACTAAGCGAAAGAAAATTAAAGGCAAACATTAACTTCAGGAGAGAAAAAATAAGGAAGGTGACATGATCACAGTGCTCTACAATGCTCAGCTGAGAATAGTATTTACATAGATATAATAATCACACAATCAGTAAATATTAATTAATCCTAAAATTTATAACCTAATATTATTGGAGGGACAGAAAAGAGAAGGCTGAGGGGATGGCTCCACTACACTTAATATAAAGTCAGTAGATAGAAAAGATGAATCAAAAGATGTCACAATACACACATTACTTAGAACTATGGCCATCTAAATGCCAGAAAAAAATAACTTAAAAAGTTGAAAATAGTTGCTCCTAGGGAAAAAATGGGGATGAGGACAGCAGGAACCACTGTGTTTTAGTACAAGCCATTGAATACTATTGTACTTTATCAATATTGTACATGTACTGCCTACATAAAATAAAAATTACTATATTTTTGTGGACTTTAAAGTCTATTAACAAAGCAACATTAGTCTTTTCCAACAATGGAATTCAACTTTCTAGGAAGGTTTCTAGAGCAATGTGAAAAAATATTTGAAGTAGTATTGAGGTGGTTTATTCATTCAAGAGGCCCTACAGGCATGGAGGACAGATAACTACAATTTGTCTTTATTCATTTATTTATTTACTTGTTTTCAGAAGTTCAGTGTAAAAACAAGTAAACAACAACAACAACAACAACAACAAACACTAAAAACAGCTAAGAAGCTGAAAAAGAGATGAGAACACTTACTTCCTTGCTGTGAACAGAGCAGGGAGTTCTTCTCCTTTAAGCAATTTGTAGACTAAAAAACACTTTTACACTTCAGAGACCCAATGAATAGCCAATCAATTAAATATCATCTATTCTAAAACCCACCAATGATTGAGGCAGATGTGGTGGGGAATGGTTGGCCAACTACTTTGACACGAATTGCAAAATGCATCCCAATTTCAGAAATATTAATATGCGAAGACCATGCATCTCTCAACTGAGGGATATTTAAAACACCCTGGTTTTTGAACTTCACACAGTCCATATGCCCCATCTTGACCTGTTGGTTTTAGTATTTTTGTACAGCTGTACAGTGGTTACACCACCCAGAGTCCCCTCGATGACTGAAGCCCTCTGCCCTCAGTCATACTGAGTGTTGGCTGCCAACACTTATGGAGGGCCTCTCTATGATTTGCCTTCTATTCAAAAGAGCCACCTTCCCTGATTCATACTTTCTTCTCCAGGACCACTGGTATTCAATGAGTATGAAAGCCCAGCCCTCTGAGGCCCTTTCTGCTCCAGACCTGCTATGGCGGACTGGCTTGGGCCTTTGTTAAGACTATCTGGCAGCTCGGCTTCTTCCTCTGCCCATCCCATTTGCTTCCCTTTCCCTCCGGGCTGTATATATCCTGAGAGACCTCCCCAACAGAATTCCAGAATTCAAATCTCCTCAGAGTCAGCGCTCTGGGGATCCCAACAAAATCTTAAATTAGACTTTGTCCTCTCCTTTCATGCTAAATGTAAGAATTTCCTGGCATTTAAGGTTTTTAGGTCTGATGGCATCATCCCTCTCAGTGCAGAAATGAAAGCATCGTACCTAAAATATGGGGCTTCCTGAGGCCTGGGGCTGGTGCTTTTCTGGGCCAAAGCTGATCTCCAGGCTCCTTTCAATGCACCTCAGACAGAGGCAGACTGCCGTCCTGCTTTTCCACTGATATGATACTTGACTTCTGAAAATTCTTTACTGTCTCTGAGCCTCCACATCTTCCTGTGTAAAATGAGGATAAATGAGAAAACTTCTAGAAAGCATTCAGCACAGGCCTGGCATACAGCAGGGGCTCAGGGAACATTTCCTCCCATTCCTGTCTCCTGGGCCCGCTTTAGGTTGTGTTAAACCCCAGTCATCTGCCCTGACCCACTTCACTCTGAACACGCCACATAAGGTCAGGAAAAGTGGTCTCAGCTGTGGGCTCAGAGTGGACTCCACCTGGGGCGTGCACTGAGGAGAAGGACACAACAAGACAAGGCTTTCGAGGTTCAGCAAGCCATGCAGGGTGCGGCCCAGGGTCTCACCCCAGCCCCAGGGAAGAGGCCACTGCATTCAATGAACCAGGACGTGACAAGAGGGAGAGCTCAAGCTGCCTCTGGTTCCCTTGGGAACTAGAGGGGATGTCCAGGAAACGTCCCCTTTCTCTGCTCAGCTGGGAGCGAGCTGGTGGAGGATTTTCCCCTCTAAGCAGAGAGAGAATTCTCTTCCCCTCTCTACCCCTGCCTCCCTCCCCATCCACCCCCATCCACTCCGCAGCCCACCAATTCTCTGGGCAACTCTGGTTAGCAGTTTGGGCCTTTCTTTCTGCACACAATTAATGTGGAGAGCCCAATCTAGCCCATTCAAACACCACATGGAACACTCTGTGTTTGTCACTCAGCTTCTAGAAACATGATCTTATCCAATGGAGGCAAAATCCAACTGGCCTGTCCTTCTTCCGGTGACAATGTTTGTGCTTCCTCTGTGGCATGGCATTTTCTGTAACTTTTAGATTTAACATTTCAAATTATTTTTAATGGAGGCTCCTATAGATGCTGAGTTCTGGTTACTTTTTTTCCCCCGATGCTGAAAGGTTCGATTCTTCCATCTATCCATCAACAAATCGCATTGAATGACAGTGCTCAGTGACCCAGGATGCCACTGGAGACAAAACACACCATACATATTTTCTGGTCTCCCTGGAAAATTAGCGCAAACACTTTCATCACTACAGAGAAGGAAAATATGCACAGAGAGGTGAAGATTCGCTTTTTTTTTTTTTAATTTTGTTTTGTTTTGTCTTTCTAAGAAGAAATTTCCCCCTCCAAATAGTGAGATCTTTATTGTCCTTATTTGTCTGCAAATTAGCCAGTTAACTGGAATTCCTGCGAGTCTTATTCACTTTCTATAAGCCAAAGCTCTTATTTCTCTTCAACTTGTGGAGATATTCCATTTTTGCTCTGCTTCATTAAAAGTAGCACTTAAAATATTGTAATTTGAATTCTTCTTCTATTTGTTCTGCTTTTTCAACCCCAATTTTAAAGAATCCTCTTTTCTTTATCAACAACCTGTTTTTAATTTGGTAGAAAACTGGTTAGTTTGCTGTTAAATTTTTCTCTTTGTAGCCCTCTGGAAATGAAGCAGGAGGAGAACCAGGAGCTCTGGGCCTGGTGCAGCCCTTACGTTGTGCCATCTGTGAAGTTGCCCCTCTATTAGATGGAGAGGATAATTAATCTCTTACTACACAGAAGTGGTGCCTGAATGCTTTAAGAAGAAAATGTTTGTGTACGGGGTGGTCTATTTAAAACAGTTCCTATATGATGCAATGCAACTTAAGAAGGAAACTCTTTCAGATGAATCACTCATTTAACAATAATAATTAGCATTTGGGAATCTTGCTTAAAATATCCAGCAGAAGAATATTTTATTGATTCCTTAAGAGTTTTCACACTGTGACTGGGGCCTCAGTCAAGCCAACATATTAAAGACTGACATCCAGTTTCATTTGGAGGAGTTTGGAGTAGGGAAGATCAAGTTTAATAATGCTTCAAGAGAAAAGGACTTAGAGAATTTAAAGGACTTTAAAGTCAGATCAATGAGACCTAGTTGTTCAAAAATTCAATAAAATATTGAGATGCATTAATATAAGCATAATATCTTAAATGAAGAAAGTGATTATCCCCTGTATTCTTCGATGATCAAGCCACATCTGTATATTTTTTCAGTTGTAGGTGATGAATTTTAAAACAGACATTAACAAACCAGAAAGCATCCAAGAAGGACGACCTGAATAAAGAAGGATCCATACAAAATAACATACCTAAATCAACTAGGAGAACAGGGTTCTGAGTTAGACAGAATTGGGTTACAGTCCCAGATCTATAATTTACCAGCTGTGGTCTTGGGAAAGTTACTTAACCTTGCCTCCATATCCTCATTTACAAAAATGAGGTAATAGTAATAATGATACCCATATCATGGGATTATTCTGTGGATTAAATAAAATCATTTATGTATACCTTGTGGCACAGTGCCTAGCATATAACATGTGATCAATAAATATTAGGTATTATTATTAATACTGACAACAAAAACAGTTATTATGGTATTACCTTATAGTTGTGTGGCATTTTCAGTTTGTAAACTGACTTTATATAATTACGTTTTCTAATGTTCACATTTAGTATGAGTTAGGCATTGTTATTCTCAGTTTTGGATGAAAACTTCATCTGCCCCATGGGGGCCTTTTTTTTATGCCAACTGATGAGCACTAGTCTCCTATGGCACCACCTGACAGCCTCACACCCCAGAGCAGCAGCTTGGCACCCAGCAGCTGACTGGGCGAAGTCATCCTACACCTGAGGAGGGGGCTGGGGATAGCCCCAGAGGGATATAGTCCCTGACAACACATTTGGCCAGTCTTTGAAATCACAAAGCTTCTGTTAACCTAGCCTTCTGTGGACAGCTATATCTATAAGTGATAACAGGGTCACTAGACATTGCTGTCATGTTTATTGCCTTGAGAAAGGAGAGTCCCCAAACTGGCAGCAGAGGAGACTTGAGCCCCTGTTCACATCAGTTTCCTCAGCAGAGAAACAGAGATCCTTCTTGTATCACATAGTTCATTAATCAAATGTGTAAGCATGTGAAAGTCCTTTGAAAAAACTAGAAAGTGCCCACAACAGCATTGCTAAAGTAATTTCAAAGCAGATGATACTAGTGTTTAAATATCAAAATGCTCTAATTCAAGGCTACATTAACTAGAGCAGAGTTGTGTGAGAATCACCAGGTAGATGTTCATAATGAGACATTTATAAATGGAATCACTATTCGGCCCAGCATCTTCACCTGAAGTGGAACCCCTCACCCCATGAGCCCAGAGCCTCATAACTGGCTCCCCAAGTCCCGTTTTGCCCACTCACATAAGCCCAGGCAGACATACTCCTTGCTCTGGCATCCCTGCTGCGTTTGGAGAATCTCTGAACTTCTCTGGTGCTCTGATCTTTCACCTTACCCCAGCCTGTTTCCACTTCTGTTTTAGTCACCCTTATCACTTCTGGTCATTCTTCTGGCCCAAGCCCTGGCCCCTAGAAGCCATCACTCAGGCCAGCTTCCAGTCCTTGGGAAAGGGAGCAAAGAAATTCAAATTGGCTCTCCGCATTCACCTTAGAAGGCACCTCAAAGTGGCGTTATCTCTGGAATCAAGGTCTGAGCCATAAAGTGAGGTCTAGGGGAAGCTCATGACATTGCTTTTCGCAATGATTTTCATGGATGCGACACCAAAAGCACAGGCAACAAAAGCAAAAACAGACAAGTGAGACTATATCAAACTGAAAAGCTTCTGCACAGCAAAGGAAACTATCAATAGAATAAAAAGGCAACTTTCAGATTGAGAGAAAATATTTGCAAACTATATATCTGATAAGAGGTTTATTTTAAAGAATATATAAGGAACCCCAACAATTCAGCAGAAAAAAAACTAATAACTTGATTAAAAAATGAGCAAAAACTTGAATAAACATTTCTCCAAAGAAGACATACAGATGGCCAACGGGTATATTAAAAAGTGTTCAGCATTGCTAATCATCATAGAAATTCAAATTACTTTAGCAAAACCATGATGAGATATCACCTCATACCTGTTAGGATGGCTTATATATAAAAAACAAAAACAAAAACAATGACAAGTGTTGGTGGGAATGTGGAGAAATTGGAACCCTTGTACCTTGTGGGTAGGGATGCAAAATGGTGTATAACTATGGAAAACAGTATAGAGTTTCCTCAAAAAATTAAAAATGTAACTACAACATGATCCTGCAACCCCATTTCTGGATTTTTATCCAAAAAATTGAAAACAGGATCTCAAAGAGGTATTAGCACTGCCATGTTCATTACAGCACTATACACAATAACCATGATGTAGAAACAACCTAAATGTCCATCAACAGATGAATGGATAAAACAAATGTGATATATACATAGGATAGAATATTATCCCAGAAATAGAAAGAAATCCTGCAATATGTGACAGGATGGATGAACAGAGATCACAATGCTAAGTGAAATAAGGCAGTCACAGAGGACAAATACTGCATGACTCCTTTTGTGTAAGTATCTAAAATGGTCAAACTCACAGAAGCAAAGAAGAGAACTGTGAGTATCAGAGGTTAGGGGTGGGGGAAATGGGAAGTTGCTACTTAGCAGGTATAAAATTTTAGTTATGCCAGAAGAATAAATTCTTGAGATCCACTGTACAACAATGTGCCTTTAGATAACAATATTATATTGTACACTTAAAATTATACTGAGAGCACATCTTATGTTAAGTGTTCTTACAATAATAAAATATAAGTAAGTAAGTTAATTAATTAATAGTGAGGTCTATCCAGCTAGGAAAATACAACTTCTTATTTAAGTTAGGTGCATGCCCACATACATGTCTGTATGTGTGTACACATGTGCACACATGAGAGAGCTAGAGAGAGAGAGAGACGATCTATGTATCAGTTCAAATACACCCACATCCTTTCAGATTGGGCAAAGTTATACCAACACTCTGCTTTAGAATCAAGCATACAGTTTTACAATGCCAGGAATAAAAAGAAAGGTATTTAAAATTAATCAATCCATTAAAAAAAGTATTGAATGTATATGTGTGTATGTGTGTGTGTATGGTTTTGAAAGGCAATACACCCTAAAGTTAACACTGGTTCTCTCTACATAATAGGTTAAAGGTCGTTTTTCTGTTTTGTTTTGTTTTTTTCTCAACTGTACTTTCTAATTTTAAAAAAATTTATAATGAACTTGTATTACTGAATAGTAAAGAACTAATAAGAGTTCCACAACAGCCTGGGGCTGTTATAACTGGTTCATAGCAACTAACATTAGAAATGCTCCAATTTCTAAAAAATGATGAGTTGGCAATATCCACTCTCTCCTGCTCCTCACCATCAACCCATGACTTATTGTGGGCAGCACTGGGCCCAGAAATTACTCACTCTCCTTTGCATCTAGGGGTGGTCAGATGACCCAGTTCTAATCAATAAGATGTGAGCAAAAGTCACTGAGTGAGGCTTTAACTTTATTCTTATTATGATTTTCTTCTACCATATGCTTGCAGCAATAGGAGACATTTTTGTGAAGCATGAATTCAAGCATTTTTCCTACCTAAGAAAACTTTAATATAGAACTGAAGATCGTGAAAGCCAGGTGGACAAACACCTGGAAACAGCACATGGGCAGAATCCTTAATAAGGTACAATACCCCTTTGCCCTCCTCACAAAAATGTAAGACTGTGGTTAGACTCCAAATCTGGGGTCTTTTCAATTGATCTAGACAAAGCAGTGGCAGTAGACCAAGGGAAGGAGGCAGGTGAGGTGTGAGTCTTTTCCTCTCCTAAACTCTGTAATTCTGCATGTCACAAAGGTCCTTTGTTTAAGAATAAATACTGCATGTTCCAAGCAATTCCCGGAATTTTTTAAATGGCTTCCATTTTCCTGAAGGAGAAGCTTGTAATGATCTGCTTGGCTCTCTGCCTTTATAGCCCTCTACGGGAGTCACTTAACCCCCAATTTGTAGGTTCAGCTCTGCTCCCAACCCTGTCCCCAGGCGGGGGAAGGTATATTAACCCAGTCTCTTCCTGCCTGTCTTCTCTGGTCACCTGGCTCATATACAAAAAGCAAAGATGCTTGTTAGCCTTTGGTGGAGATGGACATTTACTCCTGGATAGAAGTCAAAAACAAAAATGTGTTTTTAAAAGTCTGTTTGTAAATATAAAACAAAGGTGAAATCTTAAAATGTAAGGTGTCCCAAAAGTACTTGTCAAGTATCAGCACTCCTAGATGGTCAAGACATTTAATGTGTAGAGACCTTCTGCTTCCAATTGGTCACAGGAGGCTTAGGGGATCCTTTAGGATTTATTCTAATTTTCCCAGAAACATTGCATTTAAAAGGAGAAAAAATACTTTAAAATAATTCCATGAAGCCTTCACTGTACAACCCTTAATATATAGCCTCTTCCTTCAAAACCTTGCATGTTTCCATACTATCCCATTATTATTCAGATGGGCTGAAACTGTTTTTGTTTTTGTTTTTTTTTTTAATTTAAGGAAAGTAATTTGATGAAATCTAACAGCCCTAATCAATTAAGCTGAAGAAAATGCAGAAGGCTTTAATAACAGCAAACCTATTGAAATGAAAGAGCCTATACATTGTTCTACTGACAGACTTCCTAGCAGAGCAAACCAGATGTAAGTTGCCAAGGGAAGTTCAGCTTGTAAATTGTAAGAAAAGGGTATACTGCCAGGCTCTGCTGAGCTCTGTTATTTCTTCATTAAAATGCACTGTCAATCAGGTTGAAAAGAAATGTCTAATTAACACCATAGGGCACCAAAAAATCTAGTGTCAGAAACTCAGTTGCTATTCCTTTCTACAGCTATATCTCTCTAAGCGACTCCATTCCTCTTTCACCCCTTCCCCCATAACGAAGCCCCTCCCCTATATTCTATTTGTTTATGATCAAAAGCATAAAAGAAATTGCAAAATGCATTGCATTATGCAATCCCCCCTTTATAGCTGTGATTCAGCTAGAACTGAAATTTCCAGCATCTTCCCTTCTTTTTATGCCCTGTATCCATGCGAGGACCCAAATGCAATGGAACATAGTACAAACCAACAGATTTCATCTTGAGATTTCCCTTTCCAAGATGTGGAAGAATGAAAAGAGTCCCACCCCGAACAAGTCTAGTCCTGGATGCCAATAAACAACTTGTGTGACTTTGAGGATGTTCCTTCACAGTGTAGAGCCTCAATTCATCACTCATAAAACAGGGGTAAGTAATATGTTCTCATTAGCCTGCTGCAAGGATTGTTTTAAAGATCAAATGAGAGGGGGTGGATTAAAAATCTTTGTAATAATGTATGATTATTATTATCCCAGTGTCAGCAGAGTTGTATGGACCCGTATGTTTTTGGTTAGTAAGAGGCTTACTGTACCCTGATGCCTCCTGAAGGGTCATGGTACCTCAGCTCTCCCCTGCTCATGCATTACTCATGCCTAGGCCTTGGGAACCCAGTGGAGGCTGAGGATGAGCTCAGAAATTTGGGTTTGGGGAAAGGTCTTAGAGGAGGGGATAAAACATTAATTGGAGACCCTAAGATTTAGACTAGAATTCTCCCCACTCCCTTGGCATCCAAGCATCAAACACTATTGGTTTCTCTATCATGATGACTCTCCTTCTTTCACAGATTCTTTCCAGTCTCATCTCTTTTAGACTCATACACTGGTGCCCCTCCATGGAATTTTCGATTGATCTTTATGCCACCCTCTGCACATGACTACCAAATTAGTCCTAGTTAAACTCCACTTAACATATGTCAGTCTGCTGGTGATTTCAATGATTTTATTGTGATTATATACAAAGTCCCACCTCTTCACCTGGTCCCTACACTTAGGCCACTATCTGCTTTGCAGACTCATCTCCCAACATGTTCTTTTTAAGTCTGCCTTGTCATTTTGAAGTCTCTTGTTCCTTAATCATACCTTTAATAGTCTCTTTTATTTCTTCAAATACATTGAACATAGTCATTGTATATTCTGTGTGTGATCATCTTTACTTGTCTGGTTCTAATGTTTTAGTTGATTCTCACTCATGGTACCTGGTTTTCTCATATGATCTCTGATTTTTTAAAAATCTCGATTTGCATTCTCTATAGTTTTATCTTAAGAAATTCTTTGAGGCCTGGATATAAGGCACATCTCTCTAGAGAGAATTTTGTATCTGCCATGTATCTTGCACACTATCAACTCTAGTTCTCTTTGAACTAAATTCGTGGCTTGAGGTTTATCAAATGACATGGGCAGTGTGAATTTGGGCCACATTCTTTCATAAGGAGCTTACCTGTGGTTATAAATCCTCAGGGATACCTTTTTCCCCTGAATTAAAGCCAAAAGAGGGCAAATTTTCCAGTGTCCCTTTGAAAGGGCAGGTTTTTGTCTAGGTCACCCACTGAAGGTGTCTCGGGGTCATGTCTCAGGGTTATAGATCTCTGACCTGACTTCCTTTGTCCCCTGTTGCCCTGTGCAGGCCTTCAAAACCAGTGCTCCAGGCAGTCAGGGGCAGACAAAGGCCCACAGAGCAGCAGCTGACTTTAGTGCTCATCACTTCACTTCGTCCATCTTTTTTTTACTTTTTGGATTTTGAAGATTTCCCTTGCCTTTTGAAAACCTAGCTGTACATTTAAAAAGCCTTTTACAAAATAATCAAGCATTTTTAGGGTTTCGTAAGGAAATGATTTTTCAAGACTTCTAGTCTACCATATTGCTATCACATCTCTATAGGCCCTCTTAGATCATTCAAATAATGATTTTGTTTTTCAAGCCTTAATGCACATTGCAGACTGCTTACCATAGCTCATCATATCTGTTTATAATCCTATAGTCATTCTCATCTGGTTGCCAATTAAGGCCTTTTGATAGGTCAGGCACAAGTGAAGTACTTTTCATATATTATCTCATTTAACCTCATAAAAAGAAGTGACTCTAATTAGCACCTATTTTTCAAAACTTTATTTTTCTAGAGCAGTTTAAGGTTCACAGAAAAACTGAGAGGAAGGTACAGAGATATCCTATATACCCCCTGCCCCACATATGTATAATCTCCCTATTGTCCATATCCCTTGACAGAGTGGGACATTTTTTATAATTAATGAATCTACATTGATACATCATTATCACTTATAGACCATAGTTTACATTAGGATTCACTCTTGTTCTTGTACATTCTAGGGATTCTGTGCTGTACATTCTATGGGATATGCAAATGTATCCACCATCAGTGTCATACAGAGCATTTTCACTGACCTAAACAGCTTCTGTGCTCTACCTATACATCCCTTCCTCTCCCCAACCCCTGTCAACCACAGATCTTTTTACTGTTTTTATAGATATGCCTCTTCCAGAAAACCATATGGTTATATACCATATAGCATGTAGCCTTTTCAGATTGACTTTTTTTTCACTTAGAAATGTGCATTTCAGTCTCTCCATATCTTTTCATGTCTTGAAAGCTCATGTCTTTTAGCAATGAATAACATCTCATTGTCTGGATGTACTACAGTTTATTTATCCATTCACCTACTGAAGGACATCTTGGTTGCTTCCAAGTTTTGGCAATTATGAATAAAGCTTTTATAAACACCCATGTGCAGGTTTTTGTATAGACATAAGTTTTCAGTCCTTTGAGTAAATACCAAGGAGCACAATTGCTGGATCTTATGGCAAAAGTATATTTTATAAGAAACTGCTAAACTGGGAGCGTCTAGACTGCGCACCACCCCCCATCTGTTCTCAGCTCACTCCAGCTTGCGACCCCTTGGAGCAGTCCCTGCCATGCCCTGCTGCTCCAGCTGGCCTCTCTGGCCCTGGCCCTGGTTGTAAGCCCTGCAGCCCACATAATTCCTGGCAAACCTCGCCTGCTGGGTGGCCTGGAGGACGCGGATGTGAATGAGGAGGGCATGCAGCAGGTGCTCAACTTCACGCTAAGTGGGTACAATAAGGCAAGCAAGGATGCCTTCCACAGCCCCACCGTGCAGGTGGTATGTGCCCACAAGGAAGTGGTGGCTGAGATGATCTACTTCTTGGATGTGGGGATTGGTCGAAATGCGTGTACCAAGTCCTAGCCCAACTTGGCCAGCTGTCGCTTCGATGACCAGCCATACCTGAGGAAGAAAGCACTCTGCTCTTTCCAGATATACACTGTCCTCTGGGTGGGCCAGCTGCAGGGATGCATAGAGTATGTGTGACAGGCTGGGCCACGTTGACTGCCTCTCACTAAACCTCTCCCCACTCCCCCATAGAGTTCCTAAGCCTTGGGTGGGTGACCTCACCCTGGTGGAGTCCCCTCAGTGTGCTGGCTCCAGGAGATAAATAGAGATGGCTTCTTGAGCATTGTTTGAACATCTAAGTGGCTCTAACTTGTTTCTTTCTTTTAATTGCTTTAAATGCACTGTCCCTGGTGCACATGTTCTGTTCCTACTTTATGCAATAAAAAGTAACACTGATAAGAAGAAGAAGAAGAAGAAGAAGAAGAAGAAGAAGAAGAAGAAGAAGAAGAAGAAGAAGAAAAGAAACTGCTAAACTGTCTTCCAAAGTAGCTGTGGCATTTTGCATTCCTACCAGCAGTGAACAAGCATTCCCATTGTTCTTATCCTGGTCAGCATTTGCTGCTGTCAGTGTTCTGGATTTTGGCCATTCCGGTAGATATCTCGTGGTATCTTGTTGTTGTTTTAATTTGTGTTTTCCTGAAGAAGTATGATGTGAAATATCTTTTCATATGCTTAGTTGCCATCTGTTTGTCTTATTTGGTGAGGTGTCTATTAAAGTTCGGCTCATTTTTTAAAATTTGGTCGTTTTCTTTTTATTGAGAGTTCCTTGTATATTTTGGATAACAGACTTTTATGAGATATGTCTTTTACAAATATTTTCTCTTAAGTCTGTGGCTTATTGTATCATTCTTTTGACAGTGTCTTTCATAGAGCAGAAACTTCAGTTTAATGAAGTTAAGCTTATCAGTTCTTTCTTTCATGAATAGTGCCTTTGGTTTTGTACCTAAAAAGTCATCACTAAACTCAGGGTTATCTAGGTTTTCACTTCTGTTATCTTTTAGGAGTTTCATAGTTTTGCATTTTAAATTTAGATCTGTGATCCATTTTGAGCTGGTTTTTGCGAGAGATTTAATGTGTCTACATTATTTTTTTTTTCATGTAAATGTCCAGTTGTCTCAGCACCATGTGTTGAAAAGATCTCTTTCCTCCATTGTATTACCTTTTCTCCATTGTCAAAAATCAGTTGACTATATTTATGTGGGTCAATTCCTGGTCTCTCTACTCTGCTACGTTGATATATTTGTCTATTCTTCACCAATAACACACTGTCTTGACTCCCATAGCTTCATAGTTGAGCCCTGAAGTCTTCCAACTTTGTTCTTCTCCTTCAATGTTATCTTGGCTCTTCTGGGTCTGTTGCCTCCCCATATAAACTTTAGAATCATTTTATTCATCTCCACAAAATAATTTGCTGGAATTTTAATTAGAATTGCATTGAATATATAGATCAAGTTGGTAAGAGCTGACATCTAGATGATACTGAGTCTTCCTATCCATGAAATATCTCTTCATTTATTTAGTTCTTTGATTTCTTTCAACAGATTTTTCTAGTTTTCTCATATAGATGTTATATATTTTTTAAGATTTATACCTAAGTGTTTTATTTTTCAGGAGTGCTGACATAAATGGTATTGTGTTTAGAATTTCAAATTCCACTTGTTCACTGCTGGTATATAGGAAATGATTACCTTTAATACACTACCACTGTGTCCTTCAACTTTGATATAATCACTTATTAGTTTCAGCAGGGTTTTTTTGTTGTGTTTTCTTTTTCCCCCTACATGAAAAATCATGTCATCTGTGAACAAAGATAGTTTTATTTCTTCATTTCCAATCAGTATACCTTTGATTTCCTTTTCTTGTCTTATTGCACTAGCTAGGACTTCTAATCCAATGTTGAAAAGAAGTGGCGAGAAGGGACATTCTTGCCTAGTCTCTGAGTATAGTAGAAAGTTTCAGGTTTCTCACCATTAAATGTGATGTTAAGTATAGGTTTTTTGAGGCTATTATTTATATAATTGAGGAAGTGCACTTATTATTTAAATGAGAAATATCTAAACTCAGAGAAGATAAGTGACTTTCCTAAAGTCATAAAGCTAATAAACTAATGGAGGGCAGATTCATATCGAGGACTATTTGATTCTAAATTTTGTGCTAAAAACCACTAAACTAAACCATTTTTAGAGTTTCATATTTAGTTTTCATAGTTGTGTAGCTTGTTCTCTGAAGGTAGAGAACATGCCTCATTCATATTCTCAGAATCCAGCGCAAAGTTATTTTCTCAACAAATATTAATTACTTATGTATTAAACCAATATTATTAAACCATATACTATGTGACAGACAATATACTAGCTAGTCTTGATGTTATAGAAAAGAAGCAGACAGAACCTATGATCTTCAAAGAATTAAAAATCAGTAACAGGACTTCCAGTTCTGCTGAAATAGGGTAGCTCCTTTCCTCTTAGGCTGTACCCTTATGACTAATAATCCATGGACATAACACAATACAAAAGCATAGACAGTGTCTAAGAGGTATGAAGAAAAAGGCCAATTGCCTCAGGACCTTGAGACTTAAGGAATGACACAGCAGTGGGTTTCTTCTCACCTGGAATTGCCAAAGGCACAAATAGAAAAAAAATCTTCAAAAAAGCCCTGCTTTCTAGTCAAAAAAAACAGAAAAACTGTGACCTAACTAGAAACACTTTTGGCAATATCTCCCACACTTTCATCAACACTGAATAGAAAGTTAGTCTTCCACCCCATTCTTGACCCAGAGAAACAGGTGGTGCTCCAATTTATATACCATGTGTTATGGTATTGATGGTACCAAGAGCGCAGGTGATCTTCCATTTCCTACCCTGCAGGACTAGGTGGCAGTGATTCTATTCTGCTACTACTACAATAAGACAAGAAAATAAAATAAAAGGCATACAGAGTGGATAGGAAGAAATAAACTGTCCGTATTTGCAGATTGACATGATCATCCATGTGCAAAATTGCAAGATACCTATAAAACAAGCAAACAGTTAAATTCCTAGAACTGAGCAGTAGTTCAGCAAGGTTGTAGCATGCAAGAGTAACACACAAATATCAATCACATTTCTATATACTAACAATGAACATATAAAAATGATATTAAAAACACAGTATTATTTATAATTGCTCTAAATAGAATGAAATACTTGAATATATGTTTAAAAAAACATGCACAGGATTTGTATGTTGAAAATTACAAAATGTTGATGAAAAAAATCAAAGAAGACCTAAATAAATGGAAAGACATACTGTATTCATGAATTAGAAGACTCAGTATAATGAAGATGTCATTTCTCACTGAATTGATCTATAGGTTTAAAGCAATTCCCATCAAAATCTCTGCAAGATTTTTTATAAACATAGCCAAGTTTATTGTAAAAATTTTATGGAAAGGCACATGCCTTAAAATAACTAAAACAATTTTGAGAAAGAAGAATTAAATGGAGGGAATCATTCTAGTTAAGGTTTACTATAACAGATACAGTAAGACCATGTGATATTGGCAGGGGCATAAACACATAGATGAATGCAACAGAATACAGAACCTGAAAATAGACCCACAAAAATATTCTCAATTGGTTTTTAAACAGAGGTACGAAAGCAGTTCAGTGGAGGAAGGATAGCTTTTTCAACAAATGGTGCTGGAGCAATCAAACATTGACCTAAACCTCATAATTGATACTAAAATTAACCAAAAATGGATCATGGAATTAAATGTAAGATGTAAATCTATAAAACTTATGGAAAAATATATAAAACTTCTTTAAGATCTGGAAATAAGTATAGAATTCTTAGACTTGGTATCAAAATCACAGTACATAACAGGAAAAAAAATCGTTATTTGGACCTCATCAAGATTAAAAACTTTTGTTCTGTTGAATCCCATGTGAAGAACAGGAAAAGACAAGCTACATTGTGGAAGCAAATATTTGCAAATCACATATCTGACAAAGGACTAGTTTCTAGTCTCAAAACTGAACATTAAAAAATTTAATTAGGAAATGAACAGAAGACACAGATATTTTGCCAATAATGATATACGGATAGCAAATAATCACATGAAAAGACGTTCAACATCATTAGCCATCAGGTAAATGGAAATAATTAAAACTACAATGAAGTGTCATTACACACCTATTTAAATGGCTAAAATAAAAATAGTAAGAACACCAAATGCTGGTAAGGATGTGAAGAAACTGGATTGCTCATACATTTCTGGTAGGAATGTAAACTTGTACAGCCACTCTAGAAAACAAGTTGGTAGTTTCTTACAAAACTGAGCATGCCACTACCAAATGAGCTAGCAATTATACACTTGGGTATAATTAAAATATAATATAAGAGAAATGAAAACTTATATTTACTCAAAAACCTGTACATAAACATTCATAGCAGTTTTATTTGTAATAGCCAATGTGTGAATGATTTAATAAACTTTGCTACATCCATATTATGAAATATTACTCAGCAATAAAAAGGAACTATTGATATGTAGAATATACAGCAACTCAGATGAATTGCCAGATAATTATGCTGAGTGAAAAACCCAATCCCAAAGTTCATATACTGTGTTATTCCCTTTATATTACATTCTTGAAGTGAAAAAAATTATATAAGTGAAAAACAGATTAATGGTTGTCAGCGGGCAAGGATGGAGGATGGGGGGAGGTAGGCAGAGCTATAAAAGGGCAACAAGAGAGATCTTTGTGGTGATGTTCTGTATCTTGATGGTATCAGTGTCAATATCCTGGTTGTGATATTGTACATGATTTTGAAATATGTTATCTTTGGGTAAACTGGATAAACAGTGTACAGCTCTCTGTATTATTTCTTAGAGCTATAGGTGAATCTATAATTATCACAAAATTAAAAACTTAATTTAATTTTTAAAATATTCACACGCGCACACAGTAATGGAAGACAGAAATGTGCACAGAGGAATGCAATTCTAGTGTTAAGTGGAGAATTAGGAATGTTTTCATGGTTGATATGACCTTTGGCCTGATTCTTGCAAAGTAAGTGGATGTTCTCCAGATGGACAAAGAAGGAGAGCAAGGGCATTGGAATTAGAGGAAATATTTCTCCCAGATGGGGAGACAAATTTTTCCATGGAGGGGGAAAAAAAATAAGTTCTAGATATATTATTTTTTAACTGGCATTTTCAAGGGTGCCTAAACCCCCCAAAAGAATTATCCAAGAACAGGGGTAGGTAATCGGAAGGCCAATTAACTTGAATGGAACTCTGTTGCAATACATTTTAGTAAAATAAATTAACTTACTGATACAGGATTAGAAACTTTGGAGGTAACTTCTGAATTACAATCAATATAATTATTTTATTGATGAAATTATTTTTTCCTCAAATCTAATGAGAAAAAGTAAATAGATCAATGCTTTTATTGGCACTCTCTGACACAGAGATTTCTCTAATACTATATTTATTATAGAGGAATTTCATTTGTTTTTAGCAAAGTGACAGTGACATTAAGGAAATCTAATCTGCTCTACCTGAACTCTTCTATAGGTAGGTCTGAGGTTCCATAATACATCAGCATTTTGAGACACAGGTCAACACAAAGATGGGATTAAAATAAGCAAATTAGCTTAATAAGCACATTACAATGCAAGTCTTCCAAACAGTGGAACATTTCTGTGCTTACTGTTATCTCATCATCTCATTTTCTAGAACAAATTAATCTGCCTAGAGAAGAACCTCACTGACCACTGGGATAGCTGAACATAGATTTTAAACCACAAAACCTGATGACACCCCAAAACTAATTCATGCATCTTTCCTCAGCATATCTTATTTTCTATTTCAAAAAGGGAGAGGGGTCATATTTTCATTGTTAGGTATAAAATCTGCAAATTATTGCATCACCTTTGACTACATCTATCAGCAACAAAAATCTGGAGGATACAGATGCACAGGTCAGCAACTGCAATACTTCACATATTTTTAAATGTCATTCAATTATTTTCTGCTTTTAGTGTTTAGTTCATCTAGGATACTTCATTTTATTTTTGATCCCAGGCGAAAGCTAACTTGTTGAGCTTTAACCAGGGCTAACTGGCTCTAGAAAAATAGTGAAGGAGACCAGCCTTGTATTTGGCCTTCATCACATCTTCCAACAATTTATTTTCCTCCTTCATCTCTCTCTAAGCACCCAACATTCCTGAGCCACCCTTCACAATCTACCTACCTGGAAATCTTAAATCGGTTTGGTATGTTGCCAGCCAAATCAGGCCCAAGTGTCTGAAATGCAGCTGAGTTGTAGATGAGCTTTTGTTTTAAATCAACTTTTAGAAAAGGCACAAACCAAAATATGCAAGCCTGGAGAGAGAATTAATGTGATGGCTGTATGATGATAAAATGCATGTTGGTCCCCAATTATTCAAATAACATAGTGGTGGGTTTCAAAGACACAACAAATCTTTAATAAGCATCTTCCATGTGCCAGAGGCTGTGCTAAGTTCTGGGAATAACAAGAAGATATAATCCATGCCTTCAGGTAGTTCCAGGTCTGTGAACAACATAGGGACCAAAGGAAACAATTACAACACACTATTAGCTGTTCCACCTTAGAGTTTCCATTGCATTCGGCACAAACATCTGTTGGCACTTACATCACACCATGGTTTCTCCAGCTCATAACACAGTATCAGGCATATAGCAAGCTCTCAAAAATATCTGATGAAATAATGAATGAATACACAAATGAACAAGCAAAACATTATTAAAGTATCATTATAGAGTATGGCAGAAGCAATTAACTCTGGCTGGAGGAAACAGAAAATCATATTAGAGACTGTGATTTGAGCTGGAGCTTAAAGCATGTCTAGCATAAAGTGTGACCTTGAATGAGCCCACAGTCGAAGTCAGAGTAATTCAATTAAGTGAAAGTTCAGATAGAGAAAGAGGGCATTTGGAGGTAAGGGTCTAGGAGGAAATACCTCCAGCACCTAGCTCAGTGCCTGGCATATGGTAGGAACAGGAAGTGTTTATTGAATGAATGAGTGAACAAATAGATGAATGTAACAAACAGCGTATACAAATCACCAGGATTGTGAAAAAGTAGGCACATTTAGAAAATGATATATTTGGAAACTGAACACGTGGGTCTTACAACAAATTAGGCATGAAACATTGCAGGAGGCAAAAATGATAAAACTGAATCTGTCCTACTTCAGGTACATCGTGGGAAGATAGGGTTCTTCGGAAAAGACGATAATCCCAGGGAAAAATAGAAGGCAGCAGGAAAAGAAGAAGACTAAATATGAAATGGATTGACTCCTTCAAAGAAGCTATGGGCATGAGTCTACAGGAGCTGAGCAGGACTGTTGAGGACAGGACACTATGGATATCACTTATTCATAGGGAAACCAGGAGTCTACGCTGACTCAATGGCATGTGATAAACATATATTTGGAAAATTATGTAATTATAAAAGAGAGAGAAAAGAGATAATTAGAGCAAAAAGAATGGAGAATATAAGGCAAGTGTAATGCAAGGAACAATATGGCTTGGAAATAGAGGAACTGGACAGAAAGACAAATTTTTCATGACTCTTTTTATTTTTATTTTCCTTATGGGTCAGCTCCTTCTGGACCATGATCCTTTGAGTCATTATCTTTCCTTAATAATTTACTGTACTACTATTCCAAGAGTCCTATTTCCCAAAGGCTCCTTTAACCCTGGTGATAAGTTTATTATTTGCAACCATGAGGACTACAACTCTGTAGTCCCTGGACTATTCCCATACTCTTACTTAAAAATTTCTTTTCTTCCTGTCCAGTTATCCCCTAATTGATCTATAGAGTCAATGCAATCCAAATCAAAATCCCAGAAGACCTTTCATTTTGTCCAAATTAATAAGGAGATTATGAAACTTATATGAAAATGGGTTTCTTTGAATAAATACTCAGAAGTAAGATTACTGGGTCTTTTATCTCTTGTTATAGTCTTTGTTTTAAAGTCTGTTTTGTCTGTTTTGATCACTGTTGGTATAAGTATTGCTCCCACAGCCTTGTTTGTTTGTTTGTTTCCATTTGTTCCCCGCTGGGGGAGAGATATGAATGTTGGTATGCTTCATGTTGTCCCAACATCCCCTTAAACTATCCTTATTTTTTTGGATTCTTTTTTCTTTTTGATGTTTCTATTGGATGTTTTCTGCTACCTTGTCTTCCAAATTTATGATTTGATTCTCTGCTTCATATTATCTACTGTTGATTTCTTCTAATGTATTCTTCATTTCAGTTATTGTTTTCTTCATTTCTGCCTGGTTCTTTTTTATGGTTTTTCTGTCCATTTTTGTTTCCTACCTCTTTGTTGAAGTTCTCACTGAAATCATTGAACATTCTTATAACCACTGTTTTGAAATCTGCATATGGTAGATTGCTTCCCTTCATTTTGTTTAGTTCTTTTTCTGGAGATTGGTTCTGATCCTTCATTTAAGACATATTTCTTTGTCTCCTCATTTTGGCTTTTTCACTGTGTTTTTTTTTTTTTTCCTAAAAAAAAACAGAGCTGCTATGTCTCCTGGTCTTGTTGAGTGATGTTATGTAGTAGGTATTTTATGGGGCTTAGTGGCACAGTCTCCCCTGTCTCATGACCTGGGTGCCCCATATCTGTCCTTCTTGTGGGTTGTGTGTCTCGTGTGCCTTCCTGTTGCAATTGAGCCTTGATCACTGTTGGTATATCATTTTGGGGGATTGACCCTCAGGCTGATTCTGAAGACTGGCCACTCTACTACAGTGGAGGAGCTGTTATGCAAGGGCTGATCCTACAGAGCAGGACTCACTTTAGTGAAGCTCTGGTGCCTGCCAATTCTGCCCTTTGGGTATGTTGGTGGAGGTGGTTGGGTAGTGTTCTGGTGTGGTCTGAAGCTGGCCACCACATGTGTTGGGTCTGGGACCCCTTGGGAGGGGCTCTGGTGCTGGCCAAGGTCAACGGCTGCCTGTGCCTTGCCTGGGGCCACTCGGAATGAGCTACGAAGTGATCTGCAGATGACTGCCACTTGTGTTGAACTTGGAGGTGCCTGGAAGAGGCAAAGCTGTGAACTGAGGCTGTTTGGTGCTAACATAAGGCTTAGGGCTGCTTAGCAAGAGGTACAGGGCATGCCAAGGCCAAATGCTTCTTGTTTGAGGTCTGTGAAACTTCAAGAGATTTTAGGAAAGTTCACAGCATGAGCCAAGACAGGCCATTTGTATGGAAGAGCCACTAGAAGAGGTTTGTGTGGGCCCACAATTTGGGCTGGGCAGGGACTCAGGGAATCACCAGGCAGGGCAAATGGTGTTAGCCAGGTTGATAGAGACTCAAATATGGTGCCTGCCTGCCTCTGCAGGCTCACTGTAGGGAGGACTTAACAAAGGAACAATGGCTTTTGCCAGTACTTCTGTCTGGGAGAAAGCTCCTCCTCCAGCCCCCACTCTGAAGTCAGACAAGTCAGTTCCTCCCTGTATGTCCCTGGAATCTTTCAAGCTGCTCCCTCAGTGCTGGAGCTCAGAGCAAGTGAGTCCATCAGTGAGTAAATTTATGTGTAGACCCCTTAAGGGCCTGGAATTCAAGCTGTCCTCCATTTCACTCAGCCACAGTCCCCTCTGGTTTCACAGCCAGAAGTTATGGGGACTTCTCTGGACCCCTTGGCTGTGGAGCCTATTTTGGGGATGGGACTCATTGTTTCTCAGGGAGGGATCTTTGCAGCTGAGATCTCCCTCCCAATTTTTAACAACCACACATGAATGTGGGACCAGCCCATTCTGCATCTCTGCCCCTCCTACCAGCCTCCAGGTGGCTTCTGCTATATATCCTTAGTTAAAAGACTTCTGTTCAGCTAGACTTCAGGCAATTCTAATTGATAGTTGTTCAGGAGTTTAGTTGTAATTTTGATGTGGTCATGGGAAGAGGTGAGCACAGCATCTATCTACTCTGCCATCTTTACCCAAGAAGTTCTACCCTTTAAAAGATACAGTTAAGAGATTGAAACGACACCAAAAATTAGAGAATTCATTTGTAAATTACATACCTGATAAAGGATTTTTATCCAGAATGTAAGAAGAACTCTCAAACTCAATAAGAAAACAGACAACTCATTTTTTTGAAAGTCACCAGTTAAAACAGATCAATGAAAATATAAATAAGCCCACAAAAAGATGCTTAACATCATTAGCCATTAGAAAAAATGCAAATTAAAACCCCAATGAAATACAAGTACTTACCTAATTAGAATGGCTAAATTAGAAGGACCAACTATACCAAGTGTTCGTGAGAAGTAGCTGAAACTCTCCTACTCTTCTAGCGGGGATGCAGAATGGCATAACCACTTTGGGAAACAGTTTGGCAATTTCTCAAAGAGTTAAAAAGATGTCTACTGAAGGACCCAGCCATTTGACTTCTAGGAAGCATAGATCTAAATTTCTTCAGATTTATCCAAAGGGAAAAAAAAGCATTCATACATAAAAGGAGCTATATATGAATGTACATAGCAGCTTTATTTGTAACAGCTCCAAATTGGAAACAATCCAAACGTAAATCAATAAGTGAATGAATAGAGAAATTGTCTATGTGTACTATGGAATAAAAAGGCATGAACTATTGATACGATGCAATATGGATGAAGCTCAAATTATTATGTTGAGAGTACAACCTCTATAATTTTATTTTATAAAATTCTAGGAAATTCAAACTGATCTATATTGTCAAAAATATATCAGTGGTTAGTTGAGGTTAGGGGAGAGGCACAGAGAGGTCCAGGAGAGAGAGATGACCAAGGAGCAGGAAGACTTTTTGGGGTGATGGATGTGTTCGTTATCTTGATTGTAGTAATGGCTTTATAAGTATATATATGAATGATTTATTTAAGTTGATTATGTTTCAATAAAGTTATAAAAAAATGTAAGATTTCAGTTTATCTCCCATGTACCCTTTCTAAAGAAGCTACTGGAGGATGCACTCCACAGATTAGGGAATAAACCAAGAAAGAAGACATGGGATCTAGACTATGGGGAACTAAATACAAGAAAAAGAAAAAAGAGTCTTCAAGAAGATGAAATTGATAGAATGGCCAATGTGTTCTAATATATTAAGGAGGTTTACTCAAACTGAGAAAAGACTGGGGATAACGTAGAGTAAGCATGTAGAAAACTTAATATATAATGAAATAAGAAAATTATCGACTCAAGGGAAAATAAAACATCATGCAAGAAAATAATGTCTTCTACCGGGCTCTGCTTAAAATTTTGCTTCCATCCAAACCTACAATCATGAAAGTGTCAACAATGAATATTGATCTACCTAAAATTATTGTATAACTATATTGCAAGGATATGGGGTGTACATGTGTGAGATAGGAGTAAGCCAGTCCAAGGATGAAATCCTCATTTTCCATGGTGAGAAACAATAGATAATTTCTAATATTGAAAAACCAAAAATTCACAACACATTTAGACATTTAGACATTGGAGATAACTGGAGAAGAAATAGCTAAAAGAATTGGAAGTGGTTGTCTCTGGGGAAGAAGGGGCAAGACTTGGGGAGTGGGTGGGCCAGAAACTCCTGACATAGGTAACGAGCCTTACTGAACTTACTCAAATTCTGTGTATGTATAATCTTGATAAAATTAAGCAGTAAATTGACATGTATGGTACAATCAAAAATACCTCATCTAGAATACTGGTGATTATTACACAATAATGTGAATATGCTTAATGCTACTAAATTGTACAATTGAAAATAGTTAAAATGGTAAATTTTATGTTATTTATATTTTACCACAATAAAAACACATTTATTCTATTAAAAATATGACTAATATGCAAGAATCTTCAATGAATGATAGAAGAAAAAGACTAGATGGGGCAAGAGGTAGAGGGAGGTAGTGGAGTGGAGGGAGCTTCAAAGATTGAGGACCAGAGGGAAGTTAGATTGAGGAAGATGTGTGCACAGTGGCATCGTAAAGAGTATGATCGAGCTCCCCTCTCATACTAAGCATCAACTAGGGCTTAAAAGGTCTGAGGTATGTTGAGTTTAGCTGGCTGAAAATTTACCTCCTAAAATTGTTTTCTGGTGAGTGGGAAGACACAGATCTCTTAGGAATTAGATTAATCTTCTTTCTCAAATGGATGTGCTCCACATCCACTGACTCAACTGTAATTCTCTGAACTGGACAGACACTTAAGTGGAGGCATTCTTTCTTCAAATATTGACCCTCCCTGATGAAGCTGCTTCTTCTTGTCAAGCATTTTCTATCTCCTCTTATTCTATGTTGGTTTGACTTAAAAATCAAAGAGCAACACCAAATTTTGGGGTGGGATACCTGGGGTCTTCAAAATCTCACACACAATTATCTACATCTGACTAGTCAGTCTATGAAGATCTGGTGCATTTCTCATCTCCTCAGTGAAATCTTCCCTGATCATCTCAACCTGGAGGGAGAGTGTATTATGCCCCACTTGTCTCATGCGTACTACAATCCAGAATTTTCTAATATTCTCTCGGTTCTTCTAATGCACTGACTCTTTTGTTCTTGTTTGTTTGTTTGTTTGTTTGTTTTAATCAGTCCAACTATCCCTAGCATTACTTTTTTCTTTTTCTCTTATCTTTTGACCCCCTTCACCCATTTTTCCCATTCCCTACCCCCCACCTCTAAGCAACCACCAATCTGCTCTCTGTATCTATAGCTTGGTGTTTTTTTGGTTGGTTGGTTGATTGGTTGGTTGGTTGCTTAGTTTTTCACTGACTCCTTTGTTTATTATTTATTTAACCTACATTTTTTTTGGAATACCTACTATGTTGTACTATACCAGGCAACTACAAAGATATCTGTAGGTGAGAAGATATCTGTAGAAACCATCACAGCTCAGAATGAAAATACTGCATAATCCATAAAGGGGAGTGATTAACTCTTTCAAGGAAGGAATTACAGGAGGATCAAGGAAGAGAGTCTTGAGCTGATTCTTGTCGGACAAATATGAGGTTTCTAATGACATATTCTTTTATATTCTATTAAATTGTGAACAATTCAAGACAGGCATCATACCTTTTATTTCTCAGTCCCCCTATACCTGGTATAAATAAATATTGAATATGTATTTGTGACATGGTTAATAAATTCATATAGATCAACAGAGGCCCAGACTTTTTAGCTTAGAAATTCCATTTTCATGAGGAGTTCCCACAGGTGTGATTAAGCTTTGCAAATTTGTGTTCTGTAACTCACACTGAGATAGTCTAATGTGCTTATTAACATTTTTGAGGATGTGATCATTATGTTGCCAAAATAAGGGAAGCATCTTAGGCAACAGGGAGATAATAGCTACCTACACATTATGTAAAAGTACTAAATTTGTATCTTTTAAATATTTTCAATTCAGGAACAGAAAACATTCATTGCAACATAGACATGGTCATATGTCATTAAGATATGAAATATTTCAAGCTCACTCTTCAAAATGAAAGTCCACAGTGACCTTCTGGGGCAGGTCATTGTTGTTAAAAATAACTTGCGGATGTCCATCTGCTGTATCCCCACAGCCATCTCTCAACTGGGAATACCATGAGTTTAATATTACATGTTTGTGATAGCAACAGGTATAAAGTCAATGAAAGAAAAATGTTAACAAACCTGTTAAAAAATATGCAAGACACAAAGCATAAATTCTGCTTCCTTATATGGGTGTCTGCCTCACGCACATACTTTTTATTTTTACCTCTGAATGTTTGATGAATCGAGAGAGAGAGGAAGAAATATTGAGATTGAGAGTTTTCAATGTTTAAATGGTAACACCACATGCCTAAGTAAACCCAGGTGGTGAGTAAGAAAGAAGTTTCTGGCCTGTGGTGTAAAAACCAGATTGATACTTTATTTCACTCTATTTCAACATGGAGAGATGGTAAATCGTGTACAAATTATTTTTAACAACTTATCCCAGAAGGAGTGGGTTCTGGGAAACTAACACAACGGTAAATAACATCTGAAATATGAAACTGGCATGGAGCATTTTGATGTCATTCAATATTTGTAGAATCGATACCAATTTTATTTAGAAATTGAGGCAGACAGATTTCTTCTTTTGGTGTTTAACTTACTGAATTTCAATTTTAGATTAACAAATCTATCTGGCTCCTCTCTACTTGAACCAGTTCAAGGCAAGGTTTTTTTCCCTTGCTACTGTCAAGGTATACAGATATGTTAAGCACAAAGTAATTCTCCAGAATCGTTCTTCCCACAGATATTTTGAGTTCTCACTCTTTACACAAGAGAGATACAAGAAATGCTGTGAACAAATTTGGCATGATTGTCAAAAAGTGGTTCTTTAGGATAGGAAGGACAAATGCATTTGTCAGATGTGAATGTCAGTTGGAAGAGAGGATTCCAAAGTGCTCCCTGGGATTCGTGCTCCATCATTAAGAAGAGAGTCATCCTCAGGATCTCTGAATCTGCCAGCACAATCTCTTTCTCAGGTGATTTCTCAGCCTGGTCCTGGAGTGGGGCTGCTCAAGTGTGGGGCTTATAACTTTCAGAATAAATCTCCACATTGAGTGCTGAGTTTCCACAATCACTTTCCAGAC
This sequence comes from Eidolon dupreanum, assembly GCA_028627145.1. Classification (NCBI taxonomy): domain Eukaryota; kingdom Metazoa; phylum Chordata; class Mammalia; order Chiroptera; family Pteropodidae; genus Eidolon; species Eidolon dupreanum. The sequence goes on along the minus strand of CM053509.1, from coordinate 94,968,708 downwards.
CTGAAGTAGCAAGTGACAGAGTGCATCCTGTTGACATATGATGTGGGTATAGGTATATTTATGTAGGGCTCTATTAGACCCACAATTTGCCAGCTTGGCTAACTGCCCAGGCATTTCCTCTCTGAAAATTTCCAGAGGAAGTGGCAGAGGCGGATACAGTAGAGTAGAGGTATGGAGAAATTTATTTGGCCCCAGGTGTGATGACAGGGATTCCAGAGAAGGTCGTCAAGCCTTGAAATTTTAGAGACACTGGGGTTCTGCAGAAAGTGGGGAGAGTAGATTTTTATTTCATTACTTGTGGACATAACAAGAGCATAGCCCTGCAAAAGCATTTTCCTATAACTAATTGAGGCAATATTTATTAAGTTAGATTGAGCCAGAAACTGTGTAAGCTAGGGACATAAAGGTATTTCTCTTTGGGAAGAAGTTAGACAGACACAAAATTATTCAGGAAATACTGGTGGATATACCAATGAGTGATACAGGCATATGTATCACTAGGACAGCAGTCCCCAACTTTTTGCACCGGGGACTGGTACTCCTATGAGAATCTAATGCTTGATAATCTGAGATAGAGCTGAGGCGGTGATGCTAGCGCTGGGGAGTGGCTGCAAATATAGATGAAACTTCACTCTCTGACCTGCCTCTCACCTCCTGCTGTGCAGCCTGGTTCCGAATAGTACTCATTATATAAATGGGTGAAAGATCAATACTGGTCCATGGCCTGTAGACTAGGGACCCGGAGCTAGGGTATATAGGTTAGAAATAATAGAAAGCTTGATTCAAACAGGCTTAAATGATCAAAGAGATCTGGATCACTGGACTGAAAAGTATAGAAGCAGGGCCATCTTAAGGCTTGATCCAAAGGCTGACTGAACCTGCATGGGTCATACGACCCCCTCGTGAAGCAATCACTGTGGCCAGGAAATGGAATGCATTATCTAAATTAACCTCTAGGTCACATGTCGACCACAAGGGTAGGAAAATAGTTCAATTTATTAATAAACATGTGTTTGGGCATGCTGGCCACAAAAGATGAGGGGACAGCTGACTCCTCCTGAGGGGCAGATGGTTTGAGTGGGAAAGAGAAGGTTGAGGAACATGTCACAGAAGAGGATACCCAAATATGAAGAACTTCGAATGCTATGCTGAGAAATTTGGACCTTCAAACTCTGAGGAAATTAGTTAGTAAAGCAAATCCGTAGCATAAACCAGATGAACTTACTAGTGTCAAGGAATAATTTTCAAAAGGTTAAAACATGACTCATATAAATATAAGGTGAGTACGTGTCAACGATTTTATTCAGCTCATTAACTAATGTGGGATCCAGTAAGAGTGTAAAGCTGGTTTGTAGAGCATCTGAGGGACAACAGTTTATATAGCTCATGAGCAAAGGCACTTAAAAAAAAAAGGAGGTTAGAAGAATATTACTAGGTTAGATATAATCTTTGGGGTTACCTTTTCTACCTGAGACAAATAAATTGCATTTCTACCTGTCAGGACACAGGCCTACAAGTTAATACTTAACTGCATAGAGACAGCGTCTATAATTAACAGTAACAGCAAAGTAAAATAATAGTAAACTTCCTAAACTCAGAGAATTAAATAATCCTTAGATGGGCCTATTAATGCTTTAGTGACATGAAAAAAAAAAAAAACAGTCATCCTCTTGGCCTTATTTCTATGTTTGGGATAATTTTTTTTACAGAAGAACAATCTGTTTAAGAGTCTTAACTTTTTAATTGATGTGAGCATTATAGTATTTGCATGTCAGTGAACGCTGCTAATTGTGATGGTTTTAATTAGTCTCTAAAAGAGTTCTGAAGCAATTTGCTCGAAGGAAGAGACATTTTGACTGATTCTGGGAGTGGGAAGTAGTTGAATTCAGCTACGCTTCACTAGAAGTCCCCTGCTACCATCAGACAACAGAAGAGACTAGGAAGGGAGGATGGCAGAAATGAGAAGTTTCCAGGGCCTCAGTGCCCACAGAGACACTCTTTCCAGGGGGTTATTCAGAAACCAGCGGGAGTGGAAATCAGGGCCTGTTTCAACACCGCCAGGCAAGGAGGTGTCAATTCTGAACACATAGGCCGCGACAGTCCCACTTCCTGGCCCTGTTCTTGCCCAGTAAGTGTTTTGGTTAGAGGAGAAAGATATTCTATACACTCGATAATTAAGTACAGCCAAGCTAAGCCATGTTTAGATCCACATTTTTGGATAACAGATTTATTAATGGGCTGGTTGAGAGAATTAAACCATTTGGTGTTTGGGAAAATTGAAAATGTTTAAAATAAATACTTGGCATCTTTTCTCTCGGACTGCTGCAATATGTTCAATTATTTTTAGGGGTAAAATGTTCATGGTAAGGATTAATAAAAATTGCTTAGTAGCTTTTTACTAAAAACATAGTACAAAATATTAAAAATCTAATATTTATTTTTACAAAATGGGAAGCATTTATTTTAAAAGCAGCTCATCAGCCCAAAGAAAATTTTTTTTTTCTTGATGGAGTCCTAGATATAACAGTTATCACGCCATAGAGAATAGACACCATCCATACTGCAACCCCAACTAGGGTTGCCACATTTATTGAATAAAAATACAATATGCTAAGTTAAATGTGAATATCAGAAAAACAATGTGGTATTTGGAACATACTTGTGGTAGACAGAAAATGGTCTACAGAGGTGTCTACGTTCTAATCTCTAGAACCTGTGAATATGTTACCTTACATGGCATGAAGGACTTTATAGATGTGATTTAAGTTAAAGCTCTTTAGATAGGCAGGTTCCTGGATTATCTGGGTGAGCCATTGCAATCACAAGCATCCTTATAGGAGACAGACAGGAAGGCCAGAGACAGAGAGATTGGAAGATGCTACAATGCTGGCTTTGCAGATGAAAGAAGGGTCCACAAGCCAAAGGAGGCAAGGGCTTCCAGAAGTTGGAATTAGCAAGGAAACAGATTCTCCTTTAGAGCCTCCAGAAGGAATGCCCTATCAACACCTTGATTTTAGCCCAGTGAGCCCCAGTGGGGCTTCTGACATACAGAACTATAAGATAATAAATTTGTGTTGTGTTAAACCACTAAATTTGTGATAACTTGTTTCAGGAGCAATAGGTAACTCATTCAAAACTTATACTAAATAATTATTTCTTGTTTATCTGACATTCAAATTTAACTTAAGCAACCAGTATTATCTGGCAACCCTACTTATAATACCTAAGCATGAGACATAGGAGACAGGAGAGGATTACTGGGATGAAACATTTTACCTTCAGACCTGATTTCTCAGATATAAAACGAGGGGTCTGGCTTGGATGATCATCATGGTTCCTTTGTGGTCGATGATTACACTGAAGATATATTCTTTGGCCAATATAAAATAAAATAAACAAATTTTAAAATGACTATAGTTCAGGACAGTTGTTTTCATTTGCTATGTTTGTGTATTTTTGTGTTTGTGTTTATTTTCTCAGTAGTTCTACTTTAACCACTCACCCTAATCTGGACTACCCGTTGTTCCATCTGTGTTTATCAGATGACAAAGTATGGCCCTGCCACATACTGTGTCCTCATACTTCCTTCTCTCTCCTCACTGAAGACCTCTTCATGCCTTCTCCTACATAGAGTTTTGTGACAGATGATGCTGATTGGCCACTGTATTAGTATCTTATGGCTGCTGTAACAAATTACTCCCAATTTAGTGGCTTAAAACAACACAAAGTTATCTTATAGTTCTGAAAGTCAGAGGTTCAAAGTAGGTTACACTGGGCAAAATCAAAGTGTCACAGAGATTCATTCCTTCTGGAGACTCTAGAAAATCCATTTCCTGGCCTTTTCCAGCTTATAGATGTTCAGGGTGAACAATAAGCTTGGCTTTAAAAAAACTTATGAAGTTCCCTTGAAGGTATATGTGATCATATGACATAGTCTGGCCAATGATCTGTTAATACAAGCCTGCTGACCAATGAGATGTAGAATTCTGGCTTCTGAAAAAGTTGTTGTTTTCCTGATGAAAAGAAGCAGACTCCGCTGGCATATACTCCTTGTGCACTTCCATTAACTCTTCATCCTGTGTGGAAAATAAATGCGGTATCCAGAAGGGCATCCCCTATATTTTAAGCATTAGAATGAAAATTACACATGAAGGATGATGAGGTAAAAAGAGTCAAAGATCTGAGATCCCTGATGGCATTGTAGAAATGATACATTAGCTCCTGAAAAAAGGAAACATTATTGTTAGCGCTAGAGTAATCACTTCATGAAACTGAATCTAATTCTAACAGACATAGGTTCTGTTTAAATCTTTGCTACTCAAAGCATGCTTCCTGGACCAGTAGCAAGGATGTCACCTTGGAGTGTGTTAAAATGCAGAATTTAAGGCCCTTCCCCAGATCAACTGAACCAGAATCTGCATTTTAACATGAAAGTGGTACACTGTCATTGCCAGGGTTGATCTGGATGCACTCGAGTTGGAGGAGTACTGCTTTGGAGATCTCAGAGGGCAGGGAGGAAAATGGCCTGGGTTCTTCCACCCTAGGCTAAAAGATGTGGTCTGTCTGGAAATAGTGCTACCTTTGGGATTCACTGGGATAAATTTCAAACATCGGGAGATAGGTGTAAAATTGCATATATACACATTTAGTACATGTCTCACCCCACACATACCAGTTATCCTGATTTAGTTCTTTCCTTGTTTAAGCTTTAAAGTCATATTTTATTACTAGTTCACCTAAGGCTCCATATGCACTTTATTCAATCAAGACCAAATTAATAAGTTGAAGGCTGGGTGGAATCCGGAAAAGGAGGAAGATTACCTTTTCTTTTAAAAACTGTTGGTGGTTTGTAAATACATCTGGAATGTCTTTGGTGTGATCCACTACCCAAATGAAGGAAGTGCCACAAATACATAAATCCAGAGGAAAGGGAGATCCAAACAGCCTTTCAACACACTGCATTTCTCATTTCTACTAAATCTCTAAATTTATACATTGCATGTGGAGTATAAATTGTATACTAATTTTTTGCAATGATTCTATCAGAACATTACAAAGAAACGTGGAGAGTTAAAGCATAGCCGCCAAGTATCCTGGAGGGGGGGGGGGGCGGTGAGGTGAAGGGAGGGCAGCAAGGGCAGAGGGAAAACATCAGGGAAACAGGCCCTTTAATTGAATTTGCCCTCTTGAAACTGTTTTGAGAAGTTTTGTGGGTTTTAAATTTTTAATTAATTTTTTGAATAGGTAAATCCAAAGGTACCAAAGAGTATACAGTGAAAAATCTCCCTCCCCACAGCTGCCAAATTTCTCTCCTTCAAGGCAGTCACCATGACCAGTTTCTTGGGAATTCTATTACATGGGAACTTCAGATGCTAAAAAATGCGATTAATAATCAAGAGTAGAGTGTAGATTACTCTGAATTGTACTTGCAGGCATACATTAGAATTAATCTTTCTCATTATCCAATTGCTTCTGTTAATATCTTTTGCTGACATTTAATTTTCTATATTATAGGTAAAATATCTGTCAGTAACGATCAAGAGTCTCGCTACCTACTTTCCCAGAGGATTAAGGAGATGGCATTTACAAAACACCTTGAGACTCTCAGAGGAAGGCTCTGAATAAACATAAGTGGTTCCTCTAACTGTAGTCCCTTCTAAATAATTTGCTTTTTATAGTTTCCCCTCATCCCTGAGCCTACTACTCACACTTTCCCCTCTTGTAGCACCTTCTGAGGGGGATAGGTTAATAAGAAAGGGTTATTGATGCAAGGCAAGACTAAGTAGAATGCTTTGAGGATTTTTGTTTTGTTTGCTTAAAGTATCCCAACTCATTTGTTCTTAAAGGGACTTAGAATTTTTTTCAAAAAGAGAGACACCTAATTGCATAACTTTATAGCTGAGTGACTTTATATAATAATTCAAATTATTTAAGAATATTTTCTTTTCCTTTTAAAAAATAGGATCATATTTTACATACTTTGTTTTTTCACTTAGTAATGTGGTACGGGCATCACTGTTCTGAACAGCTGCATTGTATAGTATGATTATTTGAAAATAAGAATGGCTACTGTTTTTAAAGACATACATAAGGAGACTTGCTTAGTTTCCATTATACAATCAAATCAATATGTGTTTTCGAGAGCCTACTATGTGCTAAAAACAAAATAGACACTACAGGGTGCCTGTTTTCCCTGCTCAGTACAAAGTCTTCAGTGACAAGTGTGATTGAAAGATTCAGAGGGTGTTCCCTGGGACTTGAGAAATGCACGTGGTTGCTTAAATTACAGTTTGAGACTTCTCGACTTTTTTGTTTCAAGTACTCCAGTGAACTTATAGATAAATGAGTAGACTTTTCTAAGAGATAAAAGTCTAAGAAAAAATGCAAAACCATCTCTGGCAAGAGATATAAAAGCCATAAGCAACTAAAGTAGACAGAAGTTAATAGACTTTATTTCCTCTTTAAATACAAGTCCTTTAATTATAGCACTGTCGGGCAGAATGCTGAATGACAATTTAAACCATCTGATTGGCCAATGCACAAAACAATAATTGCCATGTACATTCTAAATTAAAGGGCCTAGCCCATAAAGATAGTATTAAGAGTCTATATTTTCTTCTCCTTAATCTTGTACTGTAGCTAACCTCCTAGACCCAAGACATTTGTACCAATTAATGATTGGCTGAGGTTAATAGTTCTGAACAAGGCTTGGTTCATTGATCCTGCTCAGAAGGTCATTAACCTCTAGAATCTGGTCATTAACCTCTAGAAACTGCTAAGTAGTATTCAAAAAAGCATTTTACCAGTATTATTTAAAAGACTATATAACTGGTAAATACACATATTTCAAATATAAGAAAACATCTCTCTTATAGTCTATATATATGTGCATGGTAGTTTAAAATTTCTTTAGGTTTTTATTTCTAGAATTTTCTTCCACTACAGAATAATAATTTGACATAAATATGCTATGTATGTGGAGAAAACTATTACTAAGATCTGGCATCCTAAAATGTTTGTCTTGGCCCTAAGAAAAAGGGCTACAAAATTCACTTATAAAAAGGGGAGTTTTTTCATCCTTAATACTTTGAATAAATTTATTAAAACTTATAATGAGAGCAAAAACTGAATTGTAGCTGAATGTTCCCTTGAATATGGAGCCGTATGTTTCCCATATTCTTAAAATAATCAAATGTAAAGTATAGTTGAAACATCATAAACATAGTTCAGTTTATTATTGTAACCAGAAATCATATTTTCACAGTAATTTGTTCTGATGTAGAAATTTCATCAGGAAAGATATGAAGTCTCAGTGGATTGTTATGTTGCTCATTCTCGATTCAATATTTAAGAGGCTTTCCTCTGATTTTACATCCTGAGTCCATGAAGCTTATTAAATGATACTTCAAATTTTTTTTTCCAGTGGTGGAAGCTTTGGCTAAGTGAAAAAGCCTGTTGGGTTTTTCCTCTGTAGTTTCCTAATTAGGGCTTCCTTATTACATCACAAACATTAATCACCACGTTATCCAGTAACAGATCAGACTTACCCTATCTTTCAGATCCTCATTAATCTACTAGTAAAGTTATGAACTCCATTAATACAGTTATGTTTAGAATGTCTCCCTGAAGCGCAGCCCCATTACGGGGCTGAAAAATGCAAAAGCCATACGTTTCCTCCAGGCTGAAGATGTTTCTGAAATACCAGTTCTGACAGAGCCATCTTCCCCACACCCTCCATATAAGATTCCTACAGTATGTTTGCTTTATTCACTGCTTTATTTACTATTTTAGCAGGAGAAAAATTCTCCAAGCAGGATCAAGTTTGCCTCTTGCCCAGACCAAACCACACGTTGTTCAGAGCTTGGCTGTTTTCCATTTGAAATGTAGGGCCAGCCCTCGCTGAAAAAGAATGTGGGATCTTCTTATAGTGTGATCACCCCATCAAGCAGAGGGAGCATGGCTAGTTCCTTGCAATCCTAAACTAACCAGCACTTCCTGAACACAATTGTTCCTCGAGTGAGTGACAGTGAAAATGGCAGAGTATCAAGTTCACCTGTCCACATCCATATCACTGAACGTAGCCAGTTCAGATGCAGAGCCTAATTTGGTCCTGCAAGAGCACCAGTCACGGGCAGGGGAGATTCTCCAGCTGATCACACAATCTGTGGATCTCTCATAAATGCTTATCATTTTATGAGTTCTGAGAGTGTGGGATTTTCCTTCAAAACATGACAGAAAGAAGTCCCTGAGTCTCTAAGCTTACCTTAGAGTTAAATTCACTGCATTAATGGTTGGATTAGGCAATTACTTACTGCATTCTGATTTTTTATAGGGCAGTACATAGCATGCTATTTCCTAAGTAGAGGATGTAAAAATGAACAAGCAGTTAAGATATAGACCACATACTTATGGTATTTATCATAAGACTCATTTTAGAGAGCTGAAATAAATAGCAAGACACTCTCAAGAAGCTTGAGAAAACAAGAAAATATTTTCCTGAAAAGAAAATGTCAAAGTCAATGAATATTTTGTCTAACATGTTATACAGATAATACAAAATTCAAAGACAGACAAAAGAAGGGAAATGTAAATAAAAGCGAAGGTCTGTTAAAACAACTTACTGATCATTTTTTTAAAAGACTACATTTTAAAGATTAGAAATGATGGGTTTGTGAGCAGAGTAATGTGGATATCAAATTTTTCAGCAAAATAATCTAGTCTTGAAACCTGGGGACTCTTCATTCGTGAGATCGAGAAAACCCGATTTTATTTAGTAAGCTGTAATGGAAGGTAAGGAAAATAAAAATGAATCTGGAAATAAATAAACAGTTTCTTGGTTTTGGATAGGCATTTCTCAAAGTCTTTTATGATATTCTTGTAGAGCACGGAGGACTAAGGCCTGGGTAATGGTACAGTTCAGTGGATTTATAGTTGATTAAACCGAAGAGGTCAAAGAGGCAATGTATCATTGTTACACAGGAAGAAAGGTCTTTAAAGGAGAGTGCTAGGGCTCTGTATTTGACCTTGCAACAGAGAAATGTGCTTCTCAGATTTGCAAAGTATGTAAAAATCAGGATTCAAAAAGATCTCTAAAGACTCTACAGATGAACAGAAATTAACAAAATGAAATTTAATGCAAACAGCTAAAAATAAAAAAACTGCTTTAGACTCAAAAATTCTACTGTAAAGTACACAATCTGGTATAAGAAGTTTATATGGCAAAACAGACACACACGCGGTGTTGATTTCAAGGGGAAATTGAGTCAAAGTGTTAGCCAGCAAACGAACTAAATAATGAGAACTTAATTTATATTAACAGTAAGATGGAGTCCAGATCAAGGAACATAATCATCCCAGTAGGCGCGTCCTTGGTCAGTCCACATCTGGAGTTGCAATTCTGTGTGCCACCCTGGGGAGGCCAGGCTGGGCCGAAGGGTAATGGAGAACAGGCAGAGGTCAGCAAGGAGGGAGGTCGAGGGGATGACTGGGGATGCTGAGAGGAGCAGGCTAATGAGAATCTAAGTCTTTGAAAGCTTGGGAGTTTCCCATAACAGGGAATCAGGCTTATTTCTTCCAGAATGAAAGTTAAAGAAGCTAAGAGAAAGTTTAAAATAAAAGAAATTCACCATTATGCACTCCTACAACTCCAACTCAAGTAACACACTAAGCTGATGTAGTAATTAAGGGGTTTCTTCAACAACTAAGTGGCACAAAAAAGAGAAGGGAAATGGATGAATTTTTAAAGAGACAAGAGATTTATCAACCAAATGAGTCTTGTGGACCCTGTTAGATCTTGATCCCAACCATTACCTGGTAAATCAAAGGTTTTTTTGAGATAATCAGGGAAATTATTCTTTAATAATAGCTTTTTTGAGCTGTAACTCACATGCCATAAAATTCATCCTTTAAACGTGTGCAATTTGGTAATTTTTATTATAGTCACAATATTGTGTACCACTCACCAATATTTAATTCCAGGATATTTTTATCACTCCAAAAATACACCCCATAGTCATTAATAGTCACTGCCCATTCCTCCTCACCCCAGCCCCTAGTAAGCATCAATCTTATTTTCTGTCTCTGTGGATTTGCTTTTTCTGGACGTTTCATATAAATGGAATCATACAACATGTGGTCTTTTGTGTCTGGTTTCTTTCATTCAGCATAATGCTTTCAAGGTTTATCTATATTGTAGCATTGTATCAGTATTTTTCATTCCTTTTTATGGTTGAATAATATTCCTTTATATGGCTAGGCCACTTTTGTTTATCCATTCATCAGTTGATGGACATTTAGGTTGTTTCCACTTTTTGACTATTATCAGTAATATTGCTGTTAACATTCATGTACAAGTTTTTGTGTGGACATATATTTTCAGTTCTTTGGTGTATATACCTAGAAGTAGAATTGCTGGGTCATATGCTAACTCCATGTTAACATTTTAAAGAAGTATCAAACCTTTTTCCAAAGTGGCTATACATTTTATATACCTACCAGTACCGTGTGAGCTCAAATTTCTCCACATAGTTGCTAATGCTTGATATCATTTTTTTTATTATAGCCATTCTAGTCAGTATGAAGCAGTATATTATTGTACTTTTGATTAGTATTTCTCTAATGATTAATGATGTTGAGAATCTTATCATGTGCATATTGGATATTTCTTCTTTAGAGAAATGTCTATGCAAATAATTTGCTGATTTTTATGTTGGTTTATCATTTATTATTAAACTGTAAGGCTTCTGTATATGAGTCCCTCATCAGATACATTGTGGGTTGTTTTTCACTTTCCTGATGGTATCATTTGAAGCACAAAGTTTAAAATTTGATGCAGTATAAGTTATCTAATTTTTCTTTTTTTATTTGTGCTTTTCTCTATATTTCTAGAATTGGATTTTAAAAATAACCTCCACCAATTAATTTAATGCGGTTAAATATGTTATTAAAACCAGAAATAACCATTATGTTGTGATTGTGAAGATGTTAAATGCAGTACATTTAACTTTATTTAGGTAACTTGGTATTGTTTCCAATGATAGAGACATATAACTATTCAGCTTCAGTTTTTAAATTTATATTATACTAGCAGTTCAACTATCATAATGACTTAGTCAAGTCTGGAAGGAAATGGGCTCCTCTGGAAATTACTGTGTAAATAGTAACATGCTCACAGTGTTTGAAAATTGTTGTCCTTGCCCAAAATTTCATAGACTGTTATGCTTATGAATAAAGGGGGGAGGGAACATTATTGCTCCTAAAAATCATCCTCGACACAGTATTACCAATCTGGAAAGGTCACTGCCCTCTCTCCTACCCCGCAGCAGGGGAAACTCATTAGAATCTGGAGAAGGGAAAAAATGTGACTTGAAAAATAAAATTCAATGCTTTATATTTGAACATAAACCTTAAAACATTATTTTTATAATTCAAAAATAAAAGATAAAGTTTAACAAATACCTTCTAGGCTCTTAAGAGAAATTAATCAGAAATAGCAAGGACTAGGGGGGAATGGTGAGTTTTACATTTGTCCAAAAGAGAAGTGCATTAAAAAATACTGGGAAACAGTGTCCCAGAGGAATAAATGATTAATGTTATATAGGGTCAAATCACAATGTTCCTGCCCATCATTTTAAAACGTTTAAATGTCTTTACAGAGTAGATACTTTTCAGATAGTGTTGCACAAATAAGTGTATACGGAGTAAAACTTCATTTTATTTGATAATCAGTGTCCTCATATAAACTCAATCCCATAATCCTGGGGCCATTATATATAACTATGCACTGAAAATTACGTAATATTTTAAATACATGTTTAATCTTAATTAAATCAGTGATTCATCTTCATATGAGTAGTTTTTAATAATTACTGTAACTAACTGCTCTGCTTTAACTTTGTTCTATGGCTGATTCTGACTTTCATCAAGCTGAAATTCATGTGAATCAAAATTTTATGATTATTTGTAGTTTCCAAAGCTATATCTATTTTCTAGAAGTAGTATGAATTGTAAATTTTAGTTTTGAAAGAGATGAGAAATTCAAGAAATGACTCTCAAAAGAAAAATGGAAGTGTTTTTCTTTTATTTTTACATAAATTTTATGTTGGTCATAACACAAGTCACTTCCAATTAAATATGGCAATTAATACATTTTAAATTTGCTCCCTCCCAAAATCCCAATAAATAGAGCAGAATACATTAAACAGGCTTAAACCCAGAAAAATAAAGAAAGCAGAATAAACAACAACAGAGGTGAGATCTCAACAAGACTTTGGAAGCTAGCAAGCAAGTCATGTGGATGATGGTATCTGTCTTGGCAAACCAGATGTTAAAATCTCCACCCACTGGGAAGATTAGAAGTGAGCAGATTTGCACTAGTAAACCCTAGGATGGTAAGGGAATTGGAGTCCTGGGTACAGAGTAGAGCTAAAAGCAGGAAGAAAGTTGGTGGCATTAATAAGAAACAGCTACACCCCCAAGCTGTACTCTACTACCTGCCCACGATACAGCCAGGGAATTACCCCACCCCTACATTGGCAGAAGACAAGATGGGTTGAACCATATGGATTCTGATCTTGGGGACCCATGATCTAAATTTAGGGCAGGGATAAAATTCTGTACTGAAAAACTCAAATGAAAATCTATACACTGAACTGGGAGACCTGAAGCCCCCTGCATTATGTTCAGGTCCTTAGCACTGGCAGCCAGCAGTGTGTTCCCAGGCAAGAGCTAAGAGAATTCTTCTCTTCTGGGAGACTAACCAGCCCCATCTCCCCAATTCTATACATACTAGTATTTGAAATTCTCCCACAAAAAGGACAAGTTAACACTTGTCATTACCCAGTGAAGCCCACTCAGTGGCATACAGGTTCTACCAGGTGTGTAAAATCCAGTGAGACTTTAATGCCTCAGTTTTAAATATGAATAGACAAAGTTCATCATAAACTTTGAAAAAATCTTTTACATATAAACAAAAACAGAAAAAAGAAACTCAGAAGAAACATAGACTACTCAAGAAAACTTCAAAATAAGAGAATACATTGCATCCATGATACAAATAGGTGATTATAAACATAGGACATTCAGAAAACAAGAAAGAGCTTTTGGAAATAAAATACAATTGCAGAAATGTAAAATTCAACACAATGTTTAGAAAATAAAGATGAAGAAATACCTCAATAATTAAAAGGAAAAAGATAATTAAACAGGAAATTAGATGATAAATTGTAAGAACAGTGGAGCATCATTCATTCATATTCATTAAATGTCTGCTTTGTGACAGACATTGCCTGAGTATTTAAGATACATCAGTCAAGCAAAGCAGGAGAAGACTCCTTCCTCAAGGACTTCACATGTTAATTGGAGGAGTCTAAAAATGAATAATAAGCCAATTACATGATATGTCAGGAGACGATCCAAAAGAAAGAGATCAAAGCAGGGGAAGGGGATGGGAAAGGCTAGGATGGTTTTTGTTTTTGTTTTTGTTTCCATTTTAAATTGGACAATCAGCATATACTTCATTAAGAAAGAACATTTGAGCAAAGACATGAAAGAGGTGAGAGGAAAAAGAAGCAACAGCTGGTGAGTGCAAAGGCCCTGAGGTGGGACCTTCCACAGCATGTTTGAGGAAGAGCTAAAAGGCCAGTGTGCTGGAGCCCAGTGAGCTAACGAGGTATTAACAGGGTATAACATCAGAGCAACAGAGCAACAGTAAGAATTCAGACCTGGAGGGTCCTTGCCGGCCAAAGTATGGATGGACTTCTAGTTTTTTTTTCTGACTGAAATAGGTTGCCAATGGAGGAAGTTTGGTAGAGGGGTGTCACCTTTGATTTTTAAAAGGACTATGCGGCTGTTAGGCTGAAGCAGAGAGATTCGAGAGGAAGGCTTTACAGCGACCCAGATAAGAGATGGTGATAACCTGGGATCAGAGTAGTAGCAGCTGAATAGAAGAACTTTTAAGGGAAGTGCAGATGTTGATAAACATAAGAAGTCAGCAGGTATAAGTAAACGTGAGTACAACCACTGCTGAACAAAATTTAGACTAGCAGAAGAAATCTCAAGAGTATCCAAGGGAAAGCAGGAAAAGAGAAAAAAGTAAATGGATTCAGGGATATATAATAGAAAATCAGAATTTGTTGACTTTAATTTTATTTATTTCTTACTTGCCTGAAATAAATTCTGAAATAAAGCCATATTATCTTTGAAATTTTAAAGAATTTTTGTCCTCAGGGTCAGGGGTCACTGTGAGTCACTTTAGAAAATTGGTCTTGGGCTCCTGGAGCCACCTCACCTGCCTGTAGTCTGACATGTAGAAGCAAAATTGGAGTTTGGGGGAGGGATGGCTAAGATGAGGAGGAGGGAAGTAGGGAGCACCTCTGTGATCATGATCATTTACTGGTCTTTCTGACCTTGTTGAAAATTTCCCTCTCCAAGGTGCTCTTACCACAGAGCTGATTGAGTGCTTCCCCTAAACAAGGCAGAACACCTTGAAACAAGGGCCACAAACTCAAATACTTTGGCGGTCAGCCAAGTAACAGAGGTGGAAGGTTGAAAATGTTGTCACAATTTGTGAGTGCAAAGAAAAATGCATCCCTTAGATTGGTCACCCAGAAGGAGGCCTTTAGATGAGCTTTTGTATGCAAGTGATTTATTAAGGAGAGACCCCTAAAGAAACCAGGAAGAATATGGAGGAAGGGCAAGGAAGAGGAGGAAACCAAACACTGGTTCAATTTCAGAGTTTGCTGCAGGTGAAGTTGTTCCAGGAGCTGAAGTCCAGTTTTCCAAAGTGAGTCATTGCAGGGCCCAGCCTAGCACAAAAGCACCCAGAAGCCAAAAGAGAGGTATCAGAATGTGTGTAAGAGGTTCAACAGGAGCTGTAGAATGCACTGTCATGCTCTTGCAATTTCTTTATTTTGACTGTACCTAATCTGATCTTCCTCACGAACCCCCACTTAGTGGTTTATGGTCAGGGTGGGGAGAAGAGAGACAGTTAAAAAATTAACTGTTAGTTCTATCTGGTTTAAAGATTTTAGCTGGTTCACTTAATTTAATCAGTGTCATTAGTTGTTCAGTCTTCTCAGATGGAAATACTTACATTCTCAGTTACCCCTTCATACCTCTTACACCACCCCTACCCACCTCCCTGTTGCTTCTCTTCTTAAGATGATATCTTGAGATATGGGGGGGAGGGGCAGTGGGTGGGTGGAATGTGCTTTATACAACTCCTATGGTGAAAAAAAATGGTTGGGGTATCCAGATAAGGTGTCTTTTGACTTCTCTGGCCTCTGGGAGGATGGCACTAGTCCTTCTCTTTGCAGATTGGCTGGATGTCATTTGCCTCTGGTTTGGTCTTTCTGTCAGTTTGGTCACAATCTGTGGTGGTCCCTTCCTGACTTGGCATCAAATTGGCCTCCACTGACTGTAGTCCTCTGGGTCTATGCCACATTTTCCCTCCAGCCTTCAGGCTCAGCTGTGATAGGTCCATTTACTGCCCATTCATTCTGATCATCAACTCTCAACTTACCCACGCTGATAAGGAGAACCCCAGAAGTAAAATGTATATTTTTAATTGCAGCAAAAAAATATAACATAAAATTTGCCTTTTTAAAAATATTTAATTTTAAAAGCCATTTTAAGTTTACAGTGAAACCGAAGGAAGGTACAGAGATTTCCCATATATCCCCTGCCTCACACGTGTATAGCCTTCCCTTTTACCAACATCTCTCATCATCTCACCAGAATGGACTTTTTTTTACAACCAAGGATTAACCTACCTTGACACATCATAATTACCCAAAACCTAGTTTACCTTTGGGTTCAACCCTGGTATTGACATCTGTCCATCATTATAATATCACATAGAGGATTTTCACTGCCCTAAAAATCTTCTGTGCTCTATTTATCTCTACCTTATTCCTGACCCTAGGTAAACTATGTCTTCATAGTTTTGCCCTTTCTACAATGACATATAGTTGGAATCATATAGTCTGTGGCTTTTCAGATTGGCTTATTTCAATTAATAATATATGCTGAAGCTTCCTCCATGTCTTTCCATGACTTGAAACCTCATGACTTTTTAGCACTAAATAATATTTCGTTTTCTGGATGTATCATAGTTTATCTATTCACTTATTAAAGGACATCTCTGTTGTTTCCAAGTTTGGGCAATTATGAATAAGGCTTCTATAAACATCCACATATATATTTTTGCGTAGACATGTTTTTCAACTTCCTTGGGTAAATACCAAGGAACTTGATTACTGGATTATATGGTGAGAGTATGTTTAGTTTTGTAGAAAGCCATAAAAATTTTCCTAAAGTGGCTATATCATTTTGCCTCCCCACTAGCAAAATGAGAGAACCTGTTGCTCCACTTCCTCATCAACATTTGGTGTTGTCAGTGTTTTGGATTTTCGCCATTCGAATAAGTGTATAATGGTATCTCATTGTTGTTTGAATTTGCATTTCCCTGGAGACATAATATGGAGCATCTTTTCATATGCTTACTTGTCCTCTGTGTATCTTCTCTGGTGAGATGTCAAAGTCTTTAGCTCATTTTTTAATTGGGTTGTTTCTATTTTTATTGTTGAATTTTAAGGATTCTTTGTATGTTTTGGATAACAGTTCTTTATCTGATGTGTGTGTTTTGCAAATATTTTCTCCCAGTCTGTGGCTTGTCATTCTGAAGACGAAGAATGAAGCCACCATCACAGAATCACTCTGTCCTTAACAACATGACCATTTTTCTTTTTTGTAATTTTTACAACTTCCCCACATCTCCAGAAAGAACAGATTTGCTTGTTTCTTATTCAATCTTTCAAATGACTCTATAAAGCTTTCTGGTTAACATTGAATCAATGGAATGTTTAGCCATTCTTTCCTTTACGCAATTGAAATCCCTTACAAATGGCCATGCAAGAGCCAGATGAAGAGATAGATCCATAGAGTGAGGTCTTGAACAAAGAGCTTCAGTTTTTGTAGTGGCACGTAAAAGCATTCTGGTTTCTCAACCTGGAAGCCAAAATTGTCATTTTAAGTGTACAATTTAATAGCATTAATTGAATTGACAGTACTGTAAAACCATCACCACTACTTCCAAAACTTTTTTAACATCCCAAACAAATTCTCCTCATTACTCCTTTCCCCAATTCCTGGTCACCTTTAATCCACTTTCTATCTCTATGAATATCCCTATCCTTAAAATTTCATATGAGTGGAGTCACACAATATTTGTTCTTTGTGTGTCTGGCTTATTTCACTTATCATAATGTCCTCAAGATTCATCTACATTGTAGCATGTATCAGAACTTCATCCCTTTTTTATGGCTGGATTATATTCCATTATATGCATATACCTCATTTTGTTTATCCATTCATCCTTTGATGGACGCTTGGGTTATTTCCACCTTTGGCTATTGAGAATAATGTAATGACCATCAGTAGACAAATATCTGCTTGAGTGCCTGTTTTCAGTTATTCTGGGTATGTATCTAGGAGTGGAATTGCTGAGTCATATAGTTTTTTGAGGAACTATCAAACTGTTTTCCACAGCCGCTACCATTTTATATTCTTAAGAACCTCATCAACACTTGTTATTTTCTGTTTTGGTTTTTATATAATAGACATTCTAATAAGTGGGAAGTAGTTTTGATTTGCATTTCTCTGTTGACTGATGATATTAAACATCTTTTTATCTGCTTATTGGCCATTTGTAGATCTTCTTTGGAGAGATGCCTGTTCAAGTCTTTTGCCCATTTTTAAATTGTGTTGCCTGTCCTTTTGTTGGAGGCAGATTTTAAGAGAAGTGTAAGGACAAAAGAGCCTTGTGACTTCCGTGTTGGCCCTACAGAATCTACACATCTTTCTGGAGAAGGGAGGACACAGTAGGACATGCTTATACCCTGAACTGAATGTTTCTCATGGCTCTATATTATTCCCTGAATTCTCAGTGCTGAAAAGAAAAAAAGGGTGCATTTCTTTTATTTTTCCTAGAGTATATCCTCCTTCTGTTATCAAGTGTGATAGGTAAATTCTATGAGTTGGATTTTCCTGGCCTGAGCCTAAAGAATTTACCTCATTTTTTTGAAGGGGGCGAATAATCTTTTGTAATTTTGATCTCTTCCCAACAATTCAGAAGGATGCATCTGACTCTACATTCAAAAGAAGCAAAAAAGAAAGATATTAATAACTTTTAAAATAGTATTTTCTTGACATATAAATGAGTGAATTAGGCCTAGTCTTGGTGTGTGTGTTTGTGAGAGAGAGAGAGAGAGAGAGGGTTAGTCATGAACTTCGTATACAGCAGCACTTCTCAAATTTTAATATATATATCCAAATCACCTGGGTATGTTGCTAAACTGCAAATTCTGGTTCAGTAGAGCTTTTAACAAGCCCCCAATTGATGAGATGCATGGATTACACTTTGATTATGTTTACCTTAGACAAATAGCCAGATTATTTCTCCAGCAAAAAGGGTTTGTTCAGGAACAACAAAGGATTGCAATTTGGGACATGAGGTCTAATGGTGAATAACACAAGTCCAAAAGAACAAAAGAGAAGACTTCTCTTTTATGGACTTGAGAGGGACTGTTGTAAACGAAGATTCCATCGGAGGAAGCCGAAAGTTTGAAGTATAGTAAATTTTCATTGGCTGAGTTATGGCAATTTCCCATTGGCTGAGATGTTACTGGGCAAGAAGAAATCTTTTCTTCCTCCTGTTGAGGTAATAAAGTGAGGCAAAGTATTCTCTACCTGTTGGGATCAGTAGTGTGTGTTGAGTGACACATGTGTGAGAGTTCTCTCTTCTAGCCTCCCAATTCTGTTTAAATTGAGGTTTCTGTTTATTAAATTTCACAATTAACAAGGTCTTAGAGGACAATTTACACAGTAAAACCTTTTTGTTAAAATGCTCTCAAATAGTTACGAGGCCAAATAAGGGTTTAGCAAGCAGTTTTACACTTGAAAAAAGAAGGGACACTATTAGATTATCACTAAAGATTTCTACAGGGTTTCTACTCTAGGAATCTCAAAGTCAAGCACTTACAGGGGTCATTCTGGAGCTGGATGGAGACCTGGTGGTTCTCAGGCAGAAATGCTGGCCCAGGGTGCCCAGATTGTCCAATTTTCCAAGAGGAGTAGGATATAGAGAATTTTATGTGAAATTCTCTGACTTCTAAATGTTTTCAATTAATATTTTTCTCAAACACACTTCAAGTAAAAAAAACAAGTCTGTTGGCCAGATATAAACTGTAGGGTGCTTGTTTTTTCTCTCTGGTTCAATATTTGTTACATCCTTGAGAGACATAAAAAAAGAACCTAGTTTCAGCTCTTAAGATGAGTGTGGCCTTGCTGAGGGTTAAGACATGTGTCTTCAAGTGTAAAAAAAAATTGAGATCTAAGCCATTTAAGGGAGCTGTGAAATAATGCCCCATTGAGACTGCAGATACTATCGCAGAGCTGAATTTTGTAATTTGTGGAAGTATTCTCTATGTTGGAAATAGCTGGTTTACTTTGTCTTAGTGGGTTAATTACTGTTGATGGAAAAACAATGCAGTCATTACTGCTCAGTACCAACTTTGATAGTTGAGCAGATAACAGTGATTTAAAGCAAATCTGGTTTAAGAAATATGTTAGTCCTCATTCACGATTTTGCTTTCTGTTGTTAAAGTTACCAGCAGTTAACTGCATTCTGAAAATATTAAATGAAAAATTCCAGAAATAAACAACTCATAAGTTTTAAATTGCACTCTCTTCTGAGTAGCATGATGAAATCTCATACCATCTTGCTCCATTCTACCCAGTACATGAATTATCAATTCGTCCAGCATTTCCATGCTATATACATTACCCACTCATTAGTCACTTAGTGGCCATCTGGGTTATCAGATTGACTGTCACGTTATCAAAGTTCTTATGTTCAAATCACCCTTATTTTACTTAATAATGGCCCCAAAGCTCAAGAATAGTGATGCTAGCAATTCGGATATGCCAAAGAAAAGTGTTAAGTGCTTCCCCTAAGTGAAAAGGTGAAAGTCCTCAACTTAATAAGAAAAGAAAAAAAATTATATGTGAGGTTGGTAAGAGCTATGGCAAGAATGAATCTTCTGTCCATGAAATTGTGAAGAAGGAAAAAAATTTGTGCTAGTTTTGCTGTTGCACCTCAAACTACAAAAAGTACAGCCGCAGTGCATGGTAAGTGATTAGTTAAGATGGACAAGGCATTAAACTTTATCATAGTTATATATGTATGGGAAAACCATCATCTATATAGGGTTTGATACTATTCATAGTTTTAGGCATCCACTAGGGGTCCTGGATTGTTTCCCCTGAAGATAAGTGGGCTACTGTAGATTCATTCGCAAGTATTAGTGGAATGTCTTATGAACACTACAAGAAACAAAGAATTCTTTCAGAAAGAAAAATATTTTATCAAAGTTTCATGGAATGCAACTGTCTTAAATATAGTGGAAATTACATTCAAATGGTATTATGAATTATTATCTGAAAATGAAGTCATGGAGATTTATTCAAATAAACAATGGATGTGGAAAACTGAATAATATACCCCTCCCCCCAAAAGTAACCATGTCCCAATCCCTGGAATTTGTGAGTATGTGGCCTTATATGGCAAAAAAAGGATTTTGTAGATGTGATTAAGAATTTTGAGAGGATTATCCTGGATTATCTGGGTGGCATAATGTAATCACAAAGGTCTTTATAAGCGGGAAGAAGGAGGATCAGAGTTAAGGAGAAATTAGAGAATAAGGCCATAAGCCAAAGAATGCAGGCAGCCTCCAGAAGCTAGAAAAGGCGAGGAAATGAATTCTCCCCGTTTACTGCGAGAAAGAACATAATCCTGCCGACACCTTGATTTTAGTCCACTAGAACTATCTGGGACATCTGACCTCCCGAAGTATAAGATAATAAATTTATGTTGTTTTAAGTCACTAAGTTTGTGATAATTTATTATAGCAGCAATAGAAAACTAATACAGAAGACAAAGAGATACAGAAAGCAATAAGCATGAAAGCCGAAGTTTTGAGAATCCCAAAAATAAACAAAGAGAAATAGTTTTCCATTAATGATATTTTGTCACTTGCTATCCTCTTTTCTTTTCTTTTTTTTTTTCTGTTAAAACGATTCCTTCTGATACATTAAAATCTCTATTGGCTTACATGTGAAATGGGAGTGACATTTTTATTGCACTTACATGCTATGAGATTATGTCACAGAAACGAAATCAAATGAGACAATAAATGTAATGTGCTTAGCAAAAATACCTGACAAATAGTAAGTGCTCATTAAATGTAAGTTTTTTCCACTTACCCTTAGAGATTTTGAATCTTGAGTAATAAAAGTATGATATATAAACTTGTTGATGTTATGTTTGCGTTTGTTCTTTTATCAGGCAGCAGATTTTTTTCTAGATTTATTGAGATATAATAGTGAGATGTACATGTATAACATTATGTAAATTTAAAGTGTAAAATGGGATGATTTGGTACACATATATTATGAAATGATTATCATGGTAGGGTTAATTAACAACTCAATCTCCTGACATAATTATCTTTTTTTTCTTGTAAAAGCATTTAATATTTACTCTCTTAGCAACTTTCAAGTACACAACACAGTATTGTTAACTATAGTCACCACACTGTACATTAGATCCCCAGAACTCATTCATCTTATAACTGCAAGTTTGTACTCTTTGACCAACATCTTCCTATTTCCCCCATCCCCAAGCAATTGTTTTATTGTATGACTTCAGTGTATTAAGACCTTAATTTAGCACATGAATAAATAAAAAGATGCAGTTAACTAGTTTTTATTAGAAAACACTAGGCAATTAAAGGGCCATTCTAAAACAGACACAAGAATGAGGTGAAACTTACTTTTAACTTAATAGTTGCCGGAATTAATCAAATCACAAATGTGCATAATTTCTTTTCACTTGGAATTTTTTAGTGCTCATTCTTAGCAGTTCTTTAATATTAATTTCATGCTAAACAAATCATTATGAAATACTTATGAGAAAAATTATTTTTAAGCCATGTGTTCATTTAAAAATATAATTTATTACTTTCTGCAGGCAATAAAAATGTGCTATATTAGTTACAACACATAATGATTGGTGGAAATCCATGCTTTAAATAGGAATGCATTTTTACTGAACTAAAAAAATTAGACTAAAACTACCTTAACAATTTTTTTTTAAATTCTCCCCCACTTCTACCCCTGACCTATGGATGTTACGAACTGGATCTCTGAAGGTGGGGTGTCTCCTCCCACACGCGCTTCCGGCCCTGCACACGGGAGGAGCCGTGGCTCCACTGGGCTCAGACCTTCTGCATGTAAAGCAGATGTGCTAACCACTACTCTGTGGAACCACTCTCTTAACTTTTTTAAACGGGGTATATCATTGTTCAATGGAAAAATGATGGATTTTTGTTTTCTGAGAATTCTGTGTCAGAGATGGCACAATGATATAAAGCTGTTTCTCCATTCTACTATATTCACTGCATTTTAATAAGTGGATAAGAGAGTCTCCTGACTTTCTGTCTCTTGGTGTGGTTTAGATCCCATTACCCCCCTTTTTTGAATTAAACTTACTACTCTCCTGAGTTTATCTCATTTTGACAAATATATATCTTTTGAGCTCTGCTGCTGGAAAAGATGATGAATTTAAAGATTTCCTTCACTAGACTAAGCTTCACAGGAGCAGAGAACATTTTTTCCTTTTTTTTTTTTTAACCATAGTAACCCCAGACTCGACTATAGTGCCTCAGGTGAGTTCAGTTGCTAGCAACAGAGATCTAAAATAACAGTAGTTGAAAAGAAACAAGTTTATTTTTATTTATTGCAAAAGAAGTCTAGAGATAGGCAAACTAGATAACTCCTATGATTATTGGGGACTTAGGATCCTTCTACTTCTTTTGCTCTGCCATCTTTATTCCATGACCATCATCCTTGTGGGTGTCTTACAGTCCAAGATGACTGGAACTCCAGCCATCTTGCCCTTATACAAAGTAGGAAGCAGGAGAAAGGGGAAAAGGTAAAAAACTCCTTGCCTATTGTCTTTCTACATTTTAAGAAGCCTTTCTGAAAGTTCCACCCAACAGCTTCCACTTTCTTCTCTCTCATTGGCTACAACTTAGTTTCATTGCTGCTTGTGCTCAATTCAGCAGTACGTATACAAAAGTTTCATTGCCACCCCAAACAGCAAGGCAGTCTGGGAAATGCAGTCTTTTTTACTGGGCACATTCCCTTGTTAAATAAAAGCAGTGTTCTTATACTAACAAAGGGAGAAGAGGTAATATGAGATTAATAAGGACAATGTAAGGAGTTTTTTATGAAGCAAAGTTTATCTAATTTACAAGATTGTTATTTGACTCCTACATTTCTCCTTAATGTAAAAAATGTTGTTTTTTTTTTTTTTAATTGAAATGATGGTAGATTCCCCCTCAAAGTCTTTACTTGACCAAATAAAAAGTTAACTGTTAGTCCTCTAGTATTATTAACATTTACTGGCCCAAGAAACCCAAAACCTAGGGAACTACTGGACCTGTAAGATTTCTCCAACTCCAAGATGCTCTGTTGGATCTGTGTCTTCAACACTGCCTATATGCATTGTGCCCTCTGCTTAGAAGGTTCTCACTAGGTAGCCACTGATTAATGTGTCACATAGGTTCAGCCAAAGTGCTTATGCCCAGTGAAGAATTGCTGCCACCTCCAGGTCCTTGGTCAGGGCTTGCTTTGCAGTAAGGGAGAGAATCTCACTGAAGTCAGAATAGGTAAAGGGGTGATTGTTCTGAGGATATGGGGGAATCTCATGGAAACTACAAACAGGAAAATAAGCAGTCTGCCTTAAATTTGAGCTTAAACATGGAATGTTGGGATTAGAAGCTACTCTGTATTTCTCCTGGAATAATGTGGTCTTTCAACTTTCCTTCCTCTGCCAACCAACTTTATTTACCATATTCTTTCTTCCTCCAGTAACTGGTTGGCATGGGGGTTTGTCTCCTGTGGTGAAGAGGTGGTACCCACTCTCAGTGTTGCAATTCCAAGTTCCCCAGGAATAGCTTGATTGGTTCACCAAGTGTCAGGTTATCATTCCTGGTTCCAGTAGCTGTGGCAGGGAGTGTAGTGATTAGTACGAACATGTCTTCCTAAGGTTCATTCTTTCAGCAGAGCCTAGGGAATGAGCATGTGAGAGAGGAGGCTATTCCATGTAATAGTTATAAAAAATTTCCCTTTTCCATTAATTTTCCATTAATTCCAATTCACCTTGGGCAGCCTTGTTTCCTGACCTCAAGTGTTCTTTGCTATCAGGGTGGCAGATCAAATACCCTTAGTATTATTTACTCTATTTCTTGAAACATTTCATGCACAAATATTATTCTTATTGTTTTCTTCTCTAATTCAATACATATTTTCTCAGAATGTTTTAAGAGGAAAGCACAGTTGTGATTAGCATGCATAAGCCCCTTGGGTCACATCACCCCCTCCCCACTTCTATCCCACCAAGTACTTAGGAAGTGGTCTGATATTCAGCCAGGGGCATGAGCAAGAGCATAATAACTGGTAAGCACAAGCCCCAGAGACAATTCACCTGGATTTGAAATTCCAATACCTGACTGCTCTGTGCATGTTTCTTTACCTGTGAAATTGGAATGTAACCTACCACAAAATCTCTGTGAGAATTAAAGAAAATAATTGGATCAAGGAGTCAGCCCAGTGCCTGGGACTTAATAAACACTAATTAAATATTCACAATTGAGATATCAGAGGCAAATATCAGAATCATGGACAAGACAGTGTTAAGGTTTGGGGTTCCAAATGACAGCTGGAAATGAGGTGGGTGTCTAGACTAATTCTAGGAACATGAATCTGACTGTAATGGCCAGAGTCCAAGATAGTTGATTTTGTTTGTTGAATTTTGAAGGAAGATTTGATGTCAGGAATTCTGTAGCACTCAGCTATGGTGTTTTCTCCTTTAGAATGTAAAGAGTCTAACAGATGGATTCAATTAGAATGGATTCTAATTCTTTCTAAAGATGAAATAATTTTTACCTACACATGCCATTTTTGCCACATTATTTAAGTGTGATTGGACTCTGTACTATAACCAAAACTGTTTCTAGAGGCACACATACTCAATTTTACAAGCCAATTAAAAACAGGATTCATATCTAAGTATTTGTTTCTCCGGAAACTTATCAGGAATTTTACAAAGTGATCATCTCATTACTGCTTTAAAGTATTAGGATAGCTCCATACATATGGATGCCAGATAAAATGAATGTCTATAAATCTCCATACATTTACATTTGGCTGTTTATATTATATATAGTACCCATTTAGGTCTAAATTAGACCTAAATATGATGAAGGAGCCTAGCAACTTTTTGTTAACCACTGAATTAAAAAGACATAAAACTTCAGTATGGCAAGACTCCAATTATTAACATTACAATCACTAGAAATGATTTTTCAGCAAATATGTAATAGGACCTGAGTACCAAAATAGATATTTTCTCTAAAGAGATATACGATTTAATTCCTTCCTTTGCTGGTAAGAGCAATACTTAAACATTAACTTGCT
This sequence comes from Eidolon dupreanum, assembly GCA_028627145.1. Lineage (NCBI taxonomy): Eukaryota > Metazoa > Chordata > Mammalia > Chiroptera > Pteropodidae > Eidolon > Eidolon dupreanum. The sequence continues at coordinate 94,943,109 of CM053509.1, read as the reverse complement.
CGCATTTGTCAGCATAAATACGATGACTTTCTTCTTAGGGCCAAGGTGCCATGAGTGTCACTCAGGCATGTATTGCTTTACACAGGCCCACATTGAACTATGCACACACACAAAAAGCACAGATCTCTTTAGTTGCTAGGGAGTAATTTCAAGAATGGATTTAACAACTGATTACATAATACATTTGCAGATACTGCCCATTTTCTCTCAAATGCTAGATTGGGTTCCTTTTATATCTCCCTTAAATTAAAAAAAAATTGTTGCTACCACTAACCTTCATACTGTCACTTACACACTATATACCGTGGTACAATACTTAATTTCTGAATTCAACTTATTCTTTGGTAAATGGGTATTCCTTCTTCTTAGAAGGCTGGAAGTGTTTGACTTTTTATTATATGCATACACTGCCTTGCAGTAAGTTTTTTTTTAAGCACCCTGACGTTGTAGTTTTATAATCGTGAGGCATTCATTTATAAACAAATTGAAGATTAAGGATAGGCTCCTCAAATTATTTTTCACAATTTCAATATGTATGAAAAACCTTCATGTACTGCTAAATTCTAGAAAGAAAAAAAAACTCAGCAAGACAAGCTAATGCTATTGACATAAATGAACTTTATAGAAAATGCTTTCCATTATTAAGTGGTTAAAATACAGCTTTGAACAGATTTGAACCAGAATCAAATACTGTATGGAACAGATTGGCTGGAGGTGGGGGTAAGGTGGGGGCTGGGGGTTGTCATTAACCTCCCAGAAAAGATTTGTGTGTGACCACAGCTAGAAAATCATATTCTAGGCCTCGTTTAGCGGTTTTGCCGCCCTGACACTCAATTTTTCTTTTAAAAAATCTAATTTCCATTTTACTTCCCAGACTCTTGAAATAATTGGGTAACAACACGATTTCCTTCCTGGGTCTTCCTGTGACTAGCACAATGTCACCCGTGGAAAACTAATGCAGCCACAGCCTCCCCAGAAGATCCGGAGGCCGCCCGCCTGGTTGACTTCCGGCCGAGCGGGGGCTAGGCCGCCGCCCCGCCCCCAAGAGCCTGAGATTCGTCCGAATTTTCGCGCGATGCCGCGGGGGTGCGTGGGTCTGTTCGCCCGGCCCCAGAGTGCACTGCGGGCACGTTCGTGCGCGGCTCCACTGCAGAGTGACCGCGGGAAAATTCCAAAAATGTCAAAAAAGCCAGTACGAGGCAAAGCCAAAGTTTCAAGCCACAGAACCTGAGCGGTGGCGTCCACTGCCCAAACTGCTGAAGCAGCTCTGGGGCGGACCACCCGGTAAGAGAAAGGCCGCAGAACGAGAGTGAAAGCGGCTGCTTCCCTTGGGGTTCTGGGCGACAAGTCAGCGTGGATTTGTGGGTGGGAGTAGGGAGGGAAGACTCGCGAGAACGTCCGCTGCGCTCCACGCCTGTCGGTGAGTGAACGCGGCTCTAGCGGTGTGTGGGGGGCGAAGAGGGGAGGTGGTGGGTAGGGGCCTGAAGCGGCGCCAGCCGGCGGAGGGGCGGGGCCGCTGGCGAGGGGGCGGAGCAGGCCCGGGGGATGGAGCTGGTGTAGGAATCACTCGCAAAGGAGTCCCCAGAGCGGTGGGAGCTGGTACTTGGCATCTTGGTTGTTTTTGTTCATTGAGACAGGCAGCTATGTCTTCGTAAAAAGAGGAGTGCAAAGTTGAATTTCTTCGCCCGGGGTCCGTGGAAGCTGTGAAAAGCCTCTTTAACCCCTCACCCTCTACAGTAGGCTGCACGCTCTCTTACTCCCCTTTGCTCCAAGGCGCTGGGGAAGGAGCGAGGCCCAAATACTGGAGCCCTGGGCGCGAATGGTAGTCCTCCCGCCCTAAAGGCTTTTCATCCCAGGAGAGTTGAGAGTTCTGATGGGCAGTCACAGCTTTCTTTGAATGCCAGGTCAAATCGGGTGCAAAACCCTTGAGAGATTTTTTCGGGAGTAGTGGTGGCTTGCATTTTTCTATTTTTTATGTGTGCGTGTTTACAACCATGAATCATCGGTGGTCATGTTGTATGGGCAGGTGGTCTGGAGGGGGAAAAAAATTTGGAATTTTTGAAACATGGAAAATTTTGGACCATAATTTTAAGGAAAGAGGCTAAGGAAATTTCTGGCAAAGACCAGTGTGTTACTGTGCTTTTGTCCTAATCTGAAACTTGGGAGACACCCGGGCTCCTGGTTTTATTCTCACCTGTGTCCCATTTACTGCATCCTAAGATGTGATTGACTTATTTGTCAGAGGAGCAGGGCACTTTGGCCCACGCAGCTTCAGCTTGTCACTCACCTTCAGTGATGTGTAGCTCAACATTTTCTCATTACTCCTTTCAGGAAGGGGAGGAAAGCTTGTTAAAATGATAGAATTCATACCACATACAATGTGTTGGGATCATTTATTACAGAAGCTTAGATAGAAAACATGTTCTTTGTGACTTTATCCATTAAACTTAAAACAAATTGATCTTTCAATCTAATGTGCCCTGCCAGATTCACATGGAAATAAACACATATATACATTAGTCATATACATGTACAGGAAAGGCTGCATCAAAAAAGAATTTGCTTTTCCTAATTATATCAAAGGCCTATTTCCCCCCAGAATAAAAGTTAAATCCCACGTCTTTAGGTGGACTAATTATACTTTGGTATATTGTAAATTTTAATTCGTTTTTTTTCCTCAGTATTCAGTCATATTCTTGATTTCTTGAAAAACATTTACTGAGTTTCCAGAAAAGAAAGCCAAGCTCTATATTAGGATTTTTCGTTCTGTTCTCTAATAAAAAGCATTAACTTGATTGATTGGCTGGATGTGAAAGATGTGTTGCTGAATGCCTGTGAAACTGTGCATGTACAATTTTAAATAAATGGTATTTTAAACTAGTTCCATATTTCAAGTAGTTCCAGTAACAATTACACAAATTTCATATTTATGAAAACCAGCTACAGAGAGGCCAGCCTGGGCAGTAGAAAGTTGGATTGATTAGGCTGCAGAGAGTGCCAGAGAAATCTCACGTGTGTGGTAGTTCCAAGTTGGTAGTAGTGAAGCTTCAAATCAGGATCAAAAATTTTATTTTCGGCTTGGGTATATGTATTCTCTGTTCTTGTTTGTGGATCCTGAATGACTGACTTCTTAATATAAAGGAACACCTATAGAGGTACATTGAGTTTGCAGTGTTTTAATACAAATGCACAAGTAGAGAAGGAAAAAGTTAAAAATCCATTTGAAAAATTAATGCAGATATTGAATATTTTATGTTTTAAATACCGATTTTTTTGACTCAGTTTGGAAGAGACCTTGTGAAGTTATCTGGTCCATTCTCTTAGGTTCTTCATAAACTCTGCTGGGTATGTAGAAATTTCCCCATTAAAATCTCTAATATAGGAATATCTATAATTTTCACGGTACCTTTTTCTAGTTACAAGAAGGCACAGCTCATATGGAAATAATTTTTTGAAATGATATACTGTTTTCTAAAGAATTAGGTGGTTTTTAGTAAATTTAGTATATTTTTGGATTATGCAGTGATCACCACGATTCAATTTTAAAACATTTGCATTACCCTAATACATTTGTGCATGCAAGTTCGTACTCAGTCCTAGCTCTGGCTTTCAGTTCGAGCAATAATTGATTTGCTTTTCGTCTTTATAGATTAGCCTTTCTGGTTATTTCATATAAATGGTTTCATAAAATAAGTGCTGTCTTGTGTCTGGTTTCTTTCACTTAGCATAATGTTTTTGAGCTTCATCCATGTTGTAGCATGTATCAGTAGTTTGTTCCTGTTTATTGCTGAAAAGTATCCCATTGTGTAAATATGTTGTGGGAAAATATCCCAAAAGCTCCAAAACCCAGTCCAGCGAAAAACCAAGCGGTAACTCAGAGAGAAGGAGAATTCAAATTTATTATGCGCAGTCCCAGATGAGCTAGTGCTCTGAAGATCTGAGCAGTGGGCTCAATTGAAATATTGCTCATATACCAGAATTTTTACACAAGGTAATTGGTCAGTTTGAACTCAAACTTTTACAAAGGACAGGGGTTGCTATGGAGACTACAAGTAGTAACATTGATAAAACTGGGAGTTGTCACGGGTTGCTGACAGATAAAAATTGTTACAGAAAGCAGGAGCGGCTAGAGTACAAATAGTTACATTTGTGGAGCAAAGGCACAGTTAACATTTTCAAGTCAAGCAAAGTGCAAGGGAGTTTTTGCAGGAGTCCTTGCATGCAGTAAGCTTATTTGCAGAAAGCAAGCATATTTACAGAAGCAGAAAACTGATTAGTTTTTAATGAAATTCCCCAAATTCCTCTTCATTTCTCCCCCGTTTGATGCCCATTTAAATTCTTTTAAGGCATCACCTTGTTTTCTTGTTTTGATTCCTTAGACTAGAAACTGATAATTCTGTTACATAAAGGTCTTTACTGTAGTTTTTCTTTCTCTTCTGGCCTTAAACATTTGTACATAAAGGATCGTCTCTTTTGGCCTTTGCTGCCTCATGTTTTACTCCTGATGATGACAGCTTATTCCTTTAAATTTATTTAATATGCATGTTTTCTCGAATCTTGTTAGGCTGTGATCATATTTTCTCTTTCTCTCCCTCTTGCTTACTCTCTTCCCGTGGGAGTCTCCTTACCTTATTTACATCTTCCTGTTTGGATGTCAGTTGCTGTGTTCAGCAAGTGGTAAATCCTGCCACGTCCAGCGTAGCTCTGGAAGATATACCTTTGTAACCTCCAAGGTAGGGCATCGCCTCTCAAAGTAGAGAACTAACCTCTAAAGAGGTCATCAGGGTCTTATCCTTGCCATATTTGCAAAGGTATATGTGCCAGTTGTGTTATTTGTTCGACATTGTCCTCAACTACCTGGCCCTGATTATCTATCTGTATACAATAGTTAGATTGAATTTCCTATGCATGCTTTTTTCTGCTATTAACAGATAATCTAGTGCCAACTTATTTTGGTAGGTGGCATTTCTCATCTGAGTTGTTGATGTGCAAGGAGGGTCAGGGCTCTCCTAGTTTCGTTAGTAGTGATCTCTAAAACTGCTTGCTCTGAATTTCTTTTTCCTGAGTAGCAGGAAGACTGTACAATAGTATTAATGGTTAACATACATAAGGCTGATTACCTCTTGGATTACATACTGAATATTGAGTCTAGTTATAGATACAGGTCCCTTTTTGAGTTCTCTGACATTCATAGTGACTGGAAAATTCTCTCACCCCCATTTAGTGACATGGTTGCACAGCTTAAAGTTTTCTGCTCTAATTTCCCTCCTTCTCCAATGTCCAATTATAAGAAGTCTCATGATAAAATTCCTCAAGCTTTGGCTGTGCGTAGACCACCCAGCTTCCGGTTTGTGGCTGGAGCAGGACATGTTGTCTTTACAGGAGCTGATGAAATCCGTCTGTGCCATCTATGAAAGGATTTCTGTAGGAGTTGACTGTGGTAAATATCTGGACAGTCCAGACGGCTGGTCTTTATGCTTAACCATACTGACAAACTAGGCAAAACTGAGAGAATCTGATTAAATTAGTATAACAATTATCTCATAGAATCTGTGTCATATTGGGGCAAATCCTTTGTAAATTCGACAGTCTTATGGTCTAATAACACCTATTATGTTAGGCTAATGAACACTTTAGCTAAACCAAATTATGAAACACATTTTAGCAGACATTTCACACAGTATTTCCATTTTCTGACTCTAGGTTGCTTTAATTTAGGGTACTACACTGGATTAAAATTTATAGTACTTTTCTTGGTTTTAGTCTTTTACAGCATAAGATTACCTGTATAACTTGATTACAGCAGCTGCTTCTTCTAGTCTTTTAACCTGTACATTTTCTTCTGGCTGAAAGGGGTGGATCTAATTCCCTAAAAGGATGAGGCCCTTTTCTAAAATTTCTCTAGGGATATGTCAGGGGATTCTACCTAAGACCTGAAGGTGTTGGGACATTTCCAGGTCATCTATTACCTTAGTGCCTTTACAGGCAGACTCAGAAACTCCTCTTGATTAATTTGTCTGCCTAATTGTTTAGCTTTGGTTTTATGATAATATTGGCATCTTAGATTGAGTTGAGAAGTATTCCTTCTTATATTTTCTGAGTTTTTGAAGGACTAGTATTATTCTTTCAATATTTGGTAGAATTCACTGATGAAGTTATGTGTTCCTGGATTTTTCTTTTTGGGAAAATTTTAAATTACAAATTAACAACCAACTCTTTATTCCATTGATTTTATTTATTGTTTTTCTGTTTTATATTTCATTGATTTCCACTCTAATCTTTATTATATCTTTCTACTTGCTTTGTATTTAGTTTGCTCTTCTTTTTCTAGTTTCTTAAGGTAGAAACTTGAGTTACTGATTTGAGACCTTTATTATTTTATAATGCAACTGTTCACAGTTATAGATTTCTCTTTAAGCATTGCTTAAGCAGCATCCTACAAATTTTGATACGTCATGTTTTTGTTTTTATTCAGTTCAAGATATTTTCTAATTTTCTTTGTGATTTCTTTTTTTGATTTTGGCTACCTAACAAGATAGAGCTATCATTCTTACAAAAAAAAAAAACAACAAGTTTTTACTCTTTCCCGAAATGAGCAGATGTACAATTCCAAGAATAATTATATTCGTTGCTGATTATATTACTTTATAAGATCAGCTGTAATATCACTGAACGTTCTGTTGCCTGAAGACTAAGCTATAAAGTTAACTTCCAGCAACTTGTATATGAAATGAAAATGGGAAGGAGAAGACAATTCGTTAGCATATATAAATACATACATATAATAAGCAAATATACAAAACTATGGTCCTTTTTTCTATAGTTGGCCATAAGGCCATAATTAATGTCTATGGCTTCTTTTCGTTACCTGATCCATATTTCCTTTGTCTTTAGCTAGAGCCTTAGGTGGTTGGGGCTTTTTATCTGGTGAAAGGTGGAACCTTTATTCTTTTTTTAATTTTTTAATTTTAATTTTTTATTTTTTTAGGCGAGGCAACCTTTGGTTGACCTCACAGATTGCAAGGACCTTGTCAGTTTATAGTCCCTTATTTTTTATGCCTACAGCACCTGGTCTTCCTAGGTGGCCTTCCATCCAAGTACTAACCAGGCCTGACCTTGCTTAGCTTCCGAGATTACCAGACCAGGAATCAACAAACTGTGGCCTGTGGCCCAAATCGGGCCTGCTGCCTGTTTTCATATGACCTGTGAGGTAAGAATATTTAAAAAAATTTTAGGTGTTTTTTGGGAAAAAAAGACTATGTGACAAAGACCAGCTTAAGTACTTGCTACTTGCTGCTCATCAGGTCCAATCAGCATAATGTCCATGTAGTAGGCCAGTGATATTTTATATATTATGTCAAGACAAGTACCTCTAGCTCTTGCAGCTCACATGGCTTCCCTAGTACCTAGCTTCTGTAGCTTGAGTGGTTCTTTTGCACTAGGCCCCTTGGTGTATAGGGCTCCTCCAGGACTGGGTTCCTGGGCATGTGGCTCTTCTAATGCTTGTCCTTATAGCACTGTGGTCTGCAGTACCCAGCTGCCAATAACTTACCCCATTGTTCCCTACCAGTGATTTTGTAACTGAGTGTCTCTGGTGAGACACCTCCTCGTGAACAGCTTTTCATGATATCCTTCAGGATGGGTTACTGGCAAGTTGTAAGGTTTTCAAGCAAGTTCTACTGGCACAGCAACCCATAGAGATTTCACTGCCATTCAGTGACCCATGGCTTTCCCTCTCAGCAAAGTCTAGTCCTTAATTGGGGTGGAAAATGGTGTGTTCTTCTTTGGGCACTGTATCTTCACCTTAGGAGTAGTTAGTATTCCTTATATTTGCGATCCCTGTAGTCTATTTCTCTTTATTTCTGACTAGCTAATCTCTTGTTACTCCAATTCCTTGTTATAGTGAATATTATTTATATTTTATTTTTCCCTATTTAAATTACCGTGGTTTCTCTCTCATGATTGGATCCAGACTGATCCATCATTTTTGCTTCCAATTTCCCCAAGAAATAGCGAGTGAAAGGAGTATTTAGCTTGTTTATTTTCTTGAATTGTGAAAGTAAAACCTAGAGTTTTACTTTTATATGACAAAAGGTAGGTTTTGGTAAGAATATGTCAGGATTTTGTATAGTGATGAATTGTGCTTTATATTTCCTTTATTCCTTCCCAGGCTGTTGAAAATTAGTAACAGTACAGGTCCCTTGGGAAGTGGAGTTAGGGAGTAGGAGAGAGGGGGAAGGGGAAAGGAATTGGGCTGGGGTCAGTGTTACGATATCCCGTGGGCAGGACCCACAGATGACCTGACTTTACATCTGTCTGATGATGCTTCATATTACCTTTTACCCCATACTCCATGGATGGTTTTTATTTTTCAGATTTCTTGGACTTTTTTTTCCTCATTTTCTTCTACAGGCCCAATGCTGATTTTGTAATAAAGAATTTACATGATATAAAAACATTTTATGTAAAATTAATATATTTTAGTGGAATCTAAGATTTAAATCTAGACTCTGGTGACTACCAGTAAGACAGTTGAGGCTGCTGTTGTTCACACACACACAGAGAGGGAGGGAGTGGTAGAGAGAGAGTGTGAGTGAGGCAGGCCTTATTTAAGAATATGAGTTTGGCTCCACGATCCCTTATCTGGTCAGATTTGTAGGTGCCTAATTGCTAAACTGTTTTGCTTCTGTTATAGGAATTTGGAGGTGATATTTACCTTAGTGACTTCTAACATCCTCCTTGGGCTAGTTCCTTTTTGTTGTTTTTTATTTAAAGCAACCACATTATTAGTTTTTCTTGTACTTAAGCTTAAACCGATCTCTCTGATTCTGATTATACATTCATGTGCTATTTTCATAGATTTCCTTATCAACTCCTGCTTCCTTGATGGTCATTTCTGGTTATGAATAATGACTTTTCCTCTGTCCCTTTACACTCTAATTCATGTTATTGTCTTATGTGCATATGTCTTAATTTTACAACTCTTGGCCAGCTTCTTCAGGATTTTTGACCTTTGAAAGGGTGCCAACTCAGCGTCCTTTCCTTCTTCCTAACAGTGTCCAGATTTTCTTTTAGTAGTTAACATTATGTAGACTTTAGGGAACACTGGGGTTGACTCCGATTGACTTAAACAACCTGCTTTAAAATAGGCAGTAACATTTGCATGGTCACAGTCATAGGTTAGGGATGGGTGTAACCTTAAGCAAGTCCAGTCTGAATACATATGTAATCTTATTTGGGATGCTGGAATGGAAGTGTATACTCTCATTTGGGTGGTATGGTGTGTAATCTAACTCCTATAATGACTGAGCTATTTTGCTATTACGAGGGGAGCAGAATGGAGAGATGGATTAACTATGAAGTCTTCCCTATCTCTGGACCAGCCAGATTTTTAACCAGTATATTTCTTTTATTGTTTAGCCAGATTTGATTGGTGTGGCAGAGACATTTACTGCTTAGCTCTAGCTTTTTGAATTTGGGGTACCCAAACATGACCTTGTCCAATGTGGATTATGATGATTCCATAGCCTGTCTTGCAGATCAGAGTTTGTAATAAAAGGCTGTTAGAATGTATATTTGGACATTTCCAATTTCAAATGAGATCTAATTTCTGCTTTTATTTGAAGCTGTTTGCTGTGTATCTGAAATCATAGGCCTTGAGAATGAGTAACCCTGCATTAGTGGTGTAAAAGCATGTCATTTATCAACTAGAATTTTCAGCAGTATTTGGCACCCAGAATATCCTGTTTCTGATTCTGACCAGCACCGTTAGATTTCTTAGTCATTACACTAAAAAGGTTGGTAAAGCTGATGAAAGTTTTGCTGGCTGATAAATATTTTGATGTATTGGTATTTTTTAAAACTAGCCAGTTTTTAAACAATAAAAAACACAAATGTTTTTATGTGGAGTACTGTAATAACATTGACTTTATTTTAAAATTTAGTGATTGTAAGTTAAGTGCAGTGGAAAATATCTTGAATTTTGGTAGTGATGTTCTTTGGTGATATAAAAAGCTAGAAGGTTATTTCATTTTACGAAAGTTTCTGGTATCTCTGTTTAGTGTTCTGTACACATCTAATATATGCCTAACACTGTATTAAGTCCTTTTAAAAGACTTTAAGTCTGATTTCTTTAATTTTAAAATAATTTGAGTTTTTAAAGAATTATCTGTTCTTGAGACAAAATGGTGAAAATAGGCCAAGTCTTATAAAACATTCTTATATTTGATATGAACCACCTTTGATGACATTATTTTGTGGCCACAATGGCTATTTAAAAAAAAAAACAAAACATTTTAATTGAGGTATTATTGATATACAGTGAGCTACACATATGTCAAAACGTATTCACTTGTGCCCTTTAATATATGAATACACCCTTGAAACTATCACCATGGTTAAGGTAATATCATCCCCTCCAATTTCCTAATGCCCTTTTGCCATCCTCCCTCCTATTCCATTCCACTCTGCTCCCCCCATCCCAAGCAATCATTACTAATCTTTCTGTCATAAATTAATTTGCAATTTTCTAAAATTTTATGCAATGGAATCAGACTGAATTTACTCCTTTTATTTCTTTTTAACTTAGCACAAGTGTTTTGAGAGTTGTCCATGTTGTTGCGGGTAGTTTTTTATTGTTCGGATACAGCATAGTTTATCATTCACTTTTTGAAGGACATTAGGGCAGTTTCCAGTTTTTGTCTATACAAATAAAACTTGTGAATATTTCTGTACAAGTGTTTGTATGGATATACGCTTTCATTTCTCTTGGGTAAAAATCTTGGATTGGAAGGGCTAGATTGTAGAGTAGGTGAAAGTTTAACTTTTTAAGAAATGCTAAACTTTTTGAAAGTGGTTATACCATTTTATATTTCCACCAGCAGTTCTTGAGGGTTTCCAGTTGCTTCACATCCTCACTAGTACTTGGTATGGTTAGTCTTTTTCATTTTAGCCATTCTATGTAGTATTTCATAGTAGTTTTAAATTGAGTTTCTCTAATCAAATCCTCTGTCAGATACATAATTTGCAAATGTTTCTTCCCAGACTGTGGCTTCCCTTTTCATTTTCATAACAGTATCTTATGAAGAACAAGGAGTATTAATTTTGATAAAGTCCAGTTTATGGATTATTTTACTTTAAAGTTTGTGCCTTTTATATTCTATTTAAGAAATCTTTGCCTAACCCAAGGTCGCTAAAATTTTCTCCATTGTTTTCTTTGAAAATTTTTAGTTTAGCTCTTATATTTTATGTCCGTGATTCATTTTGAGTTCATCTTTATATCTTGTATGAAGAAATGATTCAGGTTCTTTTTTTTTTTTTTTTTTAATAGCTTCCAGTTGTTCTAGCAATATTTCTTGAAAAGATTGTTCTTTCCCAATTGAATTGCCTTGGAACTTTGTCAAAAAACATACAATGTATGTGTGACTCTATTTCTGAACTCTTTTTTTCCGTTCCATTGAGATATATATATGCTTTGATTACTATAGACTTTGAATAAGTCTTGGAATCAAGTAGTGTCAGTTCTTCAGCTTTGCTCTTTTCATAGTTTTTTGGCTATTTTAGGTTATTTACATATACATTTTAGAATCAGTTTGTCCACAGCTCCAAAAAACCCTCCTGCGTTTTTGATTGGGATTGCATTAATCTGTAGATCACATTAGGACAATTGATAGCTTAACAATATTGAGTTTTTCAAGTAATTCTTTCATCATTAAGTATAATGTTAGCTGTAGGTTTTTTTGTAGATATCCTTCATCAGGTTGATGAAATTTCCCTATGTTCCTACTTTAATGAGAGTTTTCATCATGAATAGGAATTAACTTTTGTGATATGCTTTTTCTGCCTCTATTGAGGTACACCCACATTCTTAGAGATTATATCCTCATTTAACTTTCACTGCCTTCGTGGTAATTTAGGGGTCATTCTCCACAGTTGTCATTTGTTTTGGAATCCATAGTGTCCTTAAGGAGGTTCAAAGACATAGCTTTAGCATTTGTCCATCAGTTTTGAAGGACAGGAATCTTCAAACTTTTGATGCCTAGATTCTTAGTTGGCTGAGGCACCTATATTTTTAGGAATTAATTTTCAAATATTGAACACTGTGTTAGTCTAAGTAAATGCTATTGTGGTAACAAACTTGTAAATCTCAGTGGCTTAATATAATGCTAATTTTTGCTGATGTCACAGTCACCTGTATGTAAAATGTCTCTTTTGTGTAGTTATCTTGGTACAGATTTCTTGTAGTCTCTTGGATCTGGGCTCCTTCCATTTTATGGCTGCACTGACTCAGAGGCCTTCAATTCCAGCCTTGTATATTGGGAAAGAAGGTAGAAGACTGCACAGGATATTTTAAGGGCCAGACCTAGAAATAGTGTACATCATTTAGACTCTTGTTTCTTTGGCCAGAACTTAGTCATATGACCAGTTACCAAGGAGCTGGGAAATACTCAGTTGCCCCAGATGTGGAGAGCTCTGTTAAACTCTGTTACACACACTTGTTATGTGTCAGACACTGTGCTAGGTGCTGGGGACATAACAGTATACAAAATATTCTTGGTTCCTGCTCTGGCCGACGTTATTTTCCAGGATTGATTGGGAGGAGTGGGGATACCATGGCATTGTTGGGTATTTGGTAAAAGAATTGCTTAGTATCTTCCATTTGCCATTGGCTAGATAATTTCTCTTGCTTGACAAAATTAAGGTAATAATTTAAAAAAGAAAACAACAAACCCCATTAAATCCATTAACACGCATCATAGTAGAATTGAAGCATTAAAAAGTTGCCAGGGTTCTTTTCAACCTTGTAATGATATTTTAAATAGGTCTTTAAAAAACAAACATGGTAGAGATGGTAAAGCAGAGACAATATCTGCTTTGCAGATAATGTTTTATATGGTTTGCATGATGTTTTGAGATTTTTTTGAGTCATTTACTAACATTTAAACACTCAGCAGTTTCACCTTAAAAAATCCATATTTTTAGCTTTTTTTCTTTAAAGATGAAAGGCAGTCTGACAACACTAAATCTAACTTCTCTTTTGGCAGGAACTGGCTGGAGATAAGTTTTGGCTGTCTTCTGCGGATGGTGCTTTGTCTTCCAGTTTCCTCAAGCCCATTGATTTGCTTTACTCATTTAACTTAACCATTGTGGATATCTGAATTTATAATCTTTGTCTAAAGTAAATTATTAACTTTTGAATTATTTTGAAATGTAGCCACTTAACTATCAAACTAACACATAGGGGAAAAATGGGTAGTTCAGAACAAATTTATTATACTTATTGGGGAAATACTATAATAATCTATGTTCTCTAGTTAAAGTTTCATACTTGTAGAAGAGAGATTATTATTATCATTTCTGTACAATAATATACCTAATATACCCTTTAGAAATCAGCTTTTGTTTGATTGATTTTTAAAAGCATGGATTTAAAAAATTTATTTGTTATGATTATTTTTTATTTCTTTTGGCTTCTTGGTTCATTTCCAACACTATTTTGGTCATCAGCCCTATTAAATGTGTTTCACACTTTGCAAATTGTATGCGGTTCTTATAGTAACCATATGTGCCAAGGTAAGACAGATTTAAAAAAAAAAAAATAGAGTAGAGCCCTTTAAAAAATTAATTTTGATTAGGTGCTTTTGAGATTACCCTAAAAGAGAATAGCTGCTGAAGAACTTCTTGAGTTATTTCTGTTTGTTCTACTTTTAAATGTATCTCAATTATTATGGCATGATAACCTTTTCAGTTGCTAAAAGAGCTGAGCATTTCTTGTTACTTACACTCAGCTGATTTTAGCAGAAAACATTCACCTTCAACAATAACTTCTCTTTGAAATGTTTACAGAGAAGAAAACTGAGGTTAGTGACAAAGCTGTTAACTCAACAGATTTGTCATTAACTCTTGTCTGGTGCTCTTTTTATTGCACCAGCAACCCCACGTCCAAGGGTTGTTGAGGCTTCCTATTGAAACATTCTTAAACAAGTCTTTGGGAGGCTTTGTTGTTGCATCTTTCTACTGTGTATGTAAATAGAAGCATTAGAAGAAATGTAATTTTTGAATACTGTCTAACCAGTTTCTGCTGGGTAACTGCCTTAAGATTCTCAACAAATGCCAGCAAACAAATTAGATCCACAGTGTAGTTGACACGCATATCTTTTCCCCAAACAAAATTTGAATTCCACAAACACAAATTGAGTCATTTTCCAAATGTTTGTATGTGAATGGAAGTTTTTGTCTTATCCTTTTGTAACCAATACCATAAAACTTTTGAAGGCCCACGATGCATTTGTTGTACAATGTTAATCCAAAACAAAACTTTATTCTGACTAAACGTGTAGCTAGGGAGAGATACCAAACCCATTTCCATTGATCAGTACAACATGTTTGTACCAACCAGATCTAAAACTTTATAAAGGAGTGCCATGCTGTAAAGACCTTATGATAGTTGTAAACACAAGTGCAGCTGTTACAAATCTAGCAAAACCTCAGATTAAACAATTTAAAATTTACTGAAGATGACATTCCAGACTCATTTTTCATAATATAAACACTCTGGGACATGCCTTTGAAATGAGTGGGATTGTCATAAATATTAATGCCACTGAATTCAAGGCTGGGAAGTTATTTCTTTTTAAGCTTTATTTTCACTCCTAATTTTAGAATAAAATATATTTTAAAAAGGCTGAAGTATGGCATGTTTATTCACAGCCTAAAAAAATTTTGATCCAGTTGCTTTTGAATTGCAGGAATGCAAAAATACAGTATAAGTATTTTATTTTTTCGTTATGGTCTTTTGACTTAAACGAGTTTGTTAAAATTAAATTTGGCAAAAATTAGCTGTTAATGGGATCCATTCGCATTGGTCAATTAAAAAATAAAAAGACACCAAAAACTGTTGATATTTAGGATTGTATTAGTTTGACATTTTAGCTGTATTTAAGAAAATAATTTCATTCTAAATGATTCTGAGCATGTTTCTTGTGGTCTTGTCTTTCAGCTAGACAAGGGTGGGACAAGCCTTCACTCTAATTTGTTTTTCTGCTCATTTTCTACTTAGTGGGATGACTGGTGAGTTGTCAGTTCAGCAATATAGTATCTTCTAGAGCAACATTCTGTGCTCTGATTTCCTATAAAATCTTGTATTATTTTGTCAAATTTAAGAGTTCAAAGGGTACACTGGAAGCTTTTTGAATGAGCTGGGCCTAATAGTTTGGCGGGAGGGCAGCGTGGTTGTTTTGTTTTGTTTGCCTGTTTATTGGTGGCTGCATTTTAAAATTTCATTTGTCTTTACTGAATTTCTTCACTGGACTTTTGGGAAAGCCCCTAATTTGGGTAACAGAGCACTAATATGACTATTGATAAACTGTCCTTAGTCTTTGATTAAAAAAGAGTCAACATTTATCAAAAGAAGATAGTTGAATCCCTTTCATTTACATTTGTTCTATAATTTTTATTAAATATTTTTCTGATCAGGAGAATTAAGCCACCATTGTCAAGTACCATGTTGTAACCTAAAGTTGGTAACTGAGAAAGCACGTAGCTGATATGGTAATTTCTTATTAAGAAGAATCTGGGATATTTCTGTCAGCATAGAAAATGGGTATACAACAGTGACCGCTGTTGCTGCTTTTGCCTCCTCCTCCTCTTCCTTGTTTTTATTTTTATTTTTATTTTTTTTAAGAGTTCGTGGAGGTTTCTTTTTAACTCTTGGTATTTACGTAAAATTTTATATTTTGAGAGGGTAATCTGGGCAGGCATAAATAGCCCATTCCTTTCTTGTTTCAAAACTTATTTGCAACCATCCTAGGATTGTCCTTCATTATTATCTATTCTCTTATCCTTTTTCTGATATTGTATCTTCATTCCTTTTTATTTTTTAAACACCTGCAGCACCTGATCTTCCTAGGTGGTCTCCCATCCAAGTACTATCTAGGTCCGACCCTGCTTAGCTTCTGAGATCAGATGAGATTCGGTACGTTCAGGGTGGCTTGGCCATAGACCGATATTATATCTTTTGTTTACTACATTCTCTTTCTTGGTTTGCTCCATGCTTTTGGTGGAGCACATCCTCTAGTATCTTCTTAAGGTGGTGTATGGGAGGTAAATTATTTCTGGTCACATTTGACTGATTGGGTATAGAGTTACTGATTGGAAATAATTTTCCTTCAGAATTGTGAAGATATTGTCATTTCCTTCAAACTTCCACTGTTTTTACATTTTCATTTAGGTACTGTTGGGTAGATCTCTTTTCATCCACTGTGTTGGGTACTTGGTTAGCCCTTTCAGTCTGGAAACTCTTATATTTTAGTTCTAAGAAAATTTTCTTTATTACCTCCTTACATCCATTTTCTTTGGAGCTCCTTTATTTGGAGTTTGACCTTCAGGACTGATCCTCTGACTTTCTTATTCTCTTATTTTCCATCACATTGTCTTTTTGCTTTACTTTTGAGACATTTTTCAACTTTAAATTCTTTCTTTTCTATTGAGTTTTTCATTTTGCTATTATAATTTTAATTTCTAAGATCATTCTCTGAATGTTCTTTTTGTTAATATTCTCTTTGTTTTATGAATATAGATAGTATTATCTCCTCTCTGCTGTAAAGATATTATTAAGAATTTTAAGAAAAGTTTCTAAGGTGCTCCTTCACCCCATCCCACCCCACGACTTCCACGTTGCTTTTTATCTATTTTTGTTCCTGTCTTTTAAGTTAGAGGTTTCCTCACGTCTGGTAATCAGTCCTTGGTTGTCTTACATTTGGAACAGGGAACTAAAAAGCTGAACTAAAGCTCTGAATGCATGGAAGATACTTAACTAACTTTTAGATTCTCATTAAAAATATCTGAGCTGAGTGTTGAGGAACCCTCTCATATCAATACCTTTAGATCTTTACGCTTCAACTTATCAGAATTGCTTGTCATCTATAAAGCAGACTGCCATTGTTCTGGGGCCTGAGTGGGGTTGAAAACTCTGGGGGTGAGGATGATTCAGCATTCAGTATTCCAGTTTATGGATTTTAATTTAACCCCTTATTTCCCCAGGCCCCCAACTTGCAGAACTGTAGCCCTGCTCTCAACTGTGTCTATTGACTCCTGGTCCACATACCCTCTGTTTTATCACTTCCAGAGACTAAATTGCTTCTTTTTTGTCAGGTTGGTGGCCAGGCAGCTGGGAGTTAGAATGGAGATCTGGGGATCTAACTGCCTCTTAGACTTTAAACCAGTTGACCTAATTTTAGGTTCTCCTTCATCCCTATTTCCAAATGTCCCAGATATCTACATTTCCTGTCCTATTGGGGTCCACTGATAGAAAATGGGATGTAAAATGGGCTGGTTTTAGCTTTGCCATTGTTCCTTTCTGATTCAGTTTTCTCCAGTCTATTAAGTCAGTTACCACTTGTCTCTCTGCTTTCTAGCTTGTAAAATTCTGTTGATGTTGCCTCCTTTTCTAGTCTTCTCATCCTTGTAAGTTTCTGTCTTAAAAAATGAAAATTAAATTCCGTTATTTTCATTTCAGTAAGGTTTCAGGAAGGAATGAAAGCACATGTCTCTGTTCGGTCAGCCATCTTTATCTGGAAATTCCTGTGAAAAACACCACCTTTTTTTTCTTTTTAATGATTTAACTTTTAAAGTTTAAACTTTTAATCCCTCTTTATTTTACCCCTAAAATGGCTAGCTGGTTATTCCAAACTTTTTTTTTTTTTGCAAGTTCTGATTCATAATATAACTAATGAAATGAGTTTACCAATAGTGACATTTCTAAATGCAGCTGTGCTCCCAGCATGGTATCCCATTCTGTTTGCTGCAGCTCTAATAGATGGATAATGTTATTAATTTATTGAATGAATATTTAGATGGTTGCTCTGTGCATAGCCTTGTACCAATCTCTACTGTAGTAGTGAACTATTAAATAGGAACAGTGTAGGCTGGAATGTCAGAAGATTTAGGGAAAAGAGTCAAATAGTCTTCTATAACATTGATATAGACAGTTCAGTTGAATTGTAAAGCAAACACGTAGATGATTTTTTTAAACAAAAGTGTCGAAAAGAACATCAGTCTAAGGATTGATTGGTAGGATCCATAGATACGCTTGTCCTGTAGGTAGGTAAAGATAAAATTCCAGGAGTTAGGACAAGTTATTGGGCTGAATTTAAAGATTGAGGGATCACAGGTGGAAGCTAAAGTTATAGAAATGAGTAGAGTAGTCCACGGAAAGGGAGATGAAAGGAGACACTTAAGGGTATTTGGAGGAAGAAGAACCTTCTCTAGGCAGGTTGATGGAGTGCTCTGCTGTTCTACCCTTGCAGAAAGGTCAAGTAAAATGAGGTTAAGCATGGAGAAGTTCCTGGGAACATTATTTTTACTAAAAGATTTAGGAAATAAACATTTTTATATTTTAAAAAACCTGTTCCCCATCTCTTGGTAAATACCCCAGTCATAGAAGCATTAACATGTATAGGGAGAGTTGATGGTCATCTTAGCCTGAGTGGTGGTGATAATTGTAGGCAGTCTGGATAAGGCCAGAGCTGGGAGAATTATGAGTTGGGGTGGAACCTAGAAAGATGAAAATATAAGAATATAGGGTTATTTTACCAGGGATAGATGTTAGGTGATGTGAAGAAAGTAGATTCATTGATGTGTTGGGGGTCCTCAAGACCACCCCTGGGTGTGATGATTCACTAGGAAGACTCACAGAATTCAGCATATAGTTGTCCTCATGGTTATGCTTTATTACAGGAAAAGGATACAAAGCAAAATCAGCAAAGGGAAAAGTTCATAGAATGAAGTCTGGAGGAAACCAGGTACAAGCTTCTAAGAGTCCTTTCCCTGTGGAGGTACATCGGACACACTTAATTCTCGAGCAGAATTGTGACACCATGTGTGAAATGTCATCCATCAGGGAAGTTCATTAGAGATTCAGCGCTCTAGGTTTTTATTAAGGGCTGGTCATATAGTCATCCTCTGCTTAGCAGGTACCAAAATTCCAGACCCTCAGAACAAAAACAGATGTTCAGCATAAATCACATTGTTTGTACAAACAGTTTAGGCACAGTAAGTCCCTCTTAGTGGTTAGAGAGGTGAAACAGTATCCAAGTTCCCAGACTCTAGCCAAGGGGCCAACCTTACAAACTGTCTTTTCTAAGAGCAGTGGTGGTTTGGGCTTGTTATATTATCTCTTCTCTACACAGTCATTTTAGGAGACTAGAAGCCATTTTTGAGGGCAAAAACTGAATTTAATCTTCGTAAATTTTAGAAGTGTCTGATGGCAGGGTTAAAGCCTTACCCAGGTGTAAACTTGTGGTGTGATGAGAGTTGACACAAAACTAAGCCTAAATAGATTATAAATTAAGGATGAGAAACATAGTCCACAGAATATTGGAACTCAGGATAAGAAAGCTGGTTATGGGAGAGAGAGGAAGGTTGTGCTATGGACTGAATTTTGTGTATCAGTCCCCTGCCCACTCTGCAGATTCATTTGTCACAGCCCAGTGTGACTATATTTGGAGATAGGGTGTTTAGAGAGGTAAGTTTAAATGTGGTTGTAAGGGTGGGGCCCCTAATCTGATAGGATTGGTGGCCTTATTAGAAGAGGAAGAGATCTTTTTTTCTCTCTGCTTGTGCACAAAGAAGAGGTCATGTGAGCACATGGAGAGATGGCGGCCATCTATGAGTGCAAGAAAAGGAACTAACCAGGAACCGAATAGTCAGAACCTTGATCTTGGGCTTTCTAGCTTCTAAAACTGAGAAATTTATTTGTGTTGTGTAGGCCACCCAGTATATGGCTTTTTGTTATGGAATCCTGAGCAGACTAAGACAGATTGAGATCAGACTAGGACCTCAGCTTTATTGGGGTGAACTCTATGTGAAACAAGAGAATATTGATATGGTGCATGACTTTTCTTTTTGTTGATGTTTTGGTATTTTAGTTGTTTCTCTTTTTGTCTTTTGGCTTTTTAAAATTAGCTAACTCACCCACATACCTTTTTAGTTAGCACAAGTCCTTAACCCAAGGTTCTAGATCTGTGACATCCAGTATCATAGTCAATAGCCATATTTGATGATGTAAATTTAAATTTATCAAAATAAATTTAATTAAAAAATTTTAATTTTTAATTAAAAATTTTTAATTTTTAATAAAAAATTTTAATTTTAATTAAAAATTTTAATTTTTAATAAAAAATTTTTAATTTTTAATTAAAAATTTTTAATTTTTAATTAAAAATTTAGAGGCACTAGCTGCATTTCATGTGTTCAGTAGCCATATGTGACTAGTGGCTATAATATTTGATGGCATATACATGGATAGAACATCGACATCATTTGCAGAAAGTCTTTTCTATATAGTTGCCTCACACCTCTTCCTATTTATTTTCTGTCTCAGTGGTTCTGAACTTTTCCAGGTTCAAGGCATACTTTTGAATACTAAAATTTTTGGTGGGCATCCTTAAAGGTCTTAACGCTAAAAAAAAAAGTGCGCTTCATCAAGCTGTGTCTGTAACAACATCTGTGGTTATCATGCTATTCATCTGGTCATGCTTTTACAGTATGTGTCTTTAGAAAAGATATCTACCCCTACTGGGCTTGCTTATATATTTATAGGACAAAGAACTTGGGTAAGTACAGGCTTGTTCTCTGACACCTGCTTCCCTGTTTTACTGTGCTGGATGTTTGCTCTCTCCTGGAGGTGGTAGGTAAAGATGCTTTAGAAGGAAGAATCAGTAATGAGGCTGATCTTATGAGCACTGAGTGGTCTGAGGAATCCCAGGCTGAGGGGAGGTCAGTGAAAATAGCAAACATTCTGGTATTATCTGGAAGATTGTTTCTTGAGATAATAAAAAGTATAACATTGGTCAGAAGGGTCATAGTTCTCCCTGGTACCTACCCCTCCAATCCATGGCATCATATGTGGGAGCTTTTCTTGAGAATCCTCAATACAATCCCTTGAGGTAGGTATTATTCCATTCCTGAAGTCAAGTGAAGGAGGCACTCAGAATTTTACATAATTTGCTCTAGGTCACCAAACCACTGAATAGAGATGCTGGATTCAAACCTTTCTGTTGATCTTCACAACTCATGTTTTTTCCAACATAATGTAACTGGGCTTGGCCTCTTCTCCCCACTGAGTGGGAACAGTTCTCCCAAAACTGTGTTCTATGTGAAAGAGATTCTTTGTGAATTCCAAACACATTTAATTCAGTGTAAAGACAGAAGGCTCTGAAAGGGGATATTTTTTCTTTTATTTTAAAGACTTGTTAATTTTAATAATATTGAAAACACCAAAATGTTTTTTTAAAAAGGAAAAATTACTCATAATACCAGCATTTATTTTGGAATCATTTAAAGACTTTTCTGTGCTCGCATACACATATTTTAACAAAAATGTTGTCATGCTATTATATTTATTTGTCTGAAGCTTTCTCATTTGATTTAAGAATTTAGGATGAACATCTCTCCAAGTCAGTCAGGAATATTCTTTGTGCAGTTAACTGCTCTGTTACTTTGAAAATACATTTTTTTAAGGCTTAATGTTATACCACCATAACCATTCTCCTTCATTTTAGTCTCTAGGTCTATTTTTTCTTTGTGTGTTATTACTAACAAATAATTGCAAGAGAGGAACCAAGTCTTAAATTTGATGGCACTTAGCACCAAATAATTCCAGATGTTTGCTTTTCCCTGAAGATAGAAAGAACCTACTCTGATGCTGTGTTTGTTCTCATCCTTCCTTGTATTGATTTCTCTTCCATTTAATTTAATTTTAACCTCAATACCAGACTGCGGACCTTGGCCTGCTGCTGTGATATCTTTGCCACTGGTTCTCCCTTCAGCCCTTAGTCACTGATGTTTCTCTTGGCAGGGAAAGGAAGTGATGGTGGTCCTCTTAGTTGCACCCCAAGTCAGCAGTGATATTTGGTATAACAAGTACCAGGGTGGGATAACCACATGTCCCTGGACTGGAATTTAAAAGTTGTCGGTTGTCCTGAGAGCTGCGGTTTAGTGATCAACTTAAGCAAGATTTTGAATTTATTTCCTTCAGGCTTCTTTTTCTTAGTCCTCATCTGACATTATTATTATCTATCTTATTCCCTTTTATTATCATTAGCTTAAATTTTCCTTTTAGTCATTTTACTCTGATCATTTTTTTAATCATCTTTCTATTTCTGATTCCTCAGACTTCTTCCTTTTTCTTAATCAGGCTTATGCTAATAAGATTTTCCTTCTGCTTGAATCTAATCTAATTTTTCACTGGAGAAGGACAGGAGAGTGAGGTAAGAAGGTGGAGGTAAATATGTTATCTGCTATTTAATATAAAACAAGATATTAAGGAACCTAATTCTTTTTTGATTCCTCGTGTTTGGGAGACCAGAGAATCAGCTGGACACTAATATTAGGTGGCTTTTGTGTATAAAGCTTTACAAAAAGATGTCTGGTAAGTCCCCACCTCCAAAGACATAGGATGTGTTGTGGGAGAAAGGAGGCCAGTCCATGTAGAAGGTGCAAAAAAAATATTACAGCAAAGGTTAAACAGTGTGACCATAAAAACTATGATATCAAGGACACATACTGTGCATGGATGATAGGTAAAAATGGAAAGGCTTTCAGAAGGAGATGAGTTAGGAATATACAAAGACGTTTACATTGTTTATAAACAGGGCTATATACTGTTAGTAACTTCTATTTGAACAAAAGTTAAGTATTGAGTAAGGGATAGACTCTATTTCGGGGCTCAGAAAAGAAGGTTTTCTTTCCAGAAGATAAATATGGATAACAATTCCATCACTGAATTAGACAGCTTTTTACTAAAATGTGGTCAGAATGTATTTAGTATATATAACCTTATATCTAGCAATAAAATTATTGTAAATGAAGCACTTAAAAGGATATGCAGATGAATCAGAATTTCCTAAAATAACTTATTTTCATCTTTGGGGAAATCCTAGTTGAAACTGGAAAGTGTCAAGTTTTATTATTGCTATGACACTATCACAAATTATAGGGATTTTGATATTGTCCAGTTAAAAATTCAGTAGATTTTAGAAACTATTAATTGACCTCAATTCTGTACATTTTTGTTGCTTTGCAAGAGTACACTTAAGATTAGAATTACATAAAAAATAGGATAAATGACATGTACCTGTAAGGTCAGACTAAAATTATATTTATTTTTGTCAGCCCTTGAATTGAAAAAAACTAGTTTAAAAACATGACTGCAATTAGCATCTTAACTCAGAACCACATATAATATTTTTAAAGCCTGGAACCAAAATGTAGAATCTGTGTGTTTTATAGCACTTGAAACTACATCTGATATTACTGTGTGTGCTCTCCTGATATAGCTTTTGGATTGCATAGTGGAGCAAATATAAGGATTCTTACAATTATTTAACATCTATTACTTGTCTGCACAGATGATATCAGTTTTGAATCTACTGACTGGAAGAAAACTAGGACAACAATGATTTTGCCAGTTCATTTTTACTGATTTTTTATTTTAGATGACTGTAGTTCTTATAAATGTGGCAGACTAAACCTAGAAGCTAGAGCCAAGAACAGACTGGGTGGATGCTCCTCCTATTCCCTACCACAGGTCTGCTAATTTTTCCTAGGAGAACCTGTATGAGTTCTCCTTGGGTAAAAAAACTTTGTTCCCTAGCATAACTATTGTCATGATTAGCCTTCCTCCCCTCCTTGTTTCTTCAGTTAAATGTCTACAGGTCAGTTGAAACTTCCATTGCTCTCACATCTCTATTGTCTGTGGCCCAGTCTTTTTCCCCGCCTTATCCCCTCTGGGTTTTCTCATCCATTTCCTTGGCTTTTATTATCTTCTCTGTGTTGATGGTTTTCATATTTATGTCTTTAGCTCAGATCTGTCTCCTAGCCTTCATGATCATATAGCCCATTGCTTTTTGAACATTTTCACTTGAATGCCAATACATTTGTGAATGGATGATAGATAAAAATGGAGAGACTTTAAGGAAGATGCATTTCGAGTGTCCAGAGTTGTTTATGTTGGTGATAAACAGAGCTATACTGTTACCTTATACTCAGTATGTCCAAAACAGAACTCATCTAAGGATTTCCTTACTCCTTTGTTTCCTCTTTTAGTAGATGGTAGTACCATGTACCTAATTCCCTAATCAGCAACCTGAGCACCATTTCTAATTCCTCCTTATTCCTTTTTTTTTTTTTTTGCCATGTTCAGTCAAACACTTAAGTATTGTGTATTCTACCTCTTAAGTATCTCTCATATTTAGATACTTTGTTCCTTCATGTTACTAGATTAGGCCTTGATTACTAGAAGATGATCTTCCATGTTACATTATGGTCTTCCTGTCTCCCCTTCTAGTCCATTATCTACACTGTTTCTGTGTGGTCTTTCTAAAACACAAATCTGATGATATTACTTTTGTGATAAACATTATCCAGTGGTTTCCCCTTGCTCTTAGAAAAAAGTCTCTTCCTTACCACATATTATAAGGTCCTTTCAAATCTATCTACTGCTTCCTTGAGCAAGATGACAGCCTTGGTCAAATTTACTGTTATGGCCTGAAATCCCCTAACATTTATCATTCATAGCACTTGCTTTTTTTATGAGAAGCAAGAAATTTTACCGTTGTCTATTGTCCATTAGTAAACCTCTATCAGAGCTGTGTGCCCCTTTTCCTAAAGATATATTATACATAGTGCAGAAGATAGTTGTAACAGTTGGAAAATTCCTTTGATAAATCTCTGCCTAGAACTTATGTTTGATGTTTTAATGTTTTTATTGCAAACTATAGATGAGCCTATCTACTGAGCCCAACTCAAATAAAGTAATGGAAGTAATTAGAAGTTACCACAGCTGCCATTTTTCTCCAGGTAATAAAAGAGTTAACATCTTCATTTGAAGCAGTTGCCCAAATATGCCAACAGAGGTTTGCTTTATGGTGTGGACATTATGTCCTCCTAGAGAGTGGGATTCCTAGAAGTCTTGGAAAGAAAATAAGGAAGGAACAAAGGAAGGAATGCCACCACTGGAGGGATAAAAATGGAGTCAAAATATAAGAGCACCAGTAGAATAATACTTTGGTCTCTCTCTCTACATGCCCTAAAATGTTAGTCTTCATTATTAAATAGTCAGTATAGGTCTCACCAAGAGAAGGTTTTAATGTCTGATTTGGGCAAGATTCTAAAACAATTGCCTTATGTTTTGTTAGTCTGTGCTTTGTCTACTGACAGGTCCTCTTACCTCAGTCTTTTTGCACATACTCTTCCCCCACCTGGAACATTCTGCCTACTGTTCAATTGAGAAACACTCAAGTATGGGACAGATCTCTGTCTCTGGAAACCTTCCTTGATACCCCAAGTCTGTGTTAAGTGTTCCGCTGAGTCTCCTGCACTATAGGAACTTCTCACGTTGCAGTGTTAGTTTATGTTTTAAGTTCAGTGACAATGACTAATTTTATCATTTGAAAGGATTCAAGAGGATTGACTAGAGTCATGAGACATTTCTCCACTCCTGAAACCGCTAAAGCCATGAGTTGTCTTTGAACCTAATTATAATTTTTAAACATTTCAGACATATCATACCATAAGGTATTCTGTGGACGAGAGCTAGCCTGCCCCAGGCTAGTTGTGAATGTCTTGAATGTAAATGCCAGTGTTCATGTTTGCTGTCCTTTATTTTGGTATATGTTGCAGCTATAAGGCCAGCCTTCTCTTGTCCCAACACATGACCTGTGCTTGTTTGGCTAACTCAGTATAAACCACCTGCACTTTTTTTCATTTTCTGTCTTAACACCAAATTTCTGCCTAGAAGTTCTCCTAGCCCTCTTTAACACTTAGCCTCTACTTCCCCTCCTTTTAGAATGGATATTTACTTTTATTAAATAAAAGGCATTGTCTGGGATTTCTGTTTCCTAGAATACTTTTAATTTATTTTATTTAATTTTTAATTATTTTTTAACGGTGACATTGGTTAATGAAACCAGTGTTTCATCTGTACACTTTAACAGTAAGGCATATGTATATACACTGTGTGTTCACCTCCCATATTTACATTTCTTTTTGTGACCACATATGTGATCCCCTTTACCCCATTTACCTCACCCCTCACCCCACACCCTACCCGCTGGTAACAACTAATCCATAGTCCTGTCCATGAGTCTCTGTTTGTCCTATTCATTTGTTGCTTTGAAGTTTATAACCCACATATAAGTGACATCATCTGATTTTCTACTTTTTCTGTCTGGTATCTTTCGCTTAGCGTGATTATCTCAAGGTCCATCCGTGTCGTTGCAAATGGCAGTATTTCATTTCTTCTTATGGCTGAGTAATGTTCCATCATATACATGTA